>JAHLJT010009436.1:193849361-193890270 GCA_031308135.1 Acheta domesticus | reverse complement strand
TTTTACATTACTTTCTAGTAATTTCATTAGTTCTCTAAGGTTATGGAACAAATGTATCCATTAGGTTTGTTACTCATATTCCGTATGCATTCACAAAAAAGGCTAAAAGATTAAAATAAAAATTCCTGAAAAATGTCTCGGTATCTCGCTGTTTTAAACGGTTGATGTAAAATGTCTGAGACGTTCCAGGAATGCTCACAATTTTTGAAAGAGATGAAGGTACCCAACTAAAGTAAATATTTGAACTCTTTTTAATATAGTAAGATTTATTACATTGAACTTTTTCTTTTTGCCTGTGAGGAAGGAGAAAAGAACAAAAACGAATGATCTAAGAAATAGATTAGATTGTTTTTCTGTAAATATATTTATGTAAATATTTACTTTATAACTCCCTCGGGTTGCTCATGGACAGCGTGCTGAGCTTTTCGTGGTGGGTGCAACCCGACTTTAATTCCCGGTCGAGGCAAAAATAGAGCTGTAATTTTTCAAATACGCAGATTGTATGCTGTGCATTTCAAATACAATTGTATGCTGTGTATCGAACTAAAAGCTTAGGCATGGCAAATGTGCTAGATACATTGATGGGAATACGTCCATACTCATCACATGTCTACCTTACCCCTAGACCTGGATAATAAATATAAAAACTGGGTCTAGGCCTTGGAACATCGCTATCTGGCAAGTCGGATTTATTCGACCATAAAATGCCACTATTTACATAGAACTTCTGATCCTTTAGATACTGTTATACGAAATACAATACACCAAGTACGGTATTGAGACTAACAAACATTTAATGTATATGGAAGTGGGGAAGTACAATCAATGAGTTTTGTTCTCGATTGCTGTATCATTGACTGCACGACGAGATAAGTGAACTCCGAGGTGACGAACGCTGAAGCCGGAGGACGACCGGCGGCGTCGCTGATTCCGCCCCTTCACGGCTGCGCGGCGCCGCCGCCGAGCGAGTGGCCCGGGCGGCCGCAGGGAGAAGGGCGAAGGGCGCCAAGGCGCGACCCTAACGAGCGAAGTCTCCGGGCGCTCTGGGCGCCGCTCTCGCGATTATGCTAATTGCGCGCGGGACGTCATCGCGGAGGCCCGCCCTCGGCGAGCGCAGGCCAGGGGAAACAGGCAAGAGAACGGGCGAGCGGGAGGACGGATGAGTGGGAGAATAAGCAGAACGGACAGGCTGGAGAACAGGGGGCTGGTTGTTTGTGAGCGAACGGATGCGACCCGCAGCCGGCGGGCTGGGGAATGGGGCGGATGCCGGAGCCGGTGGCCTGGAAAACGGGCGACAGGAAGTGACTGGAGAACGGTTGAAAGAGCTACGGAACGGGCGGATGAACGATGTGGGTGTGTTTGTGCCGTCTGAGAACACGTAGCAGATTCGCAACTAGACGCAGGGTCCCTTTCGTCATAGCGTTCGGTTGCAAAAACGCCCCCGCGTTTTGCGCGCATGAAAGTGTCTTTTGTTTCGCTCTATCAAAAAGCGTGTAGAAGTTCAACATCTTTAGCCCCTCGTTGTGCGACGTTTTCTTGTAAGTTCAAACTTTTGGGCTAATAATTTATATTGGGAAAGTTAATCTATGTTTATTCGGGAAAAATAGTAAAAAATCTACATTGCATTTGCCGTCATAATATTAAACATTTTTTATTCATTGCATATGTACAAAAATGCACATAAATTATGTTTGTATCATTGTGTTGCAATATTGCGCATAGAAAATATGAAACGCATATAAATTATACTGTTGTTTTGCTTAAATATAGTTCTGGTAATTCTTACCTGCGTTTGTTACCGTAAAAAAATAATATGCTGACTATTTCGTTTGCATTTCAATTTATCCATCACACTAATCTTGAACATCCTTACTATCTAAGAATAAAGGAGCTATAATCTCATTTTCTCTTATGGTTTTGCGAAACCCTCCTTAAGGACGTATATTTCTTCTATCTGTTGAAAATGTAAACATAAAAATTAGTAAAGTCAAATAAATCGAACACAAAAATGTTTCTCTCAATCACTTACGTAACCTATATATAACACAAACTTATGCACACCTTTACGAGATACACAAAACCTTATTTCTAATTACAAATATAAACAGAAACTAATTCTGATATTTCAACTCTTACAAAAAAACTTTACTTTTAAACCACAAAATTCTGTTTTCAATCAAGGTAAATTAAAAAAACACACAGCCATGTCGTCGACAAACACTCATATACTAGTCATCAGAAAAAGTAAACAACTAGACATCAAGAAAATATTTCGAAATAGGCTACACTCTGCAACCGTAAGCAAATCCTGTCGTAAAAATACATCTGAATGTGTAATTTGAACGCAATTACCGTAATGTTCGGAGCCGTCTACATTTATTCCAAAGGAGTCTAAAATTTGAAAAGTATGTACGTATATTTCCCCCACGAGAACAAAACTTCCAGGGTCAGAAGAGTACCGCCGCCGCAACCGCCGCCGGCCACAACCCAGCCGCCAGCGCCGCCACTGCTTGTCGTCGTCGTCCGCCGCCGCCGTCCGCCCGGGGGAGGCCCCGCCGACGCTGCACCCCCCCACCCCCGTTTGCAACGCGCATAGGCAAAACGTGATCCTCTCGCGCTGATTGAAACGTGACGGTGCCATTGTTCGCCGAAAACTCGTCGCGCGCGTTATGAATCGCTGTCCGGAATATTCCATTTATTCGCAAATTGACGAAATTGGCGGTATGGAACGAGCTAATCTTTCCGGGACGCGGGTTTTAATAAAAAAAAAAAGAGTGTGCTCGATGACTTTTTTGTTTTTCGGAAAAAATGGAAGTGGTGGACGCGCCCCAATACGCGCTTTTGTTTTACTCGCGCCCCTAATCTCGCGACAAAACGCCCGAAATTGTCGCGATAAGGGCGGCGGGACGGCCGCGCTGCAAAAATGGCGCAGTATAGTAGGTAGCGCGCGCCACAGAGGTGCCACGTTGCCCCGTGGAAGTGGCACGAAGTCGTAGTTTTGAGTTTTGTCACGTGCCGCCCAGCGCCGCCGTGCTTCGTCCCGGTTCTCTCAGGCCCTTTCCGCGTCCAGCCCAATTACTCAACCTACAACCTCAGCCAACTGTTCCCATTGCAGCTGCGGAAGTACAATTATCACCATCATTTTTGATTGATTAGTGATGTCCGGCGCGTCAACTGCTGAGTCCATTAGTCCCGTACGTGTAGTGTATGTTATTATTGCGAGAGGTGGTGGTGATCTTCCCCCGCTGATGACGAGATTCGGCGCCGACCTACCTGCCGGCCTCATCATCACCGAGGTCTAGGCCGATTGGTTCTTTCCTCACCAAGAAATCGCCTCGCCGTCTCTCCTAGGTCTACTGAATTTCGACTTTCTTCGGGTTGTAGTGGTGGGAGCATATTCGTATCTCTCGCTACTCATCCAGGACTGTTAGAAGCTTCCTCTTTTCGCTATAGAATTCTCATGTTGAGGTTGAAAAAATCGATTCCTTTCTGATGTCCTCGCTTCTTAAGAAGGTCTGAAGCTATACCCTTGAACAGATCTAAGAAATCTCGTATTATTATCAGCTTCAAGTTTCCTTCTGTCCTAGTGGTTCATGCTCCAATTTTTGCAATAATCTTCAAGTACATGAACTGTCATTTTCGTATGAAATTTTCATTTGTATGTCGTTCCTTCGTTGTTCTTAGATTTCTTAGAACTACTTCATCGCCACGCATTACCTGCCTATTTATTGATTTGTTTCTGAATTCATTCTCCTGAAGTTCAACTCAGCAAGAAACTTTAAATGTCACTGTATTCTATCTCCAAATTATATAGTGATTCGTATTACAGACGATTTCGTGATGCTATCAGACTCTTGAAAATTTCCCAGAATTTCAAATTTATTTCAAAGAATCAATAATTAACACTTTTGTAAATATATCTTCAAGACTAATTTAAATACACTGTCCTAAATTCGGGGTACGTATTTACCGTTAACAAACTGAAATATTACTCGCTCGCAATACTGTTTCTCTGAGGTACGGAACAAAACGAGACAACGAAATTCAAAAGATAAAATTTCTCTTAATAGCGTTTAATTCTAGAATTTCCTGAGTTATTATACAGTTATGATATCAGATAGCAGTACATCTGCCACTTATTAAACGAGAAAGAAGTACATAATTTTGTTGACTCAACATTAAACAATATAATTAAACGCGTTTAACCATTCCAGAACCAAACGCCAACTCCATTCACCGTCGCGTAAAAAGTCCCTCGAACCAAAGAAAAGTCGCGGGAGTTACAATGGCCGATTCCCGCATCTGCGCTCCCCGCAAGCGGCGCCGCCGCCGTCGCGGTGTCTCGACGCGCCGCGGGAGAAAGTTCGCTTGCGCCACATGCATTATCCCGCATCCCGCGATAGCGCTGTTTGGAGATCTGATTAAACTCCGCTCCGCCCTGCGCCCCTCACGCCGCCGTCGCGCCCTTCGCCCACCGCAACATCTCGAGCGGAAGCGGTGCGAGGGCGCGGGCGGCGGAGGCGCAACCGCACTATCTTAATACGAATTTTACGGCCTCGTCGGTACAAAGGCAATTTCCGCGCCGAACGACCCCCGCGCGGCTCCAGCGGGCCGCCCCGCCGCCGCCGCGATAAGATGACAAACTCCCTGCAGCCGCCTCCGCGACGTGACGCCTGGGCCGCTTAGTTTGCCGCGCCGCGCCCGAGCAGCCCTGAGCGCCTTCAGGGATGAATTCTGGACACGATGTTATCATATCAGTTTTTATTATTATTTTATTATTATTATTATTATTATTACTTAAATATTGTAAGTTACATTGTGTTGAAATTCCTAATTAATATATAAATTTTAGTGTTCTGCCATCAGGTTGCAATACCTATCTGCGGAAATATTATCTATCTATCTATGCGTGGCGGGAGGGCCACACTTTAAATAATATTCATTTCACTGGTCACTCGATTGATTGATAGATGATGATTTAGTGATTCCGGGCGCATCTACTGCTAAAGTTATTAATTCAGTAAGTGTAGTGCGTGGTTTTATCGCGTGCGATGGCTGTGATCTTTCCCGCTGGCTGGCGAAATCCGGCACCGACCTACGTCGTCTTCCGGGTATTTTCTCCCGAGCAAGCAACTTCCACCAGCGTGGCACCGCCCCAGCCAGAACATGACCCGACTTGCGTGGTACTCTAGTTGCGTGTGAGTGTAAGTATTTGGGTGAGGAAGGACAAGGAGGAGGAGGAAAGATCGCGAGCGGTCCGTGGCTTGTTTGTTGGGTACTGCTCCGGCATTTGCCTGGGTGTGATAAGAGAAATCACGGAAAACTGAGAGTGGCCGGCCGCTAGAATTCTCCCTAGGAACCTCCGGTCAGACACGTTACTTGGCACTCCAGGATCGCCTTCCACGCGGCAGATCGGCAACAACCACATTGATTTATAATATACTCAAGACCTCAGTGCATCCAGTTTTATAAGCACAATAGACAAAATGAAAATTACCATGAGGTATTCACAATTTACAATTTCTCAAATAAAATGTACAAAATGCTCTACAAAACAATTTTGAGCCATTGAAACTTCTCTCCTAAAACTAAGGCTTGCGCGCTGCTTGGTTAATTCTTGTGGCTGACTTATTATTATGAAAATTTATTTTTATCATCCATCTTTGACACTTGTAAATGCTTCTATCGTGAAATTTTGTTGTGAGTGTTGCTTCTACTTTAAGAATAAGTAAGCAAATCAATTTATTACATCAATAATCATTGTTCGTATCTTCAATTGTGTTACGTTTTTCTTTTCTCCTTGATTGGAAATTTACTGTAGTACGTACTATACGAAAGAAACGTATAGAATGTTATCAAGAACATTCATTCTTCTTTTCTACGTTCTTTTCTATTGGATGTTCTACGTCCAGCGACAACTGTAGTACTAAGTTGCTACGAGGAGTTGTGCGTTCTTGTGATTCAACATACATTCGAAGTTATCGTCACCATCTCTGAGTCATGCTATGCGAGTGCTAAATTCCTCCCCAAAGAATCCTTAATCTCATAGGCTTCACTTTATTCGCAATCTCCCTCAACGTCCTTTCGCAATTACAGCTAAAGCCCCTATTCCTTATCTTGTACTTTCTTTCACATACAAAGACCCATTTTCTCTTCCCGTGTACAATACTTTCGTTTATCTAATTTCCTAATCAATCAAGTTACACGCTCGTGATTGACATTCAATAAATGTGATTTCAGAATAAATAATACAAACCTCTAGGGAATTTGGTGCGTGTGTGTGTGTGTGATGAGAGAGAGAGAGAGAGAGAGCAGATAGGGGGGGGTGGGAGAGAAATATAACTTTTTGCCAATGAAGGTGTGGTGGGAAATTTCATGAAACGGAGTTTTCACGAGCGATATTTTTTAGATCGCTCCCCTAATTGGTAAGCAAGTCCTCCTAAAAACAAGTTATGTCCGGAAAACTGCATCATAATGGAATATTGTTGGTGATTTTTGAGGACTACCTCCTTCAATAACCTGGTGTCCCTCACTATGTCCACTGTCCCCTTATAATGAGGGCTTCATTTTATAACAGTGAGAATTGAAACCCCATAAACTGCCACCTAGGGGCCTTCAGAATACATCACAAGAGAGTTACAGTGTTAAGATATAAGCAAGGATTACTGAGGTTCAGACTTACATTTTTTTCCGGCCAAACGTGCGCCCACTCCCACGCACTAGAAGATCTTGAGAAGGCGGGTCTACTCGTTTGGAAGACGAGATCTGATGTGAGGCGTTGCATGTGGCTATAGAACGACGACGAATGGATTTTGTGGGAACGTAGGAAGTGTAATGGATGCACGAATGTATTTAATGTTGGAGCATGCGCAACTGAGCAGCGCGCGATGTTAGGGCTCGCCAGGGCTGGTGAAGCATTCTCGGAACGCGAGACCGAGGCGAGTCTCGCTATCGCTCGTATGTAATGAGCCATGGACCCCTATGATAGACTGGTTTTGTGAGTGCACTCCAGGGTGTTACTTATTGTAGTTAATTCTACCTAGCCGACTGTGCCGCTATTGGATATTCTTCTTGACTTTGGTGACTTCGGCCTTAAGAACTGGTGAATCTCCTTGTGACAACGACAGAGCTTTGATTATTAGTACATCCCCTGGTTAAATTGAATAAGACATTGTTTATCGTGTGCGAGCTGGAATTCTGGAATTGAATAAAATGCCACAATACATATATGTTAACTGTTTATTCCTTGAGTATTTTTTTGTTAAAACAGGAATGTTTTCACGTATCTGAAACGCAAGTGATGACGATAAATACGGTGCCACAAAATTTCACACGCTTTTACTTCATCCAAACTCCAAGTATTTTTCAATAGATTGCGTAAGAACGTTGACATTTACACGCGCTAAACTAATTGTCCTCGCTAGGAGCAATTTTCAAATTAGAGCTGAACGATAAAGATAATAACTATTAATGCCAGTTGGCACGCCATCCAATAAGTATTCGTGTATCTGCCAAACACCAGTGTAGGATATCGTGACTACCAATTAGGGTCCGCGAAAAAAGAATGTCATGTGTGTAACTTCGTTTAATGATGTCAACCTCCACATATTGTTCATTGACAAAAAGTTATTATCATTGCCCCCTAGATATCCTAGAATTTGTAATATTTATTCTGAACCATCAGTATCATTACAGTTATGAAAGTAACACCTGACTATTCATTTACACACGGTTTTTAAGTTCCAAAGACGTGAAAAGTCGATTGCGAGACCGGGCGACCATGTTGGCATGTGGAAGATGACTTGTCGGAGCCCGATGTTTCGTTTAATGGTCTGTTACCTTTCCGGCGAAATATGCATCATGAGTTTACAACTTACGTACCATGTTTGCCGCATTTCCTTTTAAGGCGTCGGCAAAAATTCTTTCACACTAATCTCCCACTTTTTTTCACACAGAGGAGTCTTTTCTCCTCCAATACAATTTCTCTTTCTTCAGAATGAACATTGGTGCGGAATCGTCAAACACCTGAGAGCAAATCTCGGTGGCACATTTCCCAGCCGTGATCATAGGAATGTGTCAGTCTCTCCGAAGTCATTAGTTCGAACCTCTGGCTCTCATTTCTCGTGTTCTTCTTTCTTCGCTTTAAATTAGGTCGAGCCAATGGCTAGGATCTTTTGTGCCCGGGACGAGCGAGAGGTTCTCCGTCGTTAGTCAAACAAGCGCCGGGAAGTCGTGTCTGCGATTGCTAAGTAGTCGGCAACTCGGCTCGCGAGCGCCGCAGACGCCGCCACCGCCGCCTGCGACCGGGTGGCGTTCCTGTCGGCGCCGCGCTCGGAGGAATTTTTAATTGGGTCGACGGCGCTTGCAGACGAGGCGCGGACGGCAAGCGGAACGCGAGGGCGGGCGGAGTGCACGGCGCGGGCGGCGCGGCGGGGCGAAAAAGTAGGCCGGTACGAGAAAGATCGTTCCGAGTGGGTAGGGGTGAAGGGCTGGTAAGAGGTGAGGGGGGAAGCGGAGTGGGAAGTGGGATGGGAAGAAGGGGGAAGCGGCAAGGTGGATGGGGGCGGGGGGGATGAGGAAAGAAGAGGTTCGGAGCGAAGAAGAAGCGGAATGGGAAGCGGGGAAGGAAGCGGGCTGGGAGGTTAGATGGCAAGGGGGGGGAAGCGGTGTCGGAATCAGGCTACGAAGCGAGGTAAGATGGGAGTTCTGATGCGGGGGGAAAGCGAGGAGAAGCGGGATCCGTGGAGAACGGTATGTAGGGTTCCAGTATGGGGGATGAGGAAGTGGAGAGGGGCGGAGTGAGAGTGGAACAGAGTGGGAAGCGGGAAGATAGCGGGGCAGAGCGAGATAGGGCGCTGCCGGTGCGGTGGGAAGAGGAGAGGCGCGGAATCGAGAGGAATGCGCAATGAGAAGCGGACCGGGAAGTGGAGTGAAAAGCGTGGTGGGAAGCGAGATGAGCGGGATGAGAAGCGGGTGGGAAGAGAAAGCTGAAGCGGAGTGATGTCCGAGTTCCGAATATTATACGGAATATTTTACATATCACGATAATACTGTTATCTTGACAGAATTCGAAGGATAAACTTCCAGGGAATCTCCAGTTAGGCAATACGTTCCCGAACGAGTGTGGAGAAATGTATTTAATTTTCTTTGAATTTTAAGTCGGAAGGTTACGATGATAATTTTAATTGTAATTCTATTTATTGGAGTACAAGGAACCCTTCAACTACTAAAAACATTCAGGACCGTAAGTGATTAATTAGTAAATGATAGCGATAGCTATTATAAAGTGAATGATTATGGATGAATGGTGAAATACGACGATGTGGAAATGGGAGAACCCTGAGAATACTTTTCAAGAGCTCGCCTTGCCCGTCCCAAATTCTAGTGGATAAATCGGGAATTAAACATGGGCACATGACTGAAAAGCGCATGCGCCAGGCCTTATTCCATGAGCACCGGTTTAGGATGAAGAAAATTATTTTCCTTAACGTATCTATCAAAATTTGAAAACATGCCTTCGCTTTTCGCGTTGACTTTTTACCGAATAGAATAAAATTCATGCCATTTAAGATAATATGTTTATTTACTTAAAAAATTGTATATTAGAAGACAAAATTAACTTTTATGTACTAACGAAAATTAGAGGTATTGTAAACCAACCGCAGAAAGGAATGTTTTTGTGCGAATATAAATTGCGCCAAATCTGCAACCCAAGAGGGAATTTCACCGTAAACAGCGGATGCCAGTTAATATTACGATGTATCTTGCGAATTCCATTCCCTTGTTCAACAGGAAGAGCATGAAAATCAGAACATCGATATTTCGAATGTTACACACTCACACACACAATATTTTCCCCATACTTTCTTCTTTATAGCATGTTTTCTTTTTTTTCCATTTCCCAGCTATCAAGGTACTCGTGGTAGCAGATATACGTCTGTATGTATGTACATCGCCGTTTCTCGTTAGAATGTGTCCCTCACCGAACCTCCTCCTCCTCTTTGTCTCTCTCTTCCGAGCGCCAGGCGCAGCGCCAGAGCCTCGCAGCGTCGGGGCTGCATTTGCATTTCTCGCGGGCACCGCCCCCGCAGCGCTTGCCAAGGACGACTCGCCCCCCCTTCCCCCTACCCCCGGCCGTTGCCGCCTTCGAGGAATCGGAGCTTAACGGCCCGGCGCAACGAGATAATGCATTAATTCCCTGCTAAAATAAACATTATTCCCCTAGAGAAAGTACTTCAGGTTTCTTCCAGCTGAGCAAACAGATTAAGCAGCAAGTCGAGTGCAAAATATTTCCTGAAGACTCGAAGAGAGCTCAGCGTAAATCTACGACGCAGGTAAATGAGAAAAATTCGTATCGGCTTGCAGCAGGGTTTCTCCTATTTCAACGTCGCTACTATTTTGGGGATTTCGTTTCTCCGGCTCATGCAAAGTAACTGGGTGGGTGGGTGGATGGGTGAAGCTACCGGAGTGGCGGGGTGGAGAGGTAGCGGGGAGCGGGCAGCGGAGACGAGATGGCGAGACGGAACGCTTTGAGTTGCAGAGCACCTCATATTGCTTTGTGTGGGCTCGCAGTAATTATTTCTGTAGAGCAGCTCCGCGACTATTAAGCACAAGTTGCTCTAGTTGCGTATTAAGCGGTGTATGTAGCGAGTAAACTCCCCAAATTGAGAGAAAAATGCGGGCCGCGCTGCTTCCACTCGACGAGCGCATATTTCCAAGCACGCGCCCCTCTCTCGTCCTCGCCCCCGCCCCACGTCCCCGCCCCCTGCACCGCACGTCGCCCGCCAACTCGGGCATCGCGCGGTTACGCTACGCCAGCGTTCCACAGCCCTGCTGCTTCGCTCCCAAAGCTCTCACCAGCGCTCGCCACCCCGCCCCATCACCCTTTCTTTCCCCGCCCCTTCTCCTTCCCCACCATGCCTTCACCCCCAGCCCACCCCAACCCGTCCCAGCCTGCTTCACCTCTAGCATCACTCCACTCCCTCCCGCCTACTCCGCCCCGTCCCCTTTCCTTCCCCGCCACCTCTCCGTCCCCTCCACGCCTCCTCCCCCAGCCCGCCCAGCCTGCTTCACCTCTAGCGTCACTACTCACGACTACACCCTCCCTTCTCACTCCGCTCCCTCCCGCCTGTCCTCATCCCCTTCCTTCCCCTCCATACCTCCTCTCCGAGCCCGTCCCACTCTGCTTCTCCTCTCACGCCAGTACTCACATTTTCCCGTTCCACTCCGTTCCCTCCCTTCTGTCCTCCCTCGTCCTCACCCGCCAGCTTCCACAGCCCTGCTGCTCCTCAAGCGGAATTCGCTTACCGCTAACACTCGACGGAACAATGAAAAATTATCTGCACTCTGATGTAGTAAATCCGACTCGCAATAAACCATTTTAAACATATATCCTGTAATTCCTCCTGCTCGTACAGAAATCTTGTTCCATAAAAAGATATAATATACATTGCAGTTCCATGAAAAGCCGTGATGTGCTTATTATACTCTGGAAATTCAATGAAAATATATAATTTTTATTTGGGAATAAAGATATATTTCTACTCTTTACATTAGTTTCCAAAACCATAAACAAAGATAATTTGGTTATTTGTGGAATGAGTTGGTTTCAATGGTTAAAGTCTCGGCCAAGTAATCGCGAAAGCTGGAGAGCAAAAAGTCTGCTTAATATTACTCAATATATTATAATAAATATAATTGTATTCAATATAATAAAAATCAAGAAACAGTCATAACACAGTTTATTTGATTTCGAAAATATTTAAAATAACAACGAAAATTCATGTATTATCGAGCAAACTAGTAATAAAGAAGAATGTATTTAATGAAAACCGTCCTTAGCCCTAGTTTTCGTGAAGCGTTCTCCGCGAAAGAGCCTCTCCGAGGGCAATTGATACGCGCCGAGAGCGCACGCGCGGGCGAGTGCGGATAGAAAGGGCCTCGTGGGAGGCGACGGAGAAGGCGACAGCGGAATTCATAAATAGGGGGAGCCTCCCACTCGCCTCTAATGGGCGGCGTTCGGCTGCAACCCTCTCCCCCTCCACCCTGCCCCTCTCGCAGGGAACTTGGTGCACAACTTCTTCGCTGGTACCGCGGCGCCTCCCCGCCACCCCCGTCCCTCCCTCCCCGCCCACCCCGGGTTCCCGCCGTGCTCGCCGGGCGTCGCCCCGCAGCCCGGCCTTCAGACTCCGCTGTGCCGCGCCGCTTCGGCGCCCTCATCAGCGCCGCCGCGGCGCCGCGGCGAAACGCGGAACGACGATTGGGGGAAGGAGGGCACACGGCGACTCAGCAGGGCACCAGCCCTCGCGCAGGGGGAGAAGGCCGAGTCATGAACCGCGCAAGGCACGGCGCGTGCAACTCTGCGAGACGAACTCGTCTGAGCCGAGCTCTCCGGCAACTTGCGCCGCGCGACAGAAGAATAGCGCGCGTCACACAGCAGCAGAGGCAGGCGGCGCGACGGCATGCAAAACAGGAGACGCACGGCGGAGGTTATCAGTTCCTCCGGGGCGAGCTCGGCAGGCAAGATTCATCAACGAGAACTCCTTCGTAACACCAAAAGAATGTGCAACAACTTAAATTTAACTGATGAGTCTCGTTTCCACTTCTAAAGCAAAATTGAAACATTGAAATTAATGCAAGAAAACCTGTAATAATACCGTACTGTCAGCGAACTTTTTGAAAAAAAAAATAAAGTAATGAAATCGAAATTAAAATCCCATAACGAGAATGTAACATCACGAAGTGATGATTCAGAAAGTGAGCCTCTTCCCCCCCCCCCAAGTACTTGTGTGTGTTGACTGCTCAAACAGAAATTGCCTGTTACGACCTCCGCAAAAATATTAAAGGAAAAGCTCGGGAGCAGAAAGGCAGAAAAGCGGTCGCTCGCGCCGCCCCACTGCAGTACTCGTCGCTCCAAATCATATTACTCCTCCGGCTGATATTTTCCCGGAGGGAGCGCGGGCAGACACTTAGCAACGTCAGACACGGCACGTTCTCCGCCCCTCGTCGCAGCCTCCGCCCCAGGCCCGTGCCCCTCCGCCCCACACACCACCGCCACCCGACTACATCCCCCACGCCACACGTCTCTCTGCCAGTGTCCCACACCCGTCCTTCCCCCGTCTCATGCCCCTCTCCGGGCACCGCACGTCCCACGCACGCAGTGCCGCTGGCCGGGAGGTCAAAGGTTCGAGTCACGTCAGTGGAAGAATTTTCTACACTATTGGATCGATAGGTCGGGTTTGCCAGACGGCGAACCCTACTTATCTATCCAATAGTGTAGAAACTCCTTCCACCGACGTGACTCGGAGGAGAATTCTAGTGGCCGGCTGCTCTGGTCGGTAGTTTTCCGTGGCTTCTGTGAGCTCCAGGCGGATGTCAGAGCAGAACCCTAACCGCGCATTTTTTTCCTCTTCCTTGTTCTGTTCTCACCCCTTCTGCCACACACATTCCCCCACACATGCACTATACTACCACACTTGTCGGAAGACCAGACGGGAACTTATAGCGTGTCCCGGTAGGGGGTGTGTGACGCTGGTGGGAGATGGTTGTGCAAGCTGACGTAGGTCGGTGCCACATCTCGCCATCTAGCGGGGGGGGGGGCTTCCGAGGAACGAACATGGACTACATTTACAGGAATAATGGCCTTAGCAGTTGTCGCGCCCGGAATCACTAATCAATCAATCAAAAACCCACGTCCCTCCACCCCATCCCCCCTCCCCTCCATCATGCCTCCCCGCACTCCATTCCGCAGGACCATCTACTATCTTCGTTACGAAAATGTCGCATGAAAAAAAATCTTCCAATTCTCTGGAAATTCTCGCAGCACCTTCGACCACGTCGATGAGGAGAGGAAATGCAAATGACGGGTGGCGACGGCGCGGCGCAGCGCGAGGGCGAACGCAACGGCGGCGACGCGCGCGTGCGGGGGGGGGGGAGGGTGGCGAGGAGCGACTGCCTTACAGCAGGAAGTAGACGAAAGCAACGGGCACTGTTGGGAAGATTTTCACAATATTCAGGAAGAGGGAAATCTAATTTTTGGCATGTTCGGTAACAAAATTGAAGGAAATTGGTTGTTGAGAAAGAAAGCAAAAGCATGTACGTACGTAGTACATAGTCCAATGTTGGGGAGGCATTCCGAACAGTTATTCGCTTTTCCTTTTCCTACCCGTTACACTCTGGTAGTTTAGATATGTAAGTTATAATAGGGTTAAGTTTTTTCTGTTGGGAATATTACATTTTGTTGAATTATTACAATGTTTATACGTTTCTATACGTAAGTCCTCTTTACAAGTCATTTTTATGCCTCTTCACAAGTCAATACGATATCGTCGTATTCTGAATATTGCCGAAGCAGATTCTATCAGCAGATAAGCTAGAATATGACGTTTTACTTATCTTTGATATTTTTGAACCTAGAAGGACTGGTTTGAAATTTTTTATATTTTAAATATGTTACGAATCCAAATAGTAATCAAATTTTCACACCTGTAATAAAGTATTGATTTCTTAGATACATTGAAGGCAACAAAAAATATTTCCTTGCTTACAGAAAATTGCTGCTAAAGAGAAAAAAATCTTATCTTTGATGAATGTTTCGTCATTAAAAAGAAATTAACATGAAAATAAAATTTTACTTACTGAACCCCAAAATGGAAATGAAATGAAAACCTGTTTGATTGACTTGTTGACGTCAGATAATGCTGTAATAATTGCGCCAGAAAATTAAAAAAAAATAACATTTTGCAAGGACAAAAGTACAAAGATTAATAATATTATATCTAGAAAGATGACTGAATGGAAAAGTTCTTTTAACAGTCAGATTCAAAATAAAATAGATTCAACACTAATATAACACAATACTGAGAAGTCAGCAGTACGAAATAAGGATTTTTCTCAAAACCTGAATTTTTCTTGTCTCAAAATGGCCTTTGTATTGTGAGGTACTTCAAAGCGCGAGAAATGGTTTAAAAAAAAACAGTGAACGAAAACTCTGTTGACTGCTGAAACAAAAACAAAAGCACAGCCCACGGCGAGTACGTCTGGCGCCGGGGCAGAGGTCACCGAGCGAGCATCAGTCGCGAGCAGCCCGTGAAGAGCTCGCGACTTCCTGACGCCAATTAAGAAGACCCAAATATTTGTCGCTCACCCGCGCGCACTCCTCTGCAGCCTCCGCCGCCGCCTCCGTAGCCGCCTCCGCCGCTGCCGCTACCGCTGCCGCCGCTACCGCCCGCTCTGCGAAACAAAACAAACACAATTATGCGGCAGCGCTCTCGTTTCGCCAGCGCCCTCTGCCCTCACCGCCGCCCCGCCCCCCTCCCCGCCCCCGCGCGTCCACAAACAGCGCGGAAAGCTCAGAGCGCGCCCGGAAGGCGGGGGGGAGGAGGGGGCAGTGGAGGTGGAGGTAGTGGCGGTGCTGGGTCCGGAACGGGAGAGAACGCGGACCGAAGGCGAACCTGGAGAGAATGTGGGGGTGGGGTAGGGTGGGGTGAGGAGTGGGTGGGGAGCGAGGCGGAGCCAGAGGCATGGCCTACAGCGAGCAAGTCGGCGCTTGGTGAGAGAAACACTGAAAAGAAGCTGAAAAGGAGGGGGGGGAAAGGAGAAATTAAAGAACAAATAGAAACTTGCGAAGGAGAAATTTTGAAGAAAAAGTATAAGCGAGAAGAAATGGGTGGTTAACAAATGAGATCATTAGAGAGAAGGAAGTGTGAGGTGAAAGAAGAAATCCAAAAGTCATGAGAAAAAGCGAGAATAGTAGGAAACCTAGTAACTGAAAAAAAAAGAGAGTACTGCAGCTTCACGAAATGTCTAAACAAATGCAACAAAAAGCAACAGTTATTTATGATTTAAGTGGTAAACGTGTATATTTTGTTTCACGTGTAGGAAATGTGCGATGCCGATAGGCCGAATGACGCAATCCTACGAATAAAATATTCATTTTGACCACGTGTGTCATACACTATTTTTTTTTAGACAGGCTTACTGAAATTCATTTATTTTAATTTAATCATACATATCACCATATTAGATTGACGTAGGTAGTAGCTGATGCGATCAGGGGAAAGTATTTTGTTTTCTTTGTTGTATTTACACCTTTATTCGAAAATTTGAGCATCATATCACTTTGAGCGTTAAAAAACATGAGCGTTAAAAAATTGCACTTTTTGCATGCTTTGCATGGCCTAAAAGGTATTGCTTTTACTAAGGGTTGTCTAAAAACCATTAAATCAGAAAGTAGTTTGCAGAAGCATGTGGAATATGAAATACCCTAGTTATTGCGACATTTTCATAGAGCAAGTAATAATGTAGATGAAAAGAACTGAGAGCAGCCGACGGATATGAACTCGTGACGCAAAGGGGAGGGCAAGGGACGAGGTAAGAAGAGGATAACTTAAAGCCTCGACGTTGTCGCGGAGCAGAGGGGAAAACGATGAACAGCTAGACTCCCAGAGAACAGAATGCGTAATTGTGACCATTGGTCTACGCACACTAGGAAAGAGAGCCATTCTAATTCAAGGCAAAAGCAAAATGAATTACAAGATAATGTGCCGTTAGAGTACAAAAATAGATAATTAAGCAAAGGATATATTTCCCAACTCTACACATAATGCTCAATTTGGAAAGATGGTCATACATCACATCTATTATCAAAAGCAAATAGAAATATATTGAAGTTCCCATAATTTTGGATTTAATTGAAAATGTACATTCCAAATATCCAGTTTCATCCCATTGCCATTTTTGTGAGAAAATGTAAAAAGTTAACCAGGTGAATCATTATCCGCCAACCATTGTCATTACGACGATTATTTTCTTTTAGAGGGTGGAAATGCGAAGGCTAATACTTGTTATGAAGGGCTAACCAAAAAATTAATGAATGAGGTGATATTGTAATATTCAAGTGCTCGCAATTACACTGATGTTCAACTCTTCTCCCCTCAAACCCCAAATAGCACATGTCACGCGATCATACAAACACGCCATTCGAATATTTGTTTTCCCCGATCATTGTGAAGAAATGGCGCTGATAAATGTTTGTTAAAACAGCACTCCACGCCGCCGCCAACAACCAACGTTTCGAACCTCCGCTTTGAAACCCATGATGCCACCCAAACAACAATATTCAATAACACAATTTCTCAATTTCCGTCACATTTCAAACGTCGAAAAAAGATCCACACGCGATCAAGCCGCGGACGCGAAACATAAATCCTGGAGGACGCGCAGATATTATTTCCCGTAAACATCGCTTCATGCGCTATCAGTCAAGCGAATGTGACCCATAAACTGGCCCGCCGCGCCGTCGCCTCCCCCTCCCCACACCCCAAACCTCTCGCGTTCAGGTGCCCTCTCGCCGCCGCCATGATGGCACGCCGCCGCCACTGTCCGCTAGGGGCGTCACCGTCGCGGACAATAGACGCGCGTACCCCGCCGAGCCGCACCGGATATTGGCAGCCATTAATCATACGGCGCTGGACATTCTCTTTTAATTAAACGGACGAAATGCCGCTCCGAAGCTTCCATCCCGTCCTGCGCAGACGGCTGCCAGCTGCGGGCCATAGTTAAAGGTGTCCTCTACAACAGTGGACTGCGCGTTATGGATGCCTGTGAAAGAGAGAGGCCGGGGTGACACTCACAGAGACAGCCATGTACTAGTTCGGGAAGGATAGCCATTAAAATTGTTCCGAAATCTTTTCGTGATCTGAGTGTGAGTGACGAATAGCGAATAACGTTCACTCGCTTAATTTCATGGAGCAATGTGAACGATTCATTCTGACATTCCATTTCCAAATAATTTTAGGTTTTATACTCATAACAGTCTGTTCATGTAGCATCCAGAAAAATATTCCGTTTAAATTGTAATGAATCTATCAACTGATCGTATTTTATTTATACTCCTATTTCATTGGGCGCTTATGGAAAAAGGATATAAATCCAGCTTTTGGAAGAAATTTGTATTCTTTTCAAACACTTTTTAACACCAATTAAAGAAAAATGTTTCAAATGTTCCGTCATTTTCCAGTGATAGAATAAATAGGGACATCCTTTTTATTTCTCCCAAAATATTGTGGACTCGTTTTCAGCATCACACTTAACACCCGCACTTTAGACGGAAAAATATTTTAATTATCAGGCTTCATCTACATCTATAATTGAAAAAAAAAGTTTTATCTAGGAAACATTCTTCTACTGTCATCAGATGATCTATAGTAAGAATGAAAAAAGGAATAACTGTCACGGTTGAAGTTTTTTATTGACATTTAGTGTCAACATAGTAGGAATAATTGAAATTTCTAAAGCTGTACGGAATGAACCAGTTACCAGAAAGTCTTAAGAGTCAAAACATCGGGAATACTTTGATCGTGACATGTATTTTTATTGAACTTTGAATAAGGTATTACTCATGCAAAGATCATTGCACTAAAGTCACTTACATTTTCACTCAAGGGCATAAAAACATGGGCCCAAGGACAATCAATAAAATAACGAAATGCTGACCAAGTTATAAACTTCGCTACATTGTTTCTACAGTACAACGCAATTACGTCACTGAATATGATAGAGTTCTTCGCCCTAACAAAGTGCAAAACAGAATAATAATTCCATGTTTTAGTTCCTAAATTCAGTTCCCAAAACACCGCCGCAATTCAAATTTTCACTACTATGAGAGGAACACGTCAACTTCTCAGAATGAATATTTCTGACAGTCCTTAACGCATTGTGTAAATTCACCTTCAGAGGATACCGTTTTGCATTTCAAAGTGCCGTAACACAGCTCTTCCCTTGGCTCCACACAAAACTCGTTAGCGAGTTCACACCTGCCAGAGGGGGTGGGGGAGGGCGCTTTCGCAGACAGACGCGGAGAACGAGAGCCGCGCGTCGTCTTGTAGACGCCGCGCCGCGCCGCGCGCCGCCGCTCCGCCCCGAGAGTACACAGCAGCACAGGCCGCGAACACGAGCAGTTGAGCGGCGGCGCAGCTCTAACCAAATTGTCGCCGGGTGAGATATCGAGAGGCGGGCGGAGTTGAGCTGCTCGCGGCCTGTTCGCACGGGCGGTGCGGCGCGGTGTTCCGGGCCGGGGGGCGGGGCTGGGGCGAGGGCGAGGGCGGAGTGGAGCGCGGGCGGCGGGGGCGGAGCTGGGGCAGGGGCAGGGGTGAGGGGGCGGGGACCGCGAGAAGTTGCGCTTCGAACGCAATTATGCAGCCAGTTACAGCGGCGCCGCGCCGAGCGAACACTGATCCGCGCGCCCTCCGCCGCCGCCGCAGTTCCGCTAGCGATCCGCCTGCTACAGCGTGGCGCGGCGGTAGAAACCCCTTTCCCCGCCCCACGCAAGGGATAGGGCGGCGCTCTGGGAACCAAAGGGCCTTGAGACACACCGGCACGGAATAGAGCAAAATGTACGCGAAGGGACCTCTGTAAAAACATGTTACCTCAATATGCCTAACATTGGGGGATAATGAGGGAAACTAAATGAGCGCGATTATATATACCTTGCCCCACAACGTTAGTACAAAGTAGCTGCGTGGGAATTTTACTATAATTCGTGGGAGAAGTGGAAAAAATGTCATGGGAGTTACATGCATGAAATGTTGTCAATTTTCCGGAGCCAGATAAGAATATTTCAGCGTTTCATAAGACAAGGTGGGAATACTGCTGTAAGACACTTTTGAACATCTCTCACCTCGAATTTAAATATCAACCATTTGTCAAAATGCTTTTTTACCATAGTTAATGAAATGAGACACTTAATTGTGTTCTGATACATTTTCACTTATATTTACATTTGTCTTACTTGCAGGTAATGTTTAAACAACGAAATATTATTTTCACACTCACTTGTCGGAAATATGGAAAACTTCACAAAGGAAACCCCAAAAAATTTATTGTACATGTATTAGCACGCGTTTTTTGGACACAATGGTTCGATCTCGCAACCATAGGATATTTTTAGTCCTTTGAATTTCAAAAATAAATACAGATAACATTTTTTTTCAAACTCATTTATTATTAATATACAAGTGACTCATAACTTTATTGACTATAAGTTGTGAAAAACTCATTTATGATATTGGGTTTGACATAACCATGAGAATTACAGTCGCGATTGTTTTTTGTCAGTCAGTTAGTATAAGTCAATAATGGTTTCCAGATTGATGTGCTCGACTTTTCTCGTGGTCTAGGAGCGTTGTCGAGAGAATGTGACTCAATTACGAAAACATTATCTACGTTTTTCGTTCAAAACAAATTATTGTAAATTTATTATTAACTGTAAAAATTCTGCGTTAACTTGTACACCTAAGATAAAACTGAGTTTTCAGTAACTCACAAGTGATCTGCATGTCTTTTGTCGCAGGAACATAATTATCCATATCTGAGGGATAGTGATGCAAGTGGCTTCAAGGGGTAGAAACAGCACTAAAAGGCTAGCGTCAGGATATTGATGTAAATGCAGATGATGTTTCTCTTCGGATTAAATGAAACTGTGTTATGAAGGAGAATGGTACGAAATGAAGTTATGAATCGAGCAGAATAATAATAAAGAATATGTAGTATTATAAGAGGGAAATTATGAATATATAATTTGAGGTTTTCTGATAAGAAACGAAAACACGATATCAAGTAAATATGACACGGGGAATATCTTGAGGAGGGGGAGATGACGAACGAACTGCCTAAGAATGGTCAATGTCTCTTAAAATGCTCAGCTGACACTTTCCTTACGAGTGGCTTTGATATATCTTTGTTTCGCGCCTTTTACGTTGATATATGCGTTGAAACTGAGCAGATTAGCAAAAAAGGGGAGGACAGTACACTTAAGAGCCCTCGGGCCAGGAATTAGAATAAACCGGTGAGTGAACCAAGAACATTAAGAGAAGATAAGACAGAAGGGAATGATGTGTGATACCGAAAAGGAATTCGCTAAGACACAACGAGGACTAGATCAAGAGCAGCGGAGAGAGCTGGCGCAATGGCTAGAGGACGGTGTGGGATCGTGTGGAGCAGTGTAGGACGGGCGAGGCGGAGGAAGTTATTCGATAAGCGAATGCGGGGGAAGGGGAAGAACTAAAACAGAAGTCATCAAGCCCAAAATTATTCAGAATTAATCGGTGATGACCCACAAACAGTGAGGGAAATGAGAAGAGAATGGGTGTGCGATGGTGATGCCGAATTCGCTTAGACGCCGAGGACTTGAGTGAGAGCAGCGGAGAGACAGCTGTGCGCCGATGGAGTGCGGTGCGGTGCTCGGGTGGAGCAGAGCGGGTGAGGGCGGGGTCGGGGACGGGGGGCAAAGTTAATTAGGGCGCGTGTGTGTTGCAGAGGGCGGCGCCGCCCGCGCCCGCTGCAGGTGGCGCCGCGCAAGACGCTTGTGCAGCGAGGGCCCTCAGGGCGTCGCGACGCGCGCTTCGGCCGCGGCCCATCGCTCCCCGCTGAGTCCCTTCGGCGGCGCTGGGTCGCCTCGCACTCTCGCACCCACGACCTGCTCCCCCTCCCTCCAGAAACAAGCCGCCATGGCTACCATCAACGCACGCGCTGCTAGGAAAAAAGTTAAAACATTGCGAGTCGTCCAGAAAATTCGGAAATGCCGATTGGAATCGGAATGCAAATCGTTTTACAGAACTTTCCATTTCATTCGCACACTGTACACATTCTTCCTCATAAGTAGAAACCGGAAAAAATATGTAATACGAAACGTCAAAATATGTGCATAATGAATAAAAACTGAAAGAACACATAATAAATATGTAAAATCAGATATATTATGTCATATTAAAATACACAAAATTATAAAACACATATTAACCTAGTTCGAAATCACATTTATCCAAAATTTCCTACACAAATCTTTAAGATAATACAAATGTTTTAAAAATCATTTAGAGCACACGTTGATGCACGTGTTACACTTTACAACTTTCTCGTCAGTAATCAAGCTTCATCTATCGTTATCCAGGATCATATTTTGCTGCCAAACTATACCAATAGCAGCACTCGTACAAACTGGCAATAGCTACGACCAGCAAAGAACGCTGCAGTGTGCAGCATTCACATCGAATTGATACACGGCGGCGATCGCCGAAGTTTCTCGAAAATTAAGGTTAAGGGTCATGAAACGCGTCGTCAGTTTCGCACCGAAAGGTGAATGATCTGTCGCGCAGTTTTCATCACTGAGATAACTGAAGCAGACGCGCCGGACTGTAAAACCAATCAACTGCGCGTAATGTACAGCGCACTACTCGAGTCGACAGCACTAGTATTTATGTGGGAAAAATTTTGATTTTTTAAATACTTCTTTTCATAGAAATACATATCTTCTGTCCTTCATAAAAATAGGTCTCTTTTATGCAAATTTCTACGTCAATGCATAGTCTGTGACGTAATATTTTTGCTTAGTAATGCTGATAAAGTGGCACCTACGGGGGTACAATTGATACTTAACTACCTGATATCATAAAGTAATTCTTAAACAATCCACTGAAGGAAAACGTGCTTAGCTCCGAAAATTTTACCGAAATGAGAAAATACCAAAAACCCACTATTTTGTACAA
Organism: Acheta domesticus; assembly: GCA_031308135.1. Lineage (NCBI taxonomy): Eukaryota > Metazoa > Arthropoda > Insecta > Orthoptera > Gryllidae > Acheta > Acheta domesticus. The sequence continues at coordinate 193,867,726 of JAHLJT010009436.1, read as the reverse complement.
GCGAGCTGACCTCGATGAAATACCACCAAATTATCGAGAACATGACAGAATCCACTGGAATATGCGCTTCAGAACATTGCAATACTCTGTGGTTTGTATTTTCCCAGAACTGTGTTTAATTAGGGAGGCAAGCGGTGCAGGCGGAGAAACAGAACAACACAGTAACAGACGCTCGAGAGCAAGTAGATAATGAAAGGATGCAAGGGACAACAGCAAAGCGGTAACTACAGTCTCTTAACAGTACTCAAAGCAAGGTTTATTCACCACGCGTTGCAGGGTAGTTAGTGGAACTACACCGTTTTCTAGCTTCGGACTTCAGATACTCATTACCGATTCTCATTACAAACACTACACGTAAATGGATTTCTCTGACATACCCTTCGTTATTTGCGCCAGCGGAGCGCTTTATGCTGTTCACCGACTGTGAAAGGAGTTTGTGGGGCTGATTATGTAAAAGTAACAACTAAGTGGTACAAATTAACAATAGTTTATTATCATTGACGTGACTTGAATGACAACTGTGAAGTTAATGATTAAAAAATTTCTAAAACTGAGTCACAACTTCACAAACCGGAATTGAAAATAACATGAATATGAAATACGAAAATTCTTTGTCAATGATAATGATTCCATAAAAAGATTAGTGTGTAAATTGTTCTTTTAAACGAGCCGTTGGATTCACAGTGAAATTAGTTCTTTCTACGAAAATTGTTTATTATAATTTTGCGATTGGATACGATGAACAAACAAATATGTATATAGCAGATAGATATATAATTAGATGATACAATTTATTTACTTTATTAGGGCATTACCCCCGTGGCAAAATCTTCTCTTTTATACCTCTAATAAAGATATAATGAATAGCAGTGAAAGTACACTAAATAAATAAACTGCAAATTTGATTCTAACTCTTCTGATTGCAATATATTTTTATTCAATTTTTTGCATGCTTGCTAAATGCAGACCTTTCGCAGACTACCGGCCCTCTCACTTGCACCTTTGTTGCAGAATCCATTTCATTCCTAAAATTCTTGATACTTGTTGAGAAATTCTCCATTAGCGCTGCAGCCAAGATGTCAATATTTCGATAATCCTATTTAAGAATGGTATTTCCATCATCATTTCTCTGTTTCCTCTAAAGTATTTTTCTACTCTGGTTCGTGTCGGCAGAGTAAGCGGGCTCGTCCTTTTTTGAATCTCCCTCCATGCCGGTTCGTGCTTCAATGCTTGGTAAAAAGTACATAAAATTGCTTTTCCCTACAGTTTGTCAGTAATTCCCCTTTGATGGCCTTTTCAAGAAATGTTGCTGCTACTTCTGAACTCGTTCTGTAGGAGCTTACCTGGAGTTTCTAAACTGATCCCAACACACTGCTCCATACGCGAATACCGGACCGACACTCAAAAAAAAAGGTATGCTGATTCTTTGGGTTTATTACTTCGCCTCAAGACTAATTATAAGTGTAAAGGATTTCCACACCTTGCCTCATGAAGTTGACATGTACCCCCCATTCTAATTGTTCATTAAATACCATCCCAAGATATTACAACAACTACTTACTTGTAGTATTGTCTTACTTCATGCAAATACTTAACTGCCCCTTTATTAATATAATACCACGCGTAAAACTAACGATTTTGTAATTATAGGGAATTATTCAATTGATTTCTGGCCACTCTTGCAGACGTCACAAGTTGCGATGTAATTTATCCTGGTCTGTTAAAGTTTTCAATCGTTCTACAAATACGGCAGTTGTCCGCAAAAAAATATAATTTTGAACCTATTCCCCTGCTATATTGTAACTGAGTAGGACTTCTCACGGAATCACAGATGTCATACCAGCTCTTGCCGATCCTCACCCATTGTTCGACCTCCCGACCCTCTTTTCGATCGATTTTCCTCCGTCACCCGCTGGTGGCGTTATTTAGAAAACATTTAATTCACCATACCACTTTCGAGCCTAATCCTGTTCTGTCTAGTTTTTCTAATGACTGTATACAAGATCAAGGTCTTCATAATATCTTTTCCCGCCGAATCGATTCTATAACTATCACGTAGTGAATACGGGATATCCTGACAAAAATATTATACTGTTTAACTATCATAGGTGTTCCCTTTCCTGAACCTGTGCTGCCCTTCAAATAACCCAATTTTCAATATTTCAATATTTCACATGTTTCTATGTTCAGCGATTACGTGCTCTATCATTTACAGACACCAGATGATAGGCTAACTGGCTTCTAGTTTCCAACTTCTGATCGACACTCTCTTTATATACGGGAAATTAAAAATGCTTCATTCCAATCCTAGAGTTACTTAAAATATGCTTTGTTTAATTTTATTAATAAAATTTTTTAAGTTTAATTTCATCTATATATAATCACTAAGGGGTTTCGTTTAGAAAAGATCTGAAGTTTATTCTCTACCAAATTGGTGATTTTTTAAATAAAAGATTGTGGGTCCAAGGTTTATATGTGGCATTATTAAAAGTTTTAATAGCACAAATAACTAAATTTTAATAATACAGTAGTATACACGAGTATATTTACATTTATATTACTTATCAGCTGTCATTTGTTTATTACAACGTCTTCTTGAAGTGATTAAAATACAATCGTGTCTATTTAGAAAATAATATTCCACTGCTAATTTTTACTTTCCCGTATACGCACGTATACACGGAGTGATATACGTAGTATAGGGAAAGTTATGTAATGCTGCGCGAAAAAATGGCCAATTTTCGGCGGAAAAAAATTAATTGCCGGGCCGGTGAAAACGTAAAAGTGGATAATCAGTTGCTAAATTAAGAAAATAAAACCCCCTAACACGTGGTGTAGCCAGAAACCCTGTTTTCTAGGTTCTTGATACCGAAAACCCAATTGAAAGGAAAACGTCCGTCTGTCCGTCAGTGAACACTGCTAGCGCCTCTAAACATACGAACGATTTCTTCCAAAATGGAATATTCCCCGGTCGATCTGCTTCTAGTTACATTTGAGGCATTACGTTTTTAAGTTAACATGGTTAGGAGGATATTCATCAAAAGATTTTTTCATACATACAGAGAGATACTGACTTTATAGATCTTGGCAAAGAATAAAACATTTACGTTATATTTCAAATTTGGTTCTAGTTCAGAATTACCAGTGATTGTATTGACTCAGATTTTGTAAACTTCACTCATTTCCACAGTGAGGTGAATAATTATTGAACGAAACGAAACACCATATTGAGGGTTTAGATTTCGTATAGGGCGTATATAGTACTCTCCTATTGTAAAATTTTACAGCTCTTTAGTGTTATGTATATCGCAACAAATCAGCTAGTTAGATATTATACTTCAATGATGGGATTAGAAGGGCAAATATAATTGTAATAGAAAGGTCCTGAAATTACATGTACTCTCTCTTTTGTTTTAAGAAGAGATGTGAGGAATGAAAATGTTTCAATAAACTATTTGAATGTAATGCAAGGTTCAAACGGTGTGGTGAATCAGATCCGTGCGTGCGCAGCCCTAATTGATCGAATAAGCACACAGAACGTAATGTTCGGGATAATGATAGACTACACACAACAACAATATAATTAAGGATTCCATTCAGTGGTGGCAGAAGTCTGCGTGATTTCAATATACGGACAAGCACTATTTTTTTACTTTTAACACGGGATTTTTAGGAAGAAAGATCAATTCGTATGCGAGTTATTGCATTATTATAATAATATTAATTTCATTTACAACAGAGTCACTCAGAGCACTCACTCTCCTAAAACTGTAATGAAATGAAAACAAAGTAAATTGTAAATTATATGAATAGGTTAAATTGCGAAATTATAAAGCTAATAAAGTTAATTCCTATGTTGCCTCAAGATATACATACATTAAACCCTCATTAACACGAATTCCAAGAGATCGAAATAGAGTACGTGTTATAAACATTTGTATTACCTGAGTATCATAAATGTCCATATTACAGTAATCCCTTGCCGGGACCTAAGTTTTGTTCGTGTTACGGCGAAATTCGTGTTACGCGAGTTTGTGCAAATGAGGGTTACTGTATTATACACACGCACACACATACGAAGAAAATACAAACTATTCTAAACGCACATTTGTCTTTTGTACGGTTCTAGAAAGAAGCAGTCACAAGGCCGTTTGCCGCATTTCGCACTCGACACTACCGTGCGAGCCTTCCGACTCAAAGGCCGTCGTGTGGGGCTTCACCACGCGTTTCCTCCAACACGGCGCCGGCGACACTGCAGGCAATGCAGGCTGTCCCCTCGCCGACGCACGCGGCACGACGCACGGCCTGCTGCCTCGTGGACGCGTCAGACGCATGGCACGGCGGGCGGCGCGGCGGCGGGGCGGGGCGGGCGTCGACACCGCGGCATTCAACAGTTTCTAATTACCCTCGCGCCGTCACAACCACAATGATCGCGGCCCGCCCTAGTCGCCCCGCCCCCCTCCCCGCCTTGCCCCCGCTCGGCGACGCCATTATGCGCGGGGGGCGGGGGCAGGGGGTGGCATTGTGGGCGCGGAGGGGGAGGGGAGGGGTGCGATCGAATTTCGCGCGGGATTGTGGCGCGACAATGTCCCCCCTCGCGGGGCGCCCAGCGGGCGGGAGCGGGGGCGGGGAGGGAGGGGACGCGAGGGAGGCCGGGGGACGTGGGGGAGCCGCAGCCGCCGCGATGAAGACATCCATCACGTATCGGCGATCAAACACCCCTCGCCTCCAACAAATTGCCGCATTGTGGCCGCAGTGGCTTTGTGTGCGCGGCGGGCGGGCATCGCGCTCGGCGAAAGGGGCAGCGACGTGGCGCGGCGCGGCGCGGCGCGGTCCGGCGCAGGTGATCCGAGGCGCGGGTTGCATTTATCAGCGCTGATTGTGCGGGCGGAGTGGAGTGTGATGCGAGAGAGAGCGGGCGCGGGAGCGAAGGAGGTCGCGGCGCGGGGCTCGTCTGCCCTGCGCCCCGCGGGCGCCGGATCTGCGTTGGTTGAGACAGACAAAGGCGGCGCGGCGTGCGCTCACAACGATACAGCGGCGGGATACGCAGCGTTTTCCGCCTCTGCCTCCGCTCTCTCGCGCACGCTGTAGGCTTATATGTCGCTGTCGTCGCCGTCCCCCACTACCCCGGCGCAGCCGCCGCTCCCCGCCACTGTGACCGCCATGGCCTCGCCCTCGCGACCGGCACTGCCACTGCCACCGCCATATCTACCACCCACGCCGCCGCAATCACCTCCACCATTACCACCGCTACCGCAAACCACGGTACCGGCATACCACGACAATCGTCGACGCTAATTCCAACGCCACCGCCGCCTCTACCAACACCGCCACCATCCCCGTTTGGTGGGCACTACGCCCACTTCACCCTCTCCTTATCCCGAGACCCGTCGTCACCACCTCGACCACCGTCACCACGGTCACCGCAACCACAACCATGGTACCGCAGACCACGAACATCGGCGACATTAATTCCAACGTCACCTACAACGCCGACGACGACACAGTCACCATCCCCACCTTTGGTGGCATCACACCCACCTTTCCTGCTCTGCATCCCGGGCCCCGCCGCCACCATCACCTCCATCACCACCACGGACACCGCAACCGCACCAGTGGTGACCGCGTCCGGATCCATGGCCGTCGTCGTTGCCAACTCCATGATCATCTCCGACGCCTCTACAAACGCCGACGATGCCACAGTCACCTTCCCCATCTTTAGTGCCACCACATCCGCACCGCATCCTACACCCCGCCGCCGCCACCACCGCCACCACCACCACCACCACCACATCCACCATTACCACGGCACCGCAACCGCAACTGTGTTGAACACTTCCGGATCCACCGCCATCGTCGTTGACAGTTCCAACATCACCATCGCCGTCGACACCTTCACCAACGCCGACAACTCCACCGTCACCCTTCCCCGTCTCTGACACCACGCCCACCGCCCCCGCCCCGCACCACGGGGCCGCGCTCGCCGCTCTTTGTGCGAAGCGTTTGCATCGCTGGGCCCATTAACGAGACGAAACGTCAGCCACCGCGACGCCGCGGCGGGGAGAGGCAGAAGCCAGCACCTTCGCACGGCAGAATGGCTTGACGCCTCTCCCTCCCTCCGTCCCGCCCCCGCTCCCTTCCTCCGCCCCGCCCTCGCTCTCTTCCGCCGCCCCGCCCCCGCTCTCTTCCTCCGCCCCGCCTCGCTCTCTCCCTCCGCCCCCGCTCTCTCCCTCCGCCCCGCCCCCGCTCTCTTCCTCCGCCCCGCCCCCGCTCTCTCCCTCCGCCCCGCCCCCGCTCTCTTCCTCCGCCCCGCCCCCGCTCTCTTCCTCCGCCCCGCCTCGCTCTCTCCCTCCGCCCGCCCCCGCTCTCTCCCTCCGCCACGGCCCCGCTCTCACTCCGCCCCGTCCCCGCTCTCTCCCTCCGCCCCACTCCCGTTTTCTCCCTCCGCCCCTCCGCCTTGCAGGAAGGCCGTTGTTATTCCGCCGCTGCTTTGCCAATTTATTCCACATGATTTATAACTCTATTTCGCGGCTCCCCAGAAAAACCACCAATGCAAGCGTCTAATAGACAGCTTCGTCGTTTTTTCATTACTTTCCGCAGGACTGTAGCAGCCAATCTAATCCACCATTGAGTAACTGACGTAGAAAATCAGACAAAAAGTGACATGCTTTCTGTTGGTACTTGACAAATGTTTCTTGTTGACGCAAACGTAGGTTACTACGGAGCGAATGAACTCGCGAACTGATAACGAAGAAAGTCTGTCACAGTTGCATTCTGGGGATGTATATATAATTAATCGTTGGTTCTAGGTAAGCACTAGTGTATTATGCCATATACATTTAAAGAAACATTGAACTAGTAATTCTATATAAATAATAATAATAATTAATAATAACCTAATCTAACATAGATGGGTTCGGTGAAATGTATATAGGAACAATTTTTCCTGGTTTGCATGAAAAAACAATTGCATTTTAACATTTTGATGGATAAATTAAATTATATTGTCAAGAATCCAATAAAACTTCTATTACTAAGTACTTTCAGAATAAAGATACTGTCTTTTACCATTCGTCGAATTCCATCTTACTGTTAGTTTATGTAGTATTCTAATAAAATACATGAAAGCGAGAACTACGGCTAAGCACAAATGCTGAAGTATTAACACATACACGTTTTGAAGAAGGAATTAAGGTTATCTCAATCCCTAATTTTGATTAAAAAATGGCAAGACTGGTTCGAATGGTGTTGAATAAAGAAATACATATTTTTGAGAAAATGAAGTTTCTCCTTTCACGACCTTCCTCAAAAATTTTATTTTCAATACCAGGCAATCAAGATGTAACTGGATGAGAATTCTACCAGCCTGCTGCTTCGATCGGTAGTTTTCCGTGGTTACTCCAATCAATACCAGGCTGGCGCAGTACCCTAACAGACGGGTCACGGACCGCGCGCAATCTTTCCTTCCTTTTCCTATCCTCGGCCCTTACTTACACACACTTACATTATCATGTACTACACTACCACACATGTAGGGAGACATATCAAGAGCTTAGTGCTTGTCCCAACTGGTTCGGTGCCGCGATGGAGGGAGATGCCTGGATGGGAAAACCTTGATAGCCAACGGTAGGTCGGTGACGGATCTCATCATTCAGTGGGGGAAGATCACCGCCCCTCGAGGAAAAATCATGCACTACGTACGGGAATAATGAATCCGTTGACGGGCCCGGAACCACTGATCAATCAATCAAATAAGGCGCTACATTTCATTGCAGTATCATACCAATCTCTCCTGCAACCACCACACACGACGTGTGTTTATTAAAGGTAATGATAGCGGGTAATGTGGCGATGAATCTGAAAGCCGAATGTGGCAGGAGAACGAAAAAAACGGGAACGGGAGATACGAGTCCCCAGTTGCAAAGGCAGACCAACGCGTCCAGGCCGACAAACGACTGCAATCGAGTCGTATGTCTCGATACTGAAGAGATACAGAACCACTACGCGTCTGTGAAAATGAAATAATCGATTACTCTTGCTGTCGCTGCCGCTCTTCGTTCCCGAGGAAGTAATCAAGTCAACGTTTTAGCCTGCAACGTTGCAGCGCGTGCTGTACGCAAACATTCAGCTCCACTCCAACAGTCGTCAGTGTCGCAGAGATATGAAATGCTATTGACGTGAAACACGTATTTCATTTCAATCCGATTGGGCAGGGGGAGAGTCGCTGGGTGAAACTGTAATTTAACAAAAACATATCAATATTAATTTTGCTTATTATCTTTGCAATCTTAATACATACGCTACTTTTTGTGATATTGTTGGACAGTGGAAAGAGCAAATTACTCGATCACAAGTTGTCGCGTGCACATGTGACGCCGTTGTCGCCGCGAATGACGCAATGAGCCTCGCGCGTGGGTTTCAAAAGGCAGAGCTCGTCAGTTCGTTCGCCGAATCGAGTGGAAGTGGTCGCATATGAGCAACAAGAATTGCACGACAAGCCTTTAAGCCACCCACTAGCTGTCTTGGCTCAGAGTCAGCTCAGAGTCAGGCGAATTCCTTGGGTTTGAGTCTAGACGATGGGGGAGATTGATACGAGCCAAATCGAATCCAGCCATTAACTGGAAGAGAATTCTATCGTCTGGTGGTTCTGATCGGTCATTCTGTGCTTTCTCCTATGAATATCAGCCGAATGCCGGTGTAGTACCGTAACAAACGGATCGCGGACCACTCGACATCTTCTCTTTTTCGTGCCTTCTCTTGCATACACACTTACATGTTCTACACTACCACACATTCCGAGAGATCAGTTCGTTCCTGCTTAGAGCTTGTCCGGCCTGGGCGCGGTGCTCACTGACGGAGATATCTTGAGGATGAAGTACCGCAAGCCAACGTGTAGGTTGGCGTCGGATCACAAGCACCAGCAAGAGAGGAGCACGACCACCACCCCTCTCGAGATATAACATGCACTACACTTACGCAACAAACACCCCCCTTAAGCACACACGCGTTTCATAGACCCAATAGGTACCTCTGATACAGTCGATTGGAATTTTTGCAGTCGGGGGCGACGGACGGAGTGAAGGCGGAGGCGCAGATGGGAACAGAAGTGGAGGAGGAGGCGGAGGCGGGGGCGGAAGCGGAGGCAAAGGTAGAGACTGAGGCAAAGTGGGAGCCGGAGGCAGAGGGGATGGCGAAGGCTGAAGTGGCGGAGGCGAAGGTGGAGGCGAAGGCGGAGGCGAAGGTGGAGGCTAAGGCGAAGGCGGAGGCGGAGGCTAAGGCGGAGGCTAAGGCGGAGGCGAAGGCGGAGGCGAATTCGGAGGTGAAGGCGGAGACGGAGGCAAAGGTGGAGGCGGAGGCAAAGGCGAAGGTGGAGGCGGAGGCGAAGGTGGAGGCGAAGGCGAAGGCGGAGGCGGAGGCTAAGGCGGAGGCGAAGGCGGAGGCGGAGGCGGAGGCGAAGGCGGAGGCGAAGGCGGAGGCGGAGGCGAAGGCGGAGGCGAAGGCGGAGGTGAAGGCGGAAGCGGAGGCGGCGAGCAAGGCAAAGCGGTGGAAACGGTGGTTGCGGACCCTCCCCCGAGTTTCATTACGCAAACACGCGCGGGCGGCGGTGCAGCGCCCTGGCGGCAGGCTAACCAATTAGCTAATTGGGGGCCCCGCGGCGGACGCGGTAGAGGCAACGCGCGCCGACTTCCGGGCGACGCCCGCGCCCCTGGCGGACGCTTTGTCCATTAGCGCCCCTTCGCGCGCAATCGGCGCCGCGTGGTGGCGCGCCTGGCGCGTTCATCGGCCGGCGCTTCCATCCGCACGGTCATCTTCGCTTCCATCCGCGCGCCTGGCCCGAGACATCGGTCAGCTCGCGCGTCGAGCGGATTTTCCACTGTTAATAAGAACGCCTCAAGTTTTTTTTGTTGTCGCGAATCTACTGGAAGTTCTATGTTCCCACAACAGCCTATGCACACGTGAATCGCGATCTTTTGAACGCAGCTGCAGCTGTATTGCCACTTACCAAACGTCGCTGTCTATTGGCGCCTTTCTGAAGGTAATTTAAATTAGAACACTTTAAGTCAAACAAAAAAAAAAATGAAATGAATTATTCGTGAATTCATGTATCTAGAATAAATCTGCAAATGTTACCTTTCCCGCTTCTGCGGATATCTTTACTATAGAACCATTGATTAATCTTTCAAAAGACCTTCCATGTTGGTGCGCCAATCTTCCAATATCTTCAAGTCGCTACTAATTGTTTTTTTAAAACAAGAATGATACGTCAATATTCCCGGTCTACATTCAGGCGTCTATTCTAACCAGTTTCCCTAAACAACACGACCATGGTAACCGACGCTACATCACTTCATTGACTCTTTTCACGAATTCACACAACTCGAACAAATTTATATTTTTATTTCGTAACATTTTTTAAGGTACTTTTACATATTTAATGTAATTCAAGTGCATGTCGATGAAGTAGGCGTAGGACTAATCGAACTCGACGAACTAGGGAATTCGCGTTGCATTGGACAATTAAAAATACTAACATCTGAATGAATATTATCTGCAAAATCCTATCATTGAAGTATTGATAAATAATTTATATTTATTACCAAAATATTTGTTCGAACAAGTTATCATATGTTTATTTACTTATGTTCCATACTGAAGCACATCGCATGGTTTCGCAACCTCGCTTTAATACAACTCTTTGTTACTCAGCGCAGCTGCGCCCCAATTCTTAGGAAATCTAACGCCCCCGGCATTCGCCGTACTCAGCCGCTGCCACACGTGCGGGACGCCGTTACAATTGATTTGTATCATAACGGTTCAGGTCCCTCCTGTTAATTTCATATTAATGGCGTAATTTCTATAATTTAAAATCATGCCTAATTTACACTTTCTTTATGAATTCCTTTCTTTCTTAATTTTAAGTAACAGAGTCCCACGGATCTGTCTCGCTAGCTCCCATTGGCTACGGCACAGAATCGGCGCCAAACGCTCGTAGCAAAGCGCTGGCGCCACCAGAAGCAGTCACTCGTGCCCGTCATGCTCGAGAATTGTTGTAGTGCACTGCGCGTCGCTCTGTCGCGCGTTTTGTAAGCCATCATGGCAATTACTTGTTTCATTGTCGAACTACAAGCCACGCTTATGTTCGAAATATTAATCAACTCTACTTGAGCCATCACCGGCAACCACCACGCGACTGTGCTCCGTGTTCTTTTATAGTTGTGCCTTTTCTATAAGCCGAGTTCACGCCGTCATGGCACCTAACTTTACCGTTGCCAAACGACGCTTGCGCTCCGTAAGGGCCAAGCCGACCATCATGGTTTATAATTAACTTTGTTACTAAGCTGCACACTGTGTACGACTTCATATATTGTGACATTGATTGACTGTGTTAGTGCAACATTTGTGCTCCGTGCCGTGCTGCACGTATGCCGCCGGTACTGTTTCTGCTTTGTTTGGCTCGCCAACATTCAACTCGTGACTCCCAGTTTTATTGTAATGTGCTATTTTAACTGTGTTGTGCTGTTCAGTGCACATCATTATTGCACGCTTGTTATCCACTGAGCTTGCCAGATCTGCACTCGCCGTCTCTCTCTCAATGACAGCTGTCTGCGATCGGGTCGCTGCAAGTTGCAACAAGCACAGAGCCGGTGCTAAATTTTTCTCTGTGTGTGACGTCACGTGCTGCGCCATCCTACTACGTCATCCAGCCTTCGTCCAGCAGTTGGCAACACTCGTATTGGTATCATGTACTTTCCTTTCAGATCAACTGCCCTCAACATTTAAGTATGCTTTGAAGTAGCATATTATGTATTCCACTAATTTATGTAATTATATACTCCTTGTTAAATTGTGTGTTGTGTTTAATTAAGCAATGGTGACATATCACAACCCTCCGGTAACTTCTCCTACCGTTTTCGTTTTTTACTAAATCGGAGAAGTGGTCCTTCTGAGTTATCCCAGGTTTGTGAGATGGGGCAAAATTTATAACAGTCCACTCGCTCACGCCTCCCACTCACAATATTGTTAGTAATGATTTTTTGAAACATTCTTTCAGTAGTTGCAAAAAAAAAACAACAACGAAAAAATCAAAATATTTTTAATTGATAAAATCCTCAAAGTTATATATTAATTTTGTTTCCACACAGAATGATCATCTTTCAAAAATGTATAATTAGTAAGGCTAAAAACGTGCCAGGGAAAGAGATAATCAATGGTAGGAAAGAACCTAATGGCCCTAAAAATACTTGTCGAAGGTGCATTCTCTAACATATCTGAAACATCTACCACAAACAATCACCAAATTACGTTTGAGTTCGTCAAGACGCATACATATTCCTCCCTTCCGAAAGTACATTACGTAAGCGTAATTATATTTGGTCACAACACACGTAGCATGAGGTAATTACGAGCGTCAAGCTTGTTCTTAGAACGGGGGACGTTTTTATTCCAGCGGAGCCGCACACAGGTCCTACAGGATAGGAATCACTGTCAGTTTTGATCGCGCGTTCTGGGAAGCGACGAACATGGCTTTCATCATCCTCGACGCGGCGCGGCGCGAAGCTGTCGCGGCGATAGCATCTGTTTTTTTCGAGGGCGACGAAGGCGGCGACGCGCACGCGAGGCCACAGAGGAATTAGCGCTATGGATTTTACATTAGTCGCGGCGCCATCAAGGAAGCAGGTTGCCAAAGGGCAACGGGCGGCGGCGCGGGCGAAAGAAAGTGCAAGGATGGACGAATGCATTAGCCGCGCAAGCTAACATTTCAAAAGTTTCAAAGCCCTGACCAGCGTGTTTTGCTTTCCCTCTTTGAAGCTTATTATTCCACGTTCACAGAATCATCTCTGGGTTGCAGAAATATTGACAGTAAAATTTCTAATTTGTAAAGTTGTATCAGAAGAATGCAAACAATCAATAACGTTGGTGAGTTGATGGTTGCGCGGTCGAAAAGTGCTTTGACTACGAAATAAAAGGAAATCGTTAAAAGGAGAGAGTGATTTCATTTTCGTCAAAAAAACAGTAAAAACTGTATGTGACATGAAGAGAAGAAAATAAGTTTCTCTTGAATTAAAGCTCACTTCATTTTTACTGGAGACAAAAAATGCAACCTGTAAAAATAGGATAAAAACAACATTCGTTAATAAGAACGCGAACAAATGAGTCTGATACTCGTGGATTGATTGGTTGTTTCCGTGGACACCCCGCGAGTCGGGACAAGCTCTAAGCTTTCGACTGACCTTCTGACATGTGTGATAATGTAGTGCATGTAAGTGTGTATGTAAGTAAGGAGAGAGGATAGCACAAGGAAGAGAAAGGAATCGCACGTGGTTCGTGGTCATTTTGTGAAGGTTCTGCTCCTGCATTCGCCTGGTGTTGATCGGAGAAACCACGAAAAACTACCCGAGTATCTGAGTAGCCGATCGCTAGAACTCTCCACCAGACAGCGGCTGAATTCGACCTAGCTACGAAGCTAGTGTCGAAAATCTGACATCAGGAAGACTCGAACTCTAGGTCGGACACAGTCGCTGCAGAGACAAGATTTGAGATAAACTCTGTTTATTCGTCGACAAGATGCATTTGAAAAATTATTTCCCTGTGACAACTATTTTATTTAAATCCTTCCTACAAAAACTTCTGATGTTTGTATTTGAAAAAGAATTAAACTCTCTCCATTAAGATAATTCCCTTGAACGGTTTTCATATTTAAAGAATTTTAACATCGAAAGAATCAAAGAAGGAAGAAATAGACTCAAATCCTGTTTACTCTGGCAAGTCAAATAATTTTTATTTTACTACTTATTTTGAACATTTTAAAAATCGTTTTTATTATCATTTAATCCATTTGATTTACAATGGAATGTTTTGTAATACAATTTCTGGAAACAAAACAGTCTGTAAAATGGAATGAATTAAAACAAAATTTTACCGAATCAATTTTTACCAAGTTTACCCTAAGTGTTTTAGGATTCAAGGTACTTGTGCACAGACTACTTATTTGAAACGTAGTCAGCAGTACCAATATCACAAACACACATTTCCATGAGTTATCTGTCTGCATTCTGTCACATTTTAACATGATTTCGTTCAGTACCAGACTTGTCAGTTCATTAGCGGCTTCTAATCTTGTTTTTCTATGAATTGTGATCACTGAATTTTTCAGTGTAAAACTTTTTTTCCGTTGCCACCAACTTAAGAATTTCAATTACATCCACAAATAATAGTATGTGTGGCTTTTGGATAATTTCCTACGGTCAGTTCTATTCTTGACCAATCAATTCTTTTTTACCGGGATTTGAAAGGAAATGACTGGCATTGTTTTGACATCTACTTTTTTAAATGCAGTATTTCAGGAATTTTATCCATTATTTTCATACCTCTTGGTTCTCACTAAGAAGGGTATAACGTTTGCCGAGTAAAGGACGTCTTTGGAACATATTATTCTGAAATATTAATTTCGTTGGTTGTACGTTGTAGGTTGGTTCGTTGATTGTACGATTCGTTGATTTTTGTTGATCTTCTTTCTGATTCATACCTCAAAAACTGACGAGCCCGCAGCTTCAAAATTGGCCGACTCAAATACTCAACAGTGGCGACCGTGTGAAGACGCCAACGCAGGGCTCCCAGAGGGCAGAGCTCTGTGCAGTTGGACGGGTGTCCTTCCGCGCGGGCGATTCCGTGGCCCGTCGCCCGGTGCACTCCACTGCGCGCTGCCCACAATGGGCGTGGCTGGCAGGGCGGGCGGCGCGGGCGGCATGTCAGCTGCCCGCACTGAGATGCAGCCGCCGCCGCCGGCGCCCCGAGCGGTGCAGCGCTCAGCTGCAGGAGATGCGCGCATCAGACGCCGGCTAGGGTGAAGGACGATGGGCGAAGGGCGGGCGGGCGGAGGGGGGGGCAGGGCGCAAGCGACGCCGCCGCGGGCTAGTCAACCGTATGCAGGTGACATGCGTGTGGATGCGAGCTTGGACGCTCACTCATGCGAGAGCAGGTGGTCAGTCCAATGGAGACAAAGCGAAGCCACAAATCATCCAAGAATAAAAATGTAGACATGTGGATGTTTGTCCCACACATTCCTCGAAATTCTCAACAAAGAACATAACAGCAATAATGAGGCAAAAATCTTAAGAACTTTTAGCAAGAATAAAATTTAACAAATTATTCAAAAACTAAATGAGAAATTGCATTCCGTATAATTACATGCAAGAAAAAAATTAAGAGTCAAGTATGTAATGATGGTAGAGAAAGAAATGGAAGGAAAAAGAACGAGTATCAGGACGAGATAGACGGGAATGTAACTGACAATTAAGTCGATTACCTTCAAACTTAATTCCACAACTTTATAACGTAAGATACTACGCATCCATTTATCGTGTGTTCTGCAAGAAAAGCGTAAGAAAGAATCAAAGAGTTTATAAAAAATCCTGTCCTTGCCACCCGCTCCTCACCCTTGGAGTGAGTGCGCAGTGGCGAGTACCGGGCAACGGCCGACGGCATTGCCCGCACGGACGGGCACCCGTCCAACTGCACAGAGCTGTTCTCTGAGAGCCGTCCGTTGGCGTCTTCACACGGCCGCCAATGTTGAGCATTTGAATCTGCCAATTGGGCAACTGCGTTTAAAAAAACTGCAGGCAAAAACGATTTGGTGAGAGGATTCATTGATTGATTACTAGTGATTCCGGACGCGTCAAGTGCTAAGGTCACGATCATATCAGGCGTCACGTACTCCTGTACGCGTGGGGCATGTGTTTTGCTCGGTAGGTGTCTGATCTTGTCCCGCTGGTGGCAAGATCCGGTGTCGACCTAGCCTCAGCTAGCGAGCTTTTCCCCAACCATCTGCCACCAGCGGGGCACCGCAGCAGCCGGGCCAATCTCTAAGCTCCTGACCGGTGTCCCAATATGTTTTAATAGTGTGATACATGTAAGTGTAAGGGTGTTTAAGGGGTTGGAATGTGAAAGAATGTGGAGGAGAGATCGCGCGCGGTTCGTGGCTTGAGAGGGTACTGCTCCGGAATTAGCCTGGTACTGATCGGAGAAACTATTGTAAACCACCGATAGAGCAGCAGGCCGCTAAAATTCTCCTCCAGAAAGTGACAGAATTTGACCTATCTGGTTAATGTTGAAAATTCTGCCACAGTCGGGACTCGAACGCCAGTACCTTCCGTTCAGATGAACTGCAGTGACATCAGTTCATGCCCTGAGCCACCCCTTCCGGCGGGAGGGGGTGGAGTGGTGGGTCAGGCTCGCAGTGACCGCGCCTTCAGCCCTACGGCTCTGGGCGGAGAGCGATCTCGTCGCCCGTGGGCCGCACGCAAAAGGTCCTGGGCCGAAGGGCCGGGGCGTGGCCCGCAGACAGCGCCGCGCCGCGCCGCGCCGCGCCGCGCCGCGCTGGCGCCATCTGTGTTTACAGGCGCCGCCGCTCGCAATTGGGCGGCGCATTATCGCATTTCGTATGCAATTAACCGCGCGCTGATTGCGCCCGCCAGCCGAATGAAAATCATACACGCCGATCAAACATTATTGCCAACCCTAAGCCCCGCCCCCGCCGCCCCGCCGCCCCAGCCCCTTCCCGCCCCGCCCCGCTCCACTCAAGCTGCCACCGCCCCTCCCCGCCCCCGCCCCTCCCCGCCCCTCGCCCCGCCCGTCCTGCCCTGGCAGGCCCGGCCGGCGCGCGCGTGTCGAGTCTTGGGTTAGTTTCCAAAAACAAACAGCATCGCTTGCGCCCACGGGGCTACGCATATTCACTCGTACGTTTCCACCCAAAGCAAGCAGCGGCGCTCATTTCCTCGCCCTAATGCATCGGGATACGCTGCGCCGCGCCGGCTCATCGGTGCAACTGCGCGCGAATGCATTTCCCAATAAAGCGGAACGCTTCGCCGCTGCAGTCTAAATCGTCGAGGGATTTTAACAGGCTGGATGTTAAAGAGTGTCTCCGGTGTCAACTTGAGATCTACGAATACTATATCACGGTATTGATTTTTTTACGTACACCCTTCATCTTTTTTCAGAAGGAACTTGAAAAGACAACCAATACAGAGCGTTTTTGACATAAAACGTCAAGGGCAAAATTGTGATAATTTGAATTCTGTAATATATAAAGATGGAGACCCTGCTCCATTTACGATAAAATAGAATTATTCACTGCATTGTGTCAAGCGAATGTAAATTTTTTAAGACCTAAGTAAGAAATGTATGCTTTAATTGAATATTTTTGTTACAAATGTTTAATACTCTAGATACGTTTTTCCGGGATGCAATGCTGGAGTCGAGACATTTTTATTGAGGAATAAGAAAGTGAAATATGTTTGATGAAATAACATCGTTTCTTTAAAATACACAAGATAGTCATCTAGTATACATTTACTTAGAACGTTTTTTCATGCACTATTGTTTCAACCTCTATGAGAGTGCTAATGACAGGTTAATTTCAATCCCGCATCAGAACCAAGGGTGACCACACATTGCAAGAGAGGCTGCCAACGATTCTTGTCCAGAAACAGTGCACCTCATACGGTGAAGACTTGGGTTCGCCTCACGCCTCACATGCACTTAGCGCATTCAAAAACGATAGACTGTGAGGTCTTGGACTGCAGATGTTAAATATAAATATAATCACTTACTCACTTAATTGGTTATTTTTCGAACCTTCCTCGGGCTTCTGTAACGAACCGCTGAGAAGAAAATGATTTCCATATATTGCGGAGTATAACAAATTCGTTTTATAATCCTTGTTTTTCCTATCATTATATACATTCACTACAAAAAGCTGTGTTTGTTTGTTCTGTAGATACTTTTTTACGTTTGTCCTGAAGATATTTCTCGTGATTTCATTTTCCATTCGCGTGCGTTGCTTTTGTAAAAACAGAGACCACAAAGTGGCGTGAGTGGCAATTGCCCGTACGCGAGAAAACCGCGCTCAAGTCAAAAGAGGTAATATATCATACTTTTATGTGGAATTGAGGGTAAAATTAATATCAGTTACAGTTGTTAGCCTTTATTTGGTAATCACTGATCATTTTCAGGACGCATCCGTTTTGCTCACTAAATATTCTACAATGTGTGAGATGAACACGAAATGAAAAATCAACGATGTGCCGTACGATAAAACGACCTTCTGAAAAAACAGAAAATGTCTGAAGTTATTAGTACACGCTTTGTTTCACATGAGTTAAAACGTGAGTAATGACAGAAACATGTGCGGAATTATACAAGGTTCCAAAAGACGTGTTTAGAGCAGTTAAAGGTTGTCGACTCCTGGACAAGATCCGACATGAAAACATTCAAAAAGGTATTAAATTTTTGAATATTGGAAAAGCGAAAGAGAAATTTTCGGCTTTGACACAACACTTACATAACATGTACACTTACACGACATG
>JAHLJT010009436.1:193514237-193848361 GCA_031308135.1 Acheta domesticus | reverse complement strand
TCCTTCCCCCGCCTCATGCCCCTCTCCGCACACCGCACGTCCCACGCGCCCAGTGCCGCTGGCCGGGAGGTCAAAGGTTCGAGTCACGTCAGTGGAAGAATTTTCTACACTATTGGATCGATAGGTCGGGTTCGCCAGACGGCGAACCCGACTTATCTATCCAATAGTGTAGAAAATCCTTCCACCGACGTGACTCGGAGGAGAATTCTAGTGGCCGGCAGCTCTGGTTGGTAGTTTTCCGTGGCTTCTGTGAGCTCCAGGCGAATGTCAGAGCAGAAACCCTAACCGCGTATTTTTTCCTCTTCCTTGTTCTGTTCTCACCCCTTCTGCCACACACATTCCCCCACACATGCACTATACTACCACACTTGTCGGAAGACCAGACGGGAACTTAAGAGCGTGTCCCGGCAGGGGGTGTGCGACGCTGGTGGGAGATGGTTGTGCAAGCTGACGTAGGTCGGTGCCACATCTCGCCATCTAGCGGGGGGGGGCTTCCGAGGAACGAACATGGACTACATTTACAGGAATAATGACCGTAGCAGTTGTCGCGCCCGGAATCACTAATCAATCAATCAAAAACCCGCGTCCCTCCACCCCATCACCCCTCCCCTCCATCGTGCCCCCCCCCGCACTCCATTCCGCAGGACCATCTACTATCTTCGTTACGAAAATGTCGCATGAAAAAAAAATCTTCCAATTCTCTGGAAATTCTCGCAGCACCTTCGACCACGTCGATGAGGAGAGGAAATGCAAATGACGGGTGGCGACGGCGCGGCGCAGCGCGAGGGCGAACGCAACGGCGGCGACGCGCGCGTGCGGGTGGGGGGAAGGGTGGCGAGGAGCGACTTGCCTTACAGCAGGAAGTAGACGAAAGCAACGGGCACTGTTAGGAAGTTTTTCACAATATTCAGGAAGAGGGAAATCTAATTTTTGGCATGTTCGGTAACAAAATTGAAGGAAATTGGTTGTTGAGAAAGAAAGCAAATGCATGTACGTACGTAGTACATAGTCCAATGTTGGGGAGGCATTCCGAACAGTTATTCGCTTTTCTTTTCCTACCCGTTACACTCTGGTAGTTTAGATATGTAAGTTATAATAGGGTTAAGTTTTTTCTGTTGGGAATATTACATTTTGTTGAATTATTACAATGTTTATACGATTCTATACTAAGTCCTCTTTACAAGTCATTTTTATGCCTCTTCACAAGTCAATACAATATCGTCGTATTCTGAATATTGCGGAAGTAGATTCCATCAGCAGATAAGCTAGAATATTACGTTTTACTTATATTTGATATTTTTGAACCTAGAAGGACTGGTTTGAAATTATTTATATTTTAAATATGCTACGAATCCAAATAGTAATTAAATTTTCACACCTGTAATTAAGTATTGATTTCTTAGATACAGTGAAGGCAACAAAAAATATTTCCTTGCTTAGAGAAAATTGCTGCTAAAGAGAAAAAAATCTTATCTTTGATGAATGTTTCGTCATTAAAAAGAAATTAACGTGAAAAATAAAATTTTACTTTCTGAACCCCAAAATGAAAATGAAATGAAAACCTGTTTGATTGACTTGTTGACGTCAGAAAATGCTGTAATAATTGTGCCAGAAAATTTTTAAAAAATACATTTTGCGAGGACAAAAGTATAAAGATTAATAATATTATATCTAAAAAGATGACTGAATGGAAAATGGAAAAAGAAGTTATTTTAACAGTCAGATTCAAAATAAAATAGATTCAACACTAATATAACACAATACTGAGAAGTCAGCAGTAAGAAAATAAGGATTTTTCTCAAAACCTGAGTTTTTCTTGTCTGAAAATGGCCTTTGTATTGTGAGGTACTTCACAGCGCGAGAAATGGTTTAAAAAAAACAGTGAACGAAAACTCTGTTGACTGCTGAAACAAAAACAAAAGCACAGCCCACGGCGAGTACGTCTGGCGCCGGGGCAGAGGTCACCGAGCGAGCATCAGTCGCGAGCAGCCCGTGAAGAGCTCGCGACTTCTGACGCCAATTAAGAAGACCTACATATTTGTCGCTCACCCGCGCGCACTCCTCTGCAGCCTCCGCCGCCGCCTCCGTAGCCGCCTCCGCCGCTGCCGCTGCCGCTTCCGCTGCCGCTGCTACCGCCCGCTCTGCGAAACAAAACAAACACAATTATGCGGCAGCGCTCTCGTTTCGCCAGCGCCCTCTGCCCTCCCGCCGCCCCGCCCCCCTCCCCGCCCCCGCGCGTCCACAAACAGCGCGGAAAGCTCAGAGCGCGCCCGGAAGGCGGGGGGGGAGGAGGGGGCAGTGGAGGTGGAGGTAGTGGCGGTGCTGGGTCCGGAACGGGAGAGAGCGCGGACCGAAGGCGAACCTGGAGAGAATGTGGGGGTGGGGTAGGGTGGGGTGAGGAGTGGGTGGGGAGCGAGGGGGAGCCAGAGGCATGGCCTACAGCGAGCAAGTCGGCGCTTGGTGAGAGAAACACTGAAAAGAAGCTGAAAGGGAGGGGGAAAAGGAGAAATTAAAGAACAAATAGAAACTTGCGAAGGAGAAATTTGAAGAAAAAGTATAAGCGAGAAGAAATGAGTGGTTAACAAATGAGATCATTAAAGAGAAGGAAGTGTGAGATGAAAGAAGAAATCCAAAAGTCATGAGAAAAAGCGAGAATAGTGGGAAACCTAGTAACTGGGAAAATAAAAGAGAGTACTGCAGCTTCACGAAATGTCTAAACAAATGCAGCAAAAAGCAACAGTTATTTATGATGCAAGTGGTAAACGTGTACATTTTGTTTCACGTGTAGGAAATGTGATCCGATGCCGATAGGCCGAATGACGCAATCCTACGAATGAAATAGTCATTTTGACCACGTGTGTCATACACTATATTTTTTAGACAGCCTTACTGAAATTCATTTTATTTTAATTTAATCTTACATATCACCATACTAGATTGACGTCGGTAGTAGTTGATGCGATCAGAAGAAAGTATATTGTTTTCTTTGTTGTATTTACACCTTTATTCGAAACTTTGAGCATCATATCACTTTGAGCGTTAAAAAACATGAGCGTTAAAAATTGCACTTTTAGCATGCTTTGCATGGCCTAAAAGATATTGCTTTTACTAAGGGTTGTCTAAAAACCATTAAATCAGAAAGTAGTTTGCAGAAGCATGTGGAATATGAAATACCCTAGTTATTGCGACATTTTCATAGAGCAAGTAATAATGTAGATGAAAAGAACTGAGAGCAGCCGACGGATATGAACTCGTGACACAAAGGGGAGGGCAAGGGACGAGGTAAGAAGAGGATAGCTTAAAGCCTCGACGTTGTCGTGGAGCAGAGAGGAAAACGATGAACAGCTAGACTCCCAGAGAACAGAATGCGTAATTGTGACCATTGGTCTACGCACACTAGGGAAGAGAGCCATTCTAATTCAAGGCAAAAGCAAAATGAATTACAAGATAATGTGCGGTTAGAGTACAAAAATAGATAATTAAGCAAAGGATATATTTCCCAACTCTACACATAATGCTCAATTTGGAAAGATGGTCATACATCACATCTATTATCAAAAGCAAATAGAAATATGTTGAAGTTCCCATAATTTTGGATCTAATTGAAAATGTACATACCAAATATCCAGTTTCATCCCATTGCCATTTTGTGAGAAAATGTAAAAAGTTAACCAGGTGAATCATCATTCGCCAACCATTGTCATTACGACGATTATTTTCTTTTAGAGGGTGGAAATGCGAAGGCTAATACTTGTTATGAAGGGCTAACCAAAAAATTAATGAATGAGGTGATATTGTAATATTCAAGTGCTCGCAATTACACTGATGTTCAACTCTTCTCCCCTCAAACCCCAAATAACACATGTCACGCGATCATACAAACACGCCATTCGAATATTTGTTTTCCCCGATCATTGTGAAGAAATGGCGCTGATAAATGTTTGTTAAAACAGCACTCCACGCCGCCGCCAACAACTAACGTTTCGAACCTCCGCTTTGAAACCCATGATGCCACCCAAACAACAATATTCAATAACACAATTTCTCAATTTCCGTCACATTTCAAACGTCGAAAAAAGATCCACACGCGATCAAGCCGCGGACGCGAAACATAAATCCTGGAGGACGCGCAGATATTATTTCCCGTAAACATCGCTTCATGCGCTATCAGTCAAGCGAATGTGACCCATAAACTGGCCCGCCGCGCCGTCGCCTCCCCCTCCCCTCACCACACCTCTCGCGTTCAGGTGCCCTCTCGCCGCCGCCATGATGGCACGCCCGCCGCCACTGTCCGCTAGGGGCGTCACCGTCGCGGACAATAGACGCGCGTACCCCGCCGAGCCGCACCGGATATTGGCAGCCATTAATCATACGGCGCTGGACATTCTCTTTTAATTAAACGGACGAAATGCCGCTCCGAAGCTTCCATCCCGTCCTGCGCAGACGGCTGCCAGCTGCGGGCCATAGTTAAAGGTGTCCTCTACAACAGTGGACTGCGCGTTATGGATGCCTGTGAAAGAGAGAGGCCGGGGGCGACACTCACAGAGGCAGCCGTGTACTAGTTCGGGAAGGATAGCCATTAAAATTGTTCCGAAATCTTTTCGTGATCTGAGTGTGAGTGACGAATAGCGAATAACGTTCACTCGCTTAATTTCATGGAGCAATGTGAACGATTCATTCTGACATTCCATTTCCAAATAATTTTAGGTTTTATACTCATAACAGTCTGTTCATGTAGCATCCAGAAAAATATTCCGTTTAAATTGTAATGAATCTATCAACTGATCGTATTTTTATTTATACTCCTATTTCATTGGGCGCTTATGGGAAAAGGATATAAATCCAGCTTTTGGAAGAAATTTGTATTCTTTTCAAACACTTTTTAACACCAATTAAAGAAAAATGTTTCAAATGTTCCGTCATTTTCCAGTGATAGAATAAATAGGGACATCCTTTTTATTTCTCCCAAAATATTGTGGACTCGTTTTCAGCATCACACGTAACACCCGCACTTTAGACGGAAAAATATTTTAATTATCAGGCTTCATCTACATCTATAATTGAAAAAAAAAGTTTTATCTAGGAAACATTCTTCTACTGTCATCAGATGATCTATAGTAAGAATGAAAAAAGGAATAACTGTCACGGTTGAAGTTTTTATTGACATTTAGTGTCAACATAGTAGGAATAATTGAAATTTCTAAAGCTGTACGGAATGAACCAGTTACCAGAAAGTCTTGAGTCAAAACATCGGGAATACTTTGATTGTGACAGGTATTTTTATTGAACTTTGAATAAGGTATTACTCATTCAAAGATCATCGCACTAAAGTCACTTACATTTTTCACTCAAGGGCATAAAAACATGGGCCCAAGGACAATCAATAAAATAACGAAATGCTGACCAAGTTATAAACCTCGCTACATTGTTTCTACAGTACAACGCAATTACGTCACTGAATATGATAGAGTTCTTCGCCCTAACAAAGTGCAAAACAGAATAATAATTCCATGTTTTAGTTCCTAAATTCAGTTCCCAAAACACCGCCGCAATTCAAATTTTCACTACCATGAGAGGAACACGTCAACTTCTCAGAATGAATATTTCTGACAGTCCTTAACGCATTGTGTAAATTCACCTTCAGAGGATACCGTTTTGCATTTCAAAGTGCCGTAACACAGCTCTTCCCTTGGCTCCACACAAAACTCGTTAGCGAGTTCACACCTGCCAGAGGGGGTGAGGGAGGGCGCTTCGCAAGACAGACGCGGAGAACGAGAGTCGCGCGTCGTCTTGTAGACGCCGCGCCGCGCGGCGCCGCTCCGCCCCGAGAGTACACAGCAGCACAGGCCGCGAACACGAGCAGTTGAGCGGTGGCGCAGCTCTAACCAAATTGTCGCCGGGTGAGATATCGAGAGGCGGGCGGAGTTGAGCTGCTCGCGGCCTGTTCGCACGGGCGGTGGCGGCGCGGTGTTCCGGGCCGG
Source organism: Acheta domesticus (assembly GCA_031308135.1). Classification (NCBI taxonomy): domain Eukaryota; kingdom Metazoa; phylum Arthropoda; class Insecta; order Orthoptera; family Gryllidae; genus Acheta; species Acheta domesticus. Next base: position 193,842,380 of record JAHLJT010009436.1, on the reverse strand, counting down.
GGGCGGGGCTGGGGCGAGGGCGAGGGCGGAGTGGAGCGCGGGCGGCGGGGGCGGAGCTGGGGCAGGGGTGAGGGGGCGGGGACCGCGAGAAGTTGCGCTTCGAACGCAATTATGCAGCCAGTTACAGCGGCGCCGCACCGAGCGAACACTGATCCGCGCGCCCTCCGCCGCCGCCGCAGTTCCGCTAGCGATCCGCCTGCTACAGCGTGGCGCGGCGGTAGAAACCCCTTTCCCCGCCCCACGCAAGGGATAGGGCGGCGCTCTGGGAACCAAAGGGCCCTTGAGACACACCGGCACGGAACAAGCAAAATGTACGCGAAGGGACCTCTGTAAAACGTGTTACCTCAATATGCCTAACATTGGGGGATAATGAGAGGAAACTAAATGAGCGCGATATATATACCTTGCCCCACAACGTTAGTACAAAGTAGCTGCAAGTGGAATTTTACTATAATTCGTCGTTGTCGTTGTCGGTCAGTCGTGGAGAGAGGACGCGTTCTTAGGAGCTCCAAGAGGATTACGATGACCTGCTGCCTAGCGTCGTACCGCGCGCGCGTTGGTACCTGGGCCGCGCGCCTTGGGATTTTCCGCAACGCAGCGATGCAGGCCAGGACAGGTGGTGTAGGCAACAGCAAGCATTCGCAGCTCTTATGCGCGAGCATACTGGCTATTCTGCTGCTGATTGCTGGAATAGAGCAGAATCCCGGGCCTGGAGCGGAAACTGCGGTGGACACTGCGATGAATACCTGTCGCAAGTGCGAAAGGAGCGAACGGAGGCTTCGGAGACTGGAGGCGCAACTGGAGGAGGCTCACAAGTCAATCGGTGAGTTAACTTTAAAGTTACAAGTTCTGGAGCAGAAACACGATAGCCGCGAAGGACAGGAAACTGCACAGCCAACCCTAGATGTTGCAAGACCAAACGAAGCGCAAACGACATCGCGAATGCCTACTGAACGGCCATTCGAGAGGAAAGTGAAGGTGTTTGGGGACTCTATGCTGCGTCACAGTGGAGGAGTGTGTCGTGCTAAGGGCGCTGATGTGGCATTCTACCCTGGTGCGGATGTGAATAATATGACCAAAGTCATTGAAAAAGTTTCAAATGATGATAGTGTAGAAGTGGTCCTCGTACACGTGGGAACCAACTCGTCGAAGCGGCAACCAGTGTTTCGAACTGTTAGACAGTGCGTTAGACTCGGACAAACCGTGAAGAAAAAATTTAAAAATGCGCAAGTAATTTTTAGCGGAATTGTTTGCAGAAAGATGTTCATAACCGCAAAATATGGGACTTAAATCGTTACATTTTCCGGGCATGTGAATCTTTTGACGGGCTATTTGTAGACCCTAACTTCTGGCTCCACCACGAGGATTTGGCGCGCGACGGACTGCATTTGAATCAGAAGGGAGCGTGGAAGCTAGGTCGCCTACATGACGATGTCATTCGGTCATCCTTGCGTCTACGCTGACAATTCTGGAAATTGAGTCGGGAGGTGGCGGCGTCAGCAGTGAGAGTCGGAGTGGTGACAGAGGCGGCAACGGCGGCGGTGACAGCGGCGACGACGGAGAAGACGGCGACGGGGACGGCGGCGACGGCGACGGCGGCGACGGCGGCGGCGGCGGCGACGGTGGCGGCGACGACGGTGGCGTCGGCGTCGGCGTTGGCGACGACGACGGCGGCGGCGACGGCGACGGCGGCAACGGTGGCGTCGACGACTGTGGTGGAGGCGGCGGCGGCGGCGGCGGTGGCGGTGGATTCTACGGCGATGCCCGACGGAGGAGTGGACACCGTAAAGTTTCAGGTGAGGAAGGGATCCATAAGGCTGTTGCAGGTGAACTGTCGCAGTATAAAAAATAAAGAAATCGAATTTTGGAATTTAGTCGAGGCTTGTGATCCAGATGTAATAATAGGAACTGAATCTTGGCTAACGGAAGAGATAGCTAACTCTGAAATTTTTCGTCCTAATTACAGGTCATTTAGGAGGGATAGAAATACTAGAGGTGGGGGGATATTCTTTTGTGTAAAGGATGGAATAAATATAGGGAGAAATTGGGTTAATGAAGAATTTGAGATAATGGGAATAGAAATTAGTGATTCGGGAAATATATTAGAAATTATTGCTTGCTATAGGCCACCAAATGAAAATTACGCAATTTTGGAAGCCATTTCTGAGAAAATAGAAAACACCCACAGACATCCTATAGTTATCGCCGGTGATTTAAATGTTCCAGAAGCAAATTGGAAAGGCGCTGTGAGCGAAGCGAAAGTACAACAGTTAGTGAATAGACTCGTCTGGGAGGGGGGCTTAGCGCAGGTAGTAGATAGGCCGACGCGGCAGGAAGCACTTTTAGATGTTTACCTAATTAGGCCGCAAGAGCTTTTCTTATCTTGCGACGTTATTGAGGGCATAAGCGACCACAAAGCGGTGTTAGTTGACTTAGACATAAATATTTCACTGAAAAGAATTCCTAACGGAACAAAAATATGGCAGTTCAAAAAGGCAAATACAGAGGGGCTTCACCACTACCTGAGAGAACAGTACGATCGTTTTCTGAGAATAGACGGAGGTATGGACGAAATTTGGAAAGCGTTTAAGAACATTCTAGATAATGCATTACAAACGTTTGTGCCGTGTAAATTCTTAAAAAGCAATTCAGATCCAGAATATTACAATGCAAAAATTCGACGTATGAAAAGAAAAACCAGAAAGGCTTTCAATAATAGACATCGTAGTGAAACTGACAGGATACATTTTCGTAATTGCTCAAAAGAATTAGAACGGGAAAAGAAAATTGCGCAGGAAATATTTTTAAAACATATTCTCGACGGGGAGGGAAATAATTGGTCGGGGTTTTACAAATATGTTCGCAGAAGAAGAGGAAATAAAGAAGAAATTCCTATCGTTAGAGATACAAAGAACACGTTACTAACAGATGATCGGGAAAAAGCAAACGCGTTTAATACCTACTTCAGTTCCGTTTTTAAAACAAAATCTCAGCACACTCAGATTTCGAGGGAGGCTGTGCCAAACCAGTTTATTATAGACGTACATACATTGCGAAAACGAATTAAATCTATGAAAAACGGAAAGTCGAGGGGTCCAGATGCCATTTCAACTGATATAATTAAACTCGGAGGAGAGGCAATTTTACCGTATTTAACAAGATTATTTCATGTTTCAATCAACAATTCAAGAGTGCCCGACGATTGGAAGCTAGCTACCGTTGTTCCGATTTTTAAAAGTGGTGACAGAACTATTTTAGCCAATTATAGACCGGTAAGTCTTACGTCAGTTGTATGTAAGCTAATGGAACATTTGATAACTAACTATAGTAGACAAGAATGGGAACAAAAAGAATGGCTCTTTCAGGGACAGCATGGTTTCAGGAATGGTTTCTCTTGCGAGAGTCAGATAGCATCATTGTTTCAGGATATAGCAGATGAAGTTGATGATAGTGGGAGGGTGGACGCCGTAATAGTAGATTTTGCGAAGGCATTTGATGTTGTGCCTCACGACAAACTGGTTCATAAATTACTGCAGTCAGGTATTGACACCAGAGTTGTCGCGTGGATTGATGAGCTTCTTCGAGATAGAAAACAGAAAGTCCGAGTTGGACAACAATTTTCAAATCTAGCAAAGGTAACTTCAGGGATTCCCCAAGGAAGCGTTATTGGACCTCTCCTTTTCTAGCTTTTGTGAATGACCTGCCAGACAATTTAATTTCAAAGGTACGACTATTTGCAGATGACTGTATATTATATCGAGTTATTCATTCAAAAGTAGATGAGGATATTTTGCAGGATGATCTACATAGATTACATCTCTGGGCGGAAAAAAATAGCATGACAATAAATAGTTCGAAAAGCAAAACCATCACGTTTGGTAGGGGCCGCAAGTATACTGAAACTCAATACCGTTTAGGCAACGAGAATATTCCAAGAGTCGTGTCTTGTAAGTATCTGGGAATAATTTTTGATAGCAAATTGAGTTGGGAAGATCAGGTAAACTTTGTCGTGGGGAAAGCGTGGAAATCTTTGCATTTTACTATGCGAATACTAAAAAAGAGTACTGCAAAAGCAAGAGAATTAGCTTATATATCTCTAGTTCGCCCATTAATGGAATACGGGACGGTTTGTTGGGACCCTTATAGAATATCACAAAAGGAATATTTGAATAGAGTACAGAGAAGAGCATGTAAATTTATTTTCCGAAGCAATAGGAAGAAAGTAGAGTGGGAGTCATTAGAAATCAGGAGGGTTAAGGCAAGACTCTGTGCTTTGTACAAAGCGTATGTCGGTTATCCAGCTTGGAAAGATACCCACATCCGGCTCAGTAGACCCACGTATTTTAGTAGAGGGGATCACAAGCACAAAATACAGTTCAGGCCACAGAGAACAGATGTTGGAAAATTTTCCTTTACAAATAGATCTATAACGGACTGGAATAAGTTGCCTGCGACAGCCTTGGAACCCTTTCCTCTAGGTCTTCAGAGATTTAAAAGTAAATTAACTAATGATATTTGTAAATTTTATTAGTTAGTAAGTTATGTTCATTAGAATTATTTATTATTATTAGTAATTATTGTAACCATTATTAGTACTGTGATAATTATTAGATGCATTGGTTTATAGTATTCATATTGACGTGTGGTGACGTGTTGTGAAGTGTGGTGCTATATAGAAGTAGAAAGAGAAGTGAAGTGAAGTGAAGTGAAGTGGAGTGAAGTCGTATATGTTAGTATAAAGTATCTGTACAGGACCACCATAATTAATAGAATTAGTAGTAATAATGCGGGTATTGTTATTAATGCATTTTTTGTTAATATTGTTATCTTATTATTATCTTATTATTATTATTATTATTATTATTATTATTATTATTATGATTATTATTGTCTTAAAATAATTTTAAGTTACATTGTATTTAATTCATAATTATAATATGTAGAAATAATATGTAAATTTTAGTGTTCCGCCACCAGGTTGTATAAACCTACCTGCGGAAATAATAAACATCTATCTATCTATAATTTGTGGGAGAAGTGGAAAAATGTCAATGGGAGTTACATGCATGAAATGTTGATACAAATCCGGAGCCAGATAAGAAATATTTCAGCGTTTCATAAGACAAGGTGGGAAATACTGCTTTAAGACACTTTTGAACATCTCTCACCTCGAATTTAAATATCAACAATTGTCAAAATGCTTTTATTATCATAGTTAATGAATAATGAGACACTTAATTGTGTTCTGATACATTTTCACTTATAAATTCACATTTGTCTTACTTGCAGGTAATGTATTAAAACACGAAATATTATTTTCACACTTCACTTGTCGGAAATATGGAAAACTTCACAAAGGAAACCCCCAAAAATTTATTGTACATGTATTAAGCACGCGTTTTATGACACACGATCTCGCAAACCATAGGATATTTTTAGTCCTTTGAATTTCAAAAAATAAATACAGATAACATTTTTTTCAAAAATATTTTATTATTAAATATCACTGACTCATAACTTTATTGACGATAAGTTGTGAAAAACTCATTTATGATATGTGGTTTGAATAACCATGAGAATTACCAGTCGCGATTGTTTTTTGTCAGTCAGTTTGTTATAAGTCAATAATGGTTTCCAGATTGATGGTGCTCGACTTTTCTCGTGGTCTAGGAGCGTTGTCGAGAGAATGTGACTCAATTACGAAAACATTATCTACGTTTTTTCGTTCAAAACAAATTAGTGTAAATTTATTATTAACTGTAAAAATTCTGCGTTAACTTGGTACACCTAAGATAAAACTGAGTTTTCAGTAACTCACAAGTGATCTGCATGTCTTTTGTCGCAGGAACATAATTATCCATACCTGAGGGATAGTGATGCAAGTTGGCTTCAAGGGGGTAGAAACAGCACTAAAAGGCTAGGCGTCAGGATATTGATGTAAAATGCAGATGATGTTTCTCTTCGGATTAAATGAAAATGTGTTATGAAGGAGAATGGTACGAAAATGAAGTTATGAATCGAGCCAGAATAATAATAAAGAATATGTAGTATTATAAGATGGGAAATTATGAAATATATAATTTGAGGGTTTTCTGATAAGAAGCGAAAACACGATATCAAGTAAATATGACACGGGGAATATCTTGAGGAGGGGGAGATGAGCGAAACATGCCTAAGAATGGTCAATGTCTCTTGAAAATGCTCAGCTGACACTTTCCTTACGAGTGGTTTGATATAGTTTCGCCTTTTACGTTGATATATGCGTTGAAACTGAGCAGATAGCAAAAAAGGGGAGGAAGTACACTTAAAGAGCCCTCGGGCCAGGAATTAGAATAAACCGGTGAGTGAACCAAGAACATTAGAGAGAGATAAGACAAGAAGGGAATGAATGTGTGATACCGAAAAGGAATTCGCTAAGACACAACGAGGACTAGATCAAGAGCAGCGGAGAGAGCTGTGCGACAATGGCTAGAGGACGGTGTGGTAGTCGTGTGGGAGCAGTGTGGGACGGACGAGGCGGAGAAGTTATTCGATAAAGCGAATGCGGGGGAAGGGGAAGAACTAAAATAGAAGTCATCAAGCCAGAAATTATTCAGAATTAATCGGTGAGTGACCCACAAACAGTAGAGGGAAATGAGAGAGAATGGGTGTGCGATGGTGATGCCGAATTCGCTTAGACGCACGAGGACTTGAGTGAGAGCAGCGGAGAGACAGCTGTGCGCCGATGGAGGTGCGGTGCGGTGCTCGGGTGGAGCAGAGAGCGGTGAGGGCGGGGTCGGGGACGGGGGGAGAAGTTATTAGGGCGCGTGTTGTTGCAGAGGGCGGCGCCGCCCGCGCCCGCTGCAGGTGGCGCCGCCGCAAGACGCTGTGCAGTGAGGCCCCTCAGGGCGTCGCGACGCCGCTTCCGGCCGCGGCCCATCGCTCCCCGCTGAGCCCCTTCGGCGGTGCTGGGTCACCTCGCACTCTCGCATCCACGACCTGGCCCCCCCCTCCCTCCAGAAACAAGCCGCCATGGCTACCATCAACCCACGCCTCTGCTAGGAAAAGTTTAAAACATTGCGAGTCGTCAGAAAATTCGGAATGCCGATTGGAATCGGAATGCAAATCGTTTTACAGAACATTCCATTTCATTCGCACACTGTACACATTCTTCCTCATAAGTAGAAACCGGAAAAATATGTAATACGAAACGTCAAAATATGTGCATAATGTAATAAAAACTGAAAGAACACATAATAAATATGTAAATCAGATATATTATGTCATATTAAAATACACAAATTATAAAACACATATTAACCTAGTTCGAAATCACATTTATCCAAATTTCCTAAACAAATCTTAAGATAATACAAATGTTTTAAAAATCATTTAGAGCACACGTTGATGCACGTTTTACACTTTACAACTTTCTCGTCAGTAATAAAAGCTTCATTTATCGTTATCCAGGATCATATTTTGGCAGCCAAACTATACCAATAGCAGCACTCGTACAAAACTGGCAATAGCTACGACCAGCAAAGAACGCTGCAGCGTGCAGCATTCACATCGAATTGATACACGGCGGCGATCGCCGAAGTTTCTCGAAAATTAAGGTTAAGGGTCATGAAACGCGTCGTCAGTTTTCGCACCGAAAGGTGAAAATGATCTGTCGCGCATTTTTCATCACTGAGATAACTGAAGCAGACGCGCCGGACTGTAAAAACCAATCAACTGCGTCGTAATGTACAGCGCACACTCGAGTCGACAGCACTTAGTATTTATGTGGGAAAAAATTTTGATTTTTTAAAATACTTCTTTTCATAGAAATACATATCTTCTGTCTTCATAAAAATAGGTCTCTTTTATGCAAATTTCTACGTCAATGCATAGTCTGTGACGTAATATTTTTGCTTAGTAATGCTGAATAAAGTGGCACCTACGGGGGTACAATTGATACTTAAACTACCTGATCATAAAGTAATTCTTAAACAATCACTGAAGGAAAACGTGCTTAGCTCCGAAAATTTTACCGAAATGAGAAAATACCAAAAACCCACTATTTTGTACAAGCGAGCTGACCTCGATGAAATACCACCAATTATCGAGAACATGACAGAATCCACTGGAATATGCGCTTCAGGAACATTGCAATACTCTGTGGTTTGTATTTTCCCAGAACTGTGTTAATTAGGGAGGCAAGCGGTGCAGGCGGAGAAACAAGAACACAGTAACAGACGCTCGAGAGCAAGTAGATAATGAAAGGGATGCAAGGGACAACAGCAACGCGGTAACTACAGCTCTTCAACAGTACTCAAAGCAAAGGTTTATTCACCACGCGTTGCAGGGTAGTTAGTGGAACTACACCGTATTTCTAGCTTCGGACTTCCAGATACTCATTACCGATTTCTCATTACAAACACTACACGTAAATGGATTTCTCTGACATACCCTTCGTTATTTGCGCCAGCAGAGCGCTTTATGCTGTTCACCGACTGTGAAACGAGTTTGTGGGGCTGATTATGTACAAAAGTAACAACTAAGTGGTACAAATTAACAATAGTTTTATTATCATTGACGTGACTTGAATGACAACTGTGAAGTTAATGATTAAAATTTCTAAAACTGAGTCACAACTTCACAAACCGGAATTGAAAATAAGACATGAATATGAAATACGAAAATTCTTTGTCAATGATAATGATTCCATAAAAAGATTAGTGTGTAAATTGTTCTTTTAAACGAGCCGTTGGATTCACAGTGAAATTAGTTCTTTCTTACGAAAATTGTTTATTAATAATATTTGCGATTGGATACGATGAACAAACAAATATGTATATAGCTAGATAGATATATAATTAGATAGATACAATTTATTTACTTTATTTAGGGCATTACCCCCGGTGGCAAAATCTTCTCGTTTATACGTCTATATAAAGATATAATGAATAGCAGTGAAGTACACTAAATAAATAAACTGCAAATTTGATTCTAACTCTTCTGATTGCAATATATTTTTATTCAATTTTTTGCATGCTTGCTAAATGCAGACCTTTCGCAGACTACCGGCCCTCTCACTTGCACCTTTGTTGCTAGAATCCATTTCATTCCTAAAATTCTTGATACTTGTTGAGAAATTCTCCATTAGCGCTGCAGCCAAGATGGTCAATATTTCGATAATCCTATTTAAGAATGAGTATTTTCCATCATCATTTCTCTGTTTCCTCTAAGTATTTTTCTACTCTGGTCGTGTCGGGCAGAGTAAGCGGGCTCGTCCTTTCTTGAATCTCCCTCCATGCCGGTTCATGCTTCAATGCTTGGTAAAAAGTACATAAAATTGCTTTTTCCCTACAGTTTGTCAGTAATTCCCCTTTGATGGCCTTTTCAAGAAATGTTGCTGCTACTTTCTGAACTCGTTCTGTAGAGCTTACCTGGAACTTTCTAAACTGATCCCAACACACTGCTCCATACGCGAATACCGGACACTCAAAAAAAAAGGTATGCTGATTCTGTGGGTTTATTACTTCGCCTTAAGACTAATTATAAAGTGTAAGGATTTCCACACCTTGCCTCAGTGAAGTTGACATGTACCCCCCATTCTAATTGTTCATTAAATACCATCCCAAGATATTTACAACTACTTACTTGTAGTATTGTCTTACTTTCATGCAAATACTTAACTGCCCCTTTATTAATACCACGCGAAAAACTAACGATTTTGTAATTATAGGGAATTATTCAATTGATTTCTGGCCACTCTTGCAGACGTCACAAGTTGCGATGTAATTTATCCTGGTCTGTTAAGTTTTCAATCGTTCTACAAATACGGCAGTTGTCCGCAAAAAAATATAATTTTTGAACCTATTCCCCCTGCTATATTGTAACTGAGTAGACTTCTCCACGGAATCACAGATGTCATACCAGCTCTTGCCGATCCTCACCCATTGTTAACCTTCCCGACCCTCTTTTCGATCGATTTTCCTCCGTCACCCGCTGGTGGCGGTTATTTAGAAAACATTTAATTCACCATACCACTTTCGAGCCTAATCCTGTTCTGTCTAGTTTTTCTAATGACGTATACAAGATCAAGGTCTTCATAATATCTTTTCCCGCCGAATCGATTCTATAACTATCACCTAGTGAATACGGGATATCCTGACAAAAAATATTACTGTTTAACTATCATAGGTGTTCCCTTTCCTGAACCTGTGCTGCCCTTCAAATAACCAATTTTCAATATTTCACATGTTTCTAATGTGTTCAGCGATTACGTGCTCTATCCATTTACAGACACCAGATGATAGGCTAACTGGCTTCTAGTTTCCAACTTCTGATCGACACTCATCTTTATATATGGGAATTAAAAATGCTTCATTCCAATCCTAGAGTTTACTTAAAATATGCTTTGTTTAATTTTATTAAATAAAATTTTTCAAGTTTAATTTCATCTATATATAAATCACTAAGGGGTTTCGTTTAGAAAAGATCTGAAGTTTATTCTCTACCAAATTTGGTGATTTTTTAAATAAAAGATTGTGGGTCCAAGGTTTATTATGTGGCATTATTAAAAGGTTTTATAGCACAAATAACTAAATTTTAATAATACAGTAGTATACACGAGTATATTTACATTTATATTACTTATCAGCTGTCATTGGTTTATTACAACGTCTTCTTGAGTGATTAAAATACAATCGTGTCTATTTAGAAAATAATATTCCACTGCTAATTTTACTTTCCCGTATACGCACGTATACACGGAGTGATATACGTAGTATAGGGAAAGTTATGTAATGCTGCGCGAAAAAATGGCCAATTTTCGGCGGAAAAAATTAATTGCCGGGCCGTGAAAACGAAAAAGTGGATAAAACCAGTTGCTAAATTAAGAAAATAAAACCCCCTAACACGTGGTGTAGCCAGAAACCCTGTTTTCTAGGTTCTTGATACCGAAAACCCAATTGAAAGGAAAACGTCCGTCTGTCCGTCAGTGAACACTGCTAGCGCCTAAACCATACGAACGATTTCTTCCAAAATGGATATTCCCCGGTCGATCTGCTTCTAGTTACATTTGAGGCATTACGTTTTTAAGTTAACATGGTTAGGAGGATATTCATCAAAAGATTTTTTCATACATACAGAGAGATACTGACTTTATAGATCTTGGCAAAGAATAAAACATTTACGTTATATTTTCAAATTTTGGTTCTAGTTCAGAATTAACAGTGATTGTATTGACTCAGATTTTGTAAACTTCACTCATTTCCACAGTGAGGTGAATAATTATTGAACGAAACGAACACCATATTGAGGGTTTTAGATTTTCGTATAGGGCGTATATAGTACTCTCCTATTGTAAAATTTTACAGCTCTTTAGTGTTATGTAATCGCAACAAATCAGCTAGTTAGATATTATACTTGAATGATGGGATTAGAAGGGCAAATATAAATGTAATAGAAAGGTCCTGAAATTACATGTACTCTCTCTTTTGTTTAAAGAAGAGATGTGAGGGATGAAAAATGTTCAATAAACTATTTGAATGTAATGCAAGGCTCAAACGGTGTGGTGAATCAGATCCGTGCGTGCGCAGCCCTAATTGATCTAATAAGCACATAGAACGTAATGTTCGGGATAATGATAGACTACACACAACAACAATATAATTAAAGATTCCATTCAGTGATGGCAGAAGTCTGCGTGATTTCAAATGTACGGACAAGCACTATTTTTTACATTTTTAACACGGGATTTTTAGGAAGAAAGATCAATTCGTATGCGAGTTATTGCATTATTATAATAATATTAATTTCATTTACAACAGAGTCACTCAGAGCACTCACTCTCCTAAAACTGTAATGAAATGAAAACAAAGTAAATTGTAAATTATATGAAATAGGTTAAATTGCGAAATTATAAAGCTAATAAAGTTAATTCCTATGTTGCCTCAAGATATACATACATTAAACCCTCATTAACACGAATTCCAAGAGATCGAAATAGAGTACGTGTTATAAACATTTGTATTACCTGAGTATCATAAATGTCCATATTACAGTAATCCCTTGCCGGGACCCAAGTTTTGTTCGTGTTACGGCGAAATTCGTGTTACGCGAGTTTGTGCAAACGAGGGTTTACTGTATTATACACACGCACACACATACGAAGAAAATACAAACTTATTCTAAACACACATTTGTCTTTTGTACGGGTCCTAGAAAGAAGCAGTCAGAAGGCCGTTTGCCGCATTTCGCACTCGGCACTACCGGTGCAAGCCTTCCCGACTCAAAGGTCGTCGTGGGGGCTTCGCCGCGCGTTCCTCCAACATGGCGCCGGCGACACTGCAGGCAATGCAGGCTGTCCCCCTCGCCGACGCACGCGGCACGACGCACGGCCTGCTGCCTCGTGGACGCGTCAGACGCATGGCACGGCGGCGGCGCGGCGGCGGGGCGGGGCGGGCGTCGACACCGCGGCATTCAACAGTTTCTAATTACCCTCGCGCCGTCACAACCACAATGATCGCGGCCCGCCCTAGTCGCCCCGCCCCCCTCCCCGCCTTGCCCCCGCTCGGCGACGCCATTATGCGCGGGGGGCGGGGGCAGGGGTGGCATTGTGGGCGCGGAGGGGGAGGGGAGGGGTGCGATCGAATTTCGCGCGGGATTGTGGCGCGACAATGTCCCCCCCTCGCGGGGCGCCCAGCGGGCGGGAAGCGGGGGACGGGGAGGGGAGGGGACGCGAGGGAGGCCGGGGGACGTGGGGGAGCCGCAGCCGCCGCGATGAAGACATCCATCACGTATCGGCGATCAAACACCCCTCGCCTCCAACAAATTGCCGCATTGTGGCCGCAGTGGCTTTGTGTGCGCGGCGGGCGGCATCGCGCTCGGCGAAAGGGGCAGCGACGTGGCGCGGCTCGGCGCGGTCCGGCGCAGGTGATCCGAGGCGCGGGTTGCATTTATCAGCGCTGATTGTGCGGGCGGAGTGGAGTGTGATGCGAGAGAGCGCGCGCGGGAGCGAAGGAGGTCGCGGCGCGGGGGTCGTCGCCCTGCGCCCCGCGGGCGCCGGATCTGCGTTGGTTGAGACAGGACAAAGGCGGCGCGGCGTGCGCTCACAACGACACAGCGGCGGGATACGCAGCGTTTCCGCCTCTGACTCCGCTCTCTCGCGCACGCTGTAGGCTTATATGTCGCTGTCGTCGCCGTCCCCCACTCCCCGGCGCAGCCGCCGCTCCCGCGACTGTGACCGCCATGGCCACGCCCTCGCGACCGGTACTGCCACTGCTACCGCGACATCTACCACCCACGCCGCCGCAATCACCTCCACCATTACCACCGCTACCGCAACCATGGTACCGCATACCACGACAATCGTCGACGCTAATTCCAACGCCACCGCCGCCTCTACCAACACCGTCACCATCCCCGTTTGGTGGCACTACGCCCACCTCGCCCTCTCCTTATCCCGAGACCCGTCGTCACCACTTCGACCACCGTCATGGTATCGCATACCACGAACATCGGCGACATTAATTCCAACGTCACCTACCAACGCCGACGACGACACAGTCACCATCCCCACCTTTGGTGGCACCAACCTTTCCTGCTCTGCATCCCGGGCCCCGCCGCCACCACCACCTCCATCACCACCACGGACACCGCAACTGCACCAGTGGTGACCGCGTCCGGATCCATGGCCGTCGTCGTTGCGAACTCCATGATCATCTCCGACGCCTCTACAAACGCCGACGATGCCACAGTCACCTTCCCCATCTTTAGTGCCACCACATCCGCACCGCATCCTACACCCCGCCACCACCGCCACCACCACCACCACCACCATTACCACGGCACCGCAACCGCAACTGTGTTGACCACTTCCGGATCCACCGCCATCGTCGTTGACAGTTCCAACATCACCATCGCCGTCGACACCTCCACCAACGCCGACAACTCCACCGTCACCTTCCCCGTCTCTGACACCACGCCCACCGCCCCCGCCCCGCACCACGAGGCCGCGCTCGCCTCTCTTTGTGCGAAGCGTTTGCATCGCTGGGCCCATTAACGAGACGAAACGTCAGCCACCGCGACGCCGCGGGCGGGGAGAGGCAGAGGGCAGCACCTTCGCACGGCAGAATGGCCTGACGCCTCTCCCTCCCTCCACTCCGATCCCGCTCGCTCCCTCCGCCCCGCCCCCGCTCCCTTCCTCCGCCCCGCCCCACTCTCTCCCTCCGCCCCGCCCCCGCTCTCTTCCTCCGCCCCGCCTCGCTGTCTCCCTCCGCCCCGTCCCCGCTCTCTTCCTCCGCCCCGCCTCGCTCTATCACTCCGCACCGTCCCCGCTCTCTCCCTCCGCCCCGCTCCCGTTTTCCTCCCTCCGCCCCTCCGCCGTGCAGGAAGGCCGTTGTTATTCCGCCGCTGCTTTGCCAATTTATTCCACATGATTTATAACTCTATTTCGCGGCTCCCCAGAAAAACCACCAATGCAAGCGTCTAATAGACAGCTTCGTCGTTTTTTCATTACTTTCCGCAGGACTGTAGCAGCCAATCTAATCCACCATTGAGTAACTGACGTAGAAAATCAGACAAAAAGTGACATGCTTTCTGTTGGTACTTGACAAATGTTTCTTGTTGACGCAAACGTAGGTTGCTACGGAGCGAATGAACTCGCGAACTGATAACGAAGAAAGTCTGTCACAGTTGCATTCTGGGGATGTGTATATAATGAATCGTTGGGTCTAGGTAAGCACTAGTGTATTATGCAATATACATTTAAAGAAACATTGAACTAGTAATTCTATATAAATAATAATAATTAATAATAACCTAATCTGACATAGAAAGATGGGGTTGGTGAAATGTATATAGGAACAATTTTTCCTGGTTTGCATGAAAAAACAATTGCATTTTAACATTTTGATGGATAAATTAAATTATATTGTCAAGAATCCAATAAAACTTCTATCACTAAGTACTTTCAGAGTAAAGATACTGTTTTTTACCATTCGTCGAATGCTATCTTACTGTTAGTTTATGTAGTATTCTAATAAAATACACGAAAGCGAGAACTACGGCTAAGCACAAATGCTGAAGTATTAACACATACACGTTTTGAAGAAGAAATTAAGGTTATCTCAATCCCTAATTTTGATTAAAAAATGGCAAGACTGGTTCGAATGGTGTTGAATAAAGGAATACAGATTTTTGAGCAAATGTTGTTTCTCCTTTCACGACCTTCCTCAAAAATTTTATTTTCAATACCAGGCAATCGAGATGTAACTGGATGAGAATTCTACCAGCCTGCTGCTCCGATCGGTAGTTTTCCGTGGTTACTCCAATCAATACCAGGCTGGCGCAGTACCCTAACAAACGGGTCACGGACCGCGCGCAATCTTTCCTTCCTTTTCCTATCCTCGGCCCTTACTTACACACACTTACATTATCATGTACTACACTACCACACATGCAGGGAGACATGTCAAGAGCTTAGTGCTTGTCCCAACTGGGGCGGTGCCGTGATGGAGGGAGATACCTGGCTGGGGAAAACCTTGATAGCCAACGCTAGGTCGGTGACGGATCTAATCTTTCAGTGGGGGAAGATCACCGCCCCTCGAGGAAAAATCATGCACTACACGTACGGGAATAATGACATCCGTTGACGGGCCCGGAATCACTGATCAATCAATCAAATAAGGCGCTACATTTCATTGCAGTATCATACCAATCTCTCCTGCAACCACCACACACGACGTGTGTTTATTAAAGGTAATGATAGCGGGTAATGTGACGATGAATCTGAAAGCCGAATGTGGCAGGAGAACGAAAAAATGGGAACGGGAGATACGAGTCCCCAGTTGGAGAGGCCGACCAACGCGTCCAGGCCGACAAACGACTGCAATCGAGTCGTATGTCTCGATACTGAAGAGATACAGAACCACTACGCGTCTGTGAAATAATCGATTACTCTTGCTGTCGCTGCCGCTCTTCGTTCCCGAGGAAGTAATCAAGTCAACGTTTTTGCCTGCATCGTTGCAGCGCGTGCTGTACGCAAACATTCAGCTCCACTCCAACAGTCGTCAGTGTCGCAGAGATATGAAATGCTATTGACGTGAAACACGTATTTCATTTCAATCCGATTGGGCAGGGGGAGAGTCGCTGGGTGAAACTGTAATTTAACAAAAACATATCAATATTAATTTTGGTTATTATCTTTGCAATCTTAATGCATACGCTACTTTTTGTGATATTGTTGGACAGCGGAAAGAGCCAATTACTCGATCACAAGTTGTCGCGTGCAAATGTGACGCCGTTGTCGCCGCGAATGACGCAATCAGCCTCACGCGTGGGTTTCAAAAGGCTCAGAGCTCGTCAGTTCGTTCGCCGAATCGAGTGGAAGTGGTCGCATATGAGCAAGAAGAATTGAACGACAAGCCTTTAAGACACCCACTAGCTGTCTTGGCTCAGAGTCAGCATTATCTTTATCTCAGGAACGACGGCGAATTCCTTGAGTTTGAGTCTAGACGATGGGGGAGATTGATACGAGCCAGATCGAATCCGGCCATTGACTGGAAGAGAATTCTATCGTCTGGTGGTTCTGATCGGTCATTCCCTGCTTTCTCCTATGAATATCAGCCGAATGCCGGTGTAGTACCGTAACAAACGGATCGCGGACCACTCGAGATCTTCTCTTTTTCCTGCCTTCTTTCCTCTTGCATACACACATGTTCTACACTACCACACATTCCGAGAGACCAGTTCGTTCCTGCTTAGAGCTTGTCCGGCCTGAGCGCGGTGCTCACTGACGGAGATATCTTGAGGATGAAGTCCCGCAAGCCAACGTGTAGGTTGGCGTCGGATCACAAGCACCAGCAAGAGAGGAGCACCACCACCACCCCTCCCGAGATATAACATGCACTACACTTACTTGAGTAATATCCATTACAGGAAACTGCGACTGGAAACACCAATCAATCATTCAATTTAAGCTTCCCCCTAGCCGCAACATACACCCCCCTCAAGCACACACGCGTTTCATAGACCCAATAGGTACCTCTGACACAGTCGATTGGAATTTTGGCAGTCGGGGGCAACGGACGGAGTGAAGGCGGGGGCGGAGGCGCAGGTGGAGACAGAGGAGGAGGAGGAGGCGGAGGCGGGGGCGGAAGCGGAGGCAAAGGTAGAGACTGAGGCAAAGTGGGAGCCGGAGGCAGAGGGGATGGCGAAGGCTGAAGTGGTGGAGGCGAAGGTAGAGGCGAAGGCAGAGGCGAAGGCGGAGGCTAAGGCGGAGGCTAAGGTGGAGGCGAAGGCGGAGGCGAAGGCGGAGGCGGAGGCAGAGGCAGAGGCGGAGGCGAAGGCGGAGGCGAAGGCGGAGGCGAAGGCGGAGGCGGAGGCGGAGGCGGAGGCTAAGGCGGAGGCGAAGGCGGAGGCGGAGGCGAAGGCGGAGACGAAGGCGGAGGCGAAGGCGGAGGCGGAGGTGAGAGCGGAAGCGGAGGCGGCGAGGAAGGCAAAGCGGTGGAAACGGTGGTTGCGGTCCCCCCCCCCCGGAGTTTCATTACGCAAACACGCGCGGGCGGCGGTGCAGCGCCCTGGCGGCAGGCTAACCAATTAGCTAATTGGGGGCCCCGCGGCGGACGCGGTAGAGGCAACGCGCTCCGACTTCCGGGCGACGCCCGCGCCCCTGGCGGACGCTTTGTCCATTAGCGCCCCTTCGCGCGCAATCGGCGCCGCGTGGTGGCGCGCCTGGCGCGTTCATCGGCCGGCGCTTCCATCCGCACGGTCATCTTCGCTTCCATCCGCACGCCTGGCCCGAGACATCGGTCAGCTCGCGCGTCGAGCGGATTTTCCACTGTTAATAAGAACGCCTCAAGTTTTTTTGTTGTCGCGAATCTACTGGAAGTTCAATGTTCCCACAACAGCCTATGCACACGTGAATCGCGATCGTTTGAACGCAATAAATTCAGCTGCAGCTGTATTGCCACTTACCAAACGTCGCTGTCTATTGGCGCCTTTCTGAAGGTAATTTAAATTAGAACACTTTAAGTCAAACAAAAAAAAATGAAATGAATTATTCGTGAATTCATGTATCTAGAATAAATCTGCAAATGTTACCTTTCCCGCTTCTGCAGATATCTTTACTAGAGAACTATTGATTAATCTTTCAAAAGACCTTCCATATGGGTGCGCCAATCTTCCAATATCTTCAAGTCGCTACTAATTGTGTTTTAAAACAAGAAAGATACGTCAATATTCCCGGTCTACATTCAGGCGTCTATTTATTAGCGAACTCTAACCAGTTTCCCCAAACAACACGACCATGGTAACCGACGCTACATCACTTCATTGACTCTTTTCACGTATTCACACAACTCGAACAAATTTATATTTTTATTATTAACATTTTTGAAGGTATTTTTACATATTTAATGTAATTCAAGTGCATGTCGATGAAGTAGTCGTAGGACTAATCGAACTCCACGAACTAGGGAATTCGCGTTGCATTGGACAATTAAAAATACTAACATCTGAATGAATATTATCTGCAAAATCCTATCATTGAAGTATTGATAAATAATTTATATTTTATTACCAAAATGTTTGTTCGAACAAGTTATCATATGTTTATTTTCTTATGTTCCATACTGAAGCACATCGCATGGTTTTGCAACCTCGCTTTAATACAACTCTTTGTTACCCAGCGCAGCTGCGGCCCAATTCTTAGGAAATCTAACGCCCCCGGCATTCGCCGTACTCAGCCGCTGCCACACGTGCCGGACGCCGTTACAATTGATTTGTATCATAACGGCTCAGGTCCCTCCTGTTAATTTCATATTAATGGCGTAATTTCTATAATTTAAAATCATGCCTAATTTACACTTTGTTTATGAATTCCTTTCTTTCTTAATTTGAAGTAACAGAGTCCCACGGATCTGTCTCGCTAGCTCCCATTGGCTACGGCACAGAATCGGCGCCAAAACGCTCGCAGCAAAGCGCTGGCGCCGCCAGAAGCAGTCACTCGTGCCCGAGTCATGCTCGAGAATTCTTGTAGTGCACTGCGCGTCGCTCTGCCGCGCGTTTTGTAAGCCATCATGGCAATTACTTGTTTCATTGTCGAACTACAAGCCACGCTTATGTTCGCAATATTAATCAACTCTACTTGAGCCATCACCGGCAACCACCACGCGACTGTGATCCGTGTTCTTTTATAGTTGTGCCTTTTCTATAAGCCGAGTTCACGCCGTCATGGCACCTAACTTTACCGTTGCCAAACGACGCTTGCGCTCCGTAAGGGCCAAGCCGGCCATCATGGTTTATAATTAACTTTGTTACTAAGCTGCACACTGTGAACGACTTCATATATTGTGACATTGACTGACTGTGTTAGTGCAACATTTGTGCTCCGTGCCGTGCTGCACGTATGCCGCCGGTACTGTTTCTGCTCTGTTTGGCTCGCCAACGTTCAACTCGTGACTCCCAGTTTTATTGTACTGTGCTATTTTAACTGTGTTGTGCTGTTCAGTGCACATCATTATTGCACGCTTGTTATCCACTGAGCTTGCCAGATCTGCACTCGCCGTCTCTCTCAATGACAGCTGTCTGCGATCGGGTCGCTGCAAGTTGCAACAAGCACAGAGCCGGTGCTAAATTTCTGTGTGTGTGTGTGTGTGTGTGACGTCACGTGCTGCGCTATCCTACTACGTCATCCAGCCTTCGTCCAGCGGTTGGCAACACTCGTATTGGTATCATGTACTTTCCTTTCAGATCAACTGCCCTCAACATTTAAGTATGCTTTGAAGTAGCATATTATTGTATTCCACTAATTTATGTAATTATATACTCCTTGTTAAATTGTGTGTTGTGTTTAATTAAGCAATGGTGACATATCACAACCCTCCGGTAACTTCTCCTACCATGTTCGTTTTTTACTAAATCGGAGAAGTAGTCCTTCTGAGTTATCCCAGGTTTGTGAGATGGGACAAAATTTATAACAGTCCACTCGCTCACGCCTCCCACTCACAATATTGTTAGTAATAATTTTTTGAAACATTCTTTCCGTAGTTGAAAAAAAAACAACGAAAAAATCAAAATATTTTTAATTGATAAAATCCTCAAAGTTATTTATTAATTTTGTTTCCACACAGAATGATCATCTTTCAAAAATGTATAATTAGTAAGGCTAAAAACGTGCCAGGGAAAGAGATAATCAATGGCAGGAAAGAACCTAATGGCCCTAAAAATACTTGTCAAAGGTGCATTCTCTAACATATCTGAAACATCTACCACAAACAATCACCAAATTAGGTTTGAGTTCGTCAAGACGCGTACATATTCCTCCCTTCCGAAAGTACATTACGTAAGCGTAATTATATTTGGTCACAACACACGTAGCATGAGGTAATTACGAGCGTCAAGCTTGTTCTTAGAACGGGGGACGTTTTTATTCCAGCGGAGCCGCACACAGGTCCTACAGGATAGGAATCACTGTCAGTTTTGATCGCGCTTTCTGGGAAGCGACGAACATGGCTTTCATCATCCTCGACGCGGCGCGGTGCGAAGCTGTCGCGGCGATAGCATCTGTTTTTTCGAGGGCGACGAAGGCGGCGACGCGCACGCGAGGCCACAGAGGAATTAGCGCTATGGATTTTACATTAGTCGCGGCGCCATCAAGGAAGCAGGTTGCCAAAGGGCAACGGGCGGCGGCGCGGGCGAAAGAAAGTGCAAGGATGGACGAATGCATTAGCCGCGCAAGCTAACATTTCAAAAAGTTTCAAAGCCCTGACCAGCGTGTTTTGCTTTCCCTCTTTGAAGCTTATTATTCCACGTTCACAGAATCATCTCTGGGTTGCAGAAATATTGACAGTAAAATTTCTAATTTATAAAGTTGTATCAGAAGAATGCAAACAATCAATAACGTTGGTGAGTTGATGGTTACGCGGTCGAAAAGTGCTTTGACTACGAAATAAAAGGAAATCGTTAAAAGAAGAGAGTGATTTCATTTTCGTTAAAAAAACAGTAAAAACTGTATGTGACATGAAGAGAAGAAAATAAGTTTCTCTTGAATTAAAGCTCACTTCATTTTTACTGGAGACAAAAAATGCAACCTGTAAAAATAGGATAAAAACAACATTCATTAATAAGAACGCGAACAAATGAGTCTGATACTCGTGGATTGATTGGTTGTTTCCGTGGACACCCCGCGAGTCGGGACAAGCTCTAAGCTTTCGACTGACCTTCTGACATGTGTGATAATGTAGTGCATGTAAGTGTGTGTGTAAGTAAGGAGAGAGGATAGCACAAGGAAGAGAAAGGAATCGCACGTGGTTCGTGGTCATTTTGTGAAGGTTCTGCTCCTGCATTTGCCTGGTGTTGATCGGAGAAACCACGAAAACTACCCGAGTACCTGAGTAGCCGATCGCTAGAACTCTCCACCAGACAGCGGCTGAATTCGACCTAGCTACGAAGCTAGTGTCGAAAATCTGACATCAGGAAGACTCGAACTCTAGGTCGGACACAGTCGCTGCAGAGACAAGATTTGATATAAACTCTGTTTATTCGTCGACAAGATGCATTTGAAAAATTATTTCCCTGTGACAACTATTTTATTTAAATCCTTCCTACAAAAACTTCTGATGTTTGTATTTAAAAAAGAATTAAACTCTCTCCATTAAGATAATTCCCTTGAACGGTTTTCATATTTAAAGAATTTTAACATCGAAAGAATCAAAGAAGGAAGAAATAGACTCAAATCCTGTTTACTCTGGCAAGTCAAATAATTTTTATTTTACTACTTATTTTGAACATTTTAAAAATCGTTTTTATTATCATTTAATCCATTTGATTTACAATGGAATGTTTTGTAATACAATTTCTGGAAACAAAACAGTCTGTAAAATGGAATGAATTAAAACAAAATTTTACCGAATCAATTTTTATCAAGTTTACCCTAAGTGTTTTAGGATTCAAGGTACTTGTGCACAGACTACTTATTTGAAACGTAGTCAGCAGTACCAATATCACAAACACACATTTCCATGAGTTATCTGTCTGCATTCTGTCACATTTTAACATGATTTCGTTCAGTACCAGACTTGTCAGTTCATTAGCGGCTTCTAATCTTGTTTTTCTATGAATTGTGATCACTGAATTTTTCAGTGTAAAACTTTTCTTCCGTTGCCACCAACTTAAGAATTTCAATTACATCCACAAATAATAGTATGTGTGGCTTTTGGATAATTTCCTACGGTCAGTTCTATTCTTGACCAATCAATTCTTTTTTACTGGGATTTGAAAGGAAATGACTGGCATTGTTTTGACATCTACTTTTTAAATGCAGTATTCCAGGAATTTTATCCATTATTTTCATACCTCTTGGTTCTCACTAAGAAGGGTATAACGTTTGCCGAGTAAAGGACGTCTTTGGAACATATTATTCTGAAATATTAATTTCGTTGGTTGTACGTTGTAGGTTGGTTCGTTGATTGTACGATTTCGTTGATTTTTGTTGATCTTCTTTCTGATTAATACCTCAAAAACTGACGAGCTCGCAGCTTCAAAATTGGCCGACTCAAATACTCAACAGTTGCGACCTTGTGAAGACGCCAACGCAGGGCTCCCAGAGGGCAGAGCTCTGTGCAGTTGGACGGGTGTCCTTCCGCGCGGGCGATTCCGTCGCCTGTCGCCCGGTGCACTCCACTGCCCACAATGGGCGTGGCTGGCAGGGCGGGCGGCGCGGGCGGCATGTCAGCTGCCCGCACTGAGATGCAGCCGCCGCCGCCGGCGCCCCGAGCGGTGCAGCGCTCAGCTGCAGGAGATGCGCGCATCAGACGCCGGCTAGGGCGATGGGCGAAGGGCGGGCGGGCGGAGGGGGGGGGGAGCAGGGCGCAAGCGACGCCGCCGCGGGCTAGTCAACCGTATGCAGGTGACGTGCGTGTGGATGCGAGCTTGGACGCTCACTCATGCGAGAGCAGGTGGTCAGTCCACTGGAGACAAAGCGAAGCCACAAATCATCCAAGAATAAAAATGTAGACATGTGGATGTTTGTCCCACACATTCCTCGAAATTCTCAACAAAGGACATAACAGCAATAATGAGGCAAAAATCTTAAGAGAAATTGCATTCCGTATAATTACATGCAAGAAAAAAATTAAGTGTCAAGTATGTAATGATGGTAGAGAAAGAAATGGAAGGAAAAAAGAACGAGTATCAGGACGAGATAGACGGGAATGTAACTGACAATTAAGTCGATTACCTTCAAACTTAATTCCACAACTTTATAACATAATAACGTAAGATACTACGCATCCATTTATCGTGTGTTCTGCAAGAAAAGCGTAAGAAAGAATCAAAGAGTTTATAAAAAATCCTTCCCTTGCCACCCGCTCCTCACCCTTGGAGTGAGTGCGCAGTGGCGAGTACCGGGCAACGGCCGACGGCATTGCCCGCACGGACGGGCACCCGTCCAACTGCACAGAGCTGTTCTCTGAGAGCCGTCCGTTGGCGTCTTCACACGGCCGCCAATGTTGAGCATTTGAATTTGCCAATTGGGCAACTGCGTTAAAAAAAACTGCAGGCAGAAACGAATTGGTGAGAGGATTCGTTGATTGATTACTAGTGATTCCGGACGCGTCAAGTTCTAAGGTCACGATCATATCAGGCGTCACGTACTTCTGTACGCGTGGGGCATGTGTTTTGCTCGGTAGGTGTCTGATCTTGTCCCGCTGGTTGGCAAGATCCAGTGTCGACCTAGCCTCAGCTAGCGAGTTTTTCCCCAACCATCTGCCACCAGCGGGGCACCGCAGCAGCCGGGCCAATCTCTAAGCTCCTGACCGGTGTCCCAATATGTGTGATAGTGTGATACATGTAAGTGTAAGGGTGTTTAAGGGGTTGGAATGTGAAGGAAAGATCGCGCGCGGTCCGTGGCTTGAGAGGGTACTGCTCCGGCATTAGCATGGTGCTGATCGGAGAAACTACGGTAAACCACCGATTAGAGCAGCAGGTCGCTAAAATTCTCCTCCAGAAAGTGACAGAATTCGACCTATCTGGTTAATGTTGAAAATTCTGCCACAGTCGGGACTCGAACGCCAGTACCTTCCGTTCAGATGAACTGCAGTGACATCAGTTTATGCCCTGAGCCACCCCTCCCGGCGGGAGGGGGTGGAGTAGTGGGTCAGGCTCGCAGTGACCACGCCTTCAGCCCTTCGGCTCTGGGCGGAGAGCGATCGCGTCGCCCGTGGGCCGCACGGAAAAGGTCCTGGGCTGAAGGGCCGGGGCGTGGCCCGCAGACAGCGCCGCGCCGCGCCGAGCCGCGCTGGCGCCATCTGTGTTTACAGGCGCCGCCGCTCGCAATTGGGCGGCGCATTATCGCATTTCGTATGCAATTAACCGCGCGCTGATTGCGCCCGCCAGCCGAATGAAAATCATACACGCCGATCAAACATTATTGCCAACCCTAAGCCCCGCCCCCGCCGCCCCGCCGCCCCGCCGCCCCGCCGCCCCGCCGCCCCGCCGCCCCGCCGCCCCGCCGCCCCCGCCATTCCCCCTGTCCCCGCCGCCCCGGCCGCCCCAGCCCCTTCCCGCCCCGCCCCCGCTCCACTCAAGCTGCCACCGCCCCTCCCCGCCCCGCCCCTCCCCGCCCCTCGCCCCGCCCGTCCTGCCCTGGCAGGCCCGGCCGGCACGCGCGTGTCGAGTCTTGGGTTAGTTTCCAAAAACAAACAGCATCGCTGGCGCCCACGAGGCTACACATATTCACTCGTACGTTTCCACCCAAAGCAAGCAGCGCGCTCATTTTCCTCGCCCTAATGCATCGGGATACGCTGCACCGCGCCGGCTCATCGGTGCAACTGCGCGCGAATGCATTTCCCAATAAAGCGGAACGCTTCGCCGCTGCAGTCTAAATCGTCGAGGGATTTTAACAGGCTGGATGTTAAAGAGTGTCTCCGGTGTCAACTTGAGATCTACGAATACTATATCACGGTATTGATTTTTTTTACGTACACCCTTCATCTTTTTTCAGAAGGAACTTGAAAAGACAACCAAATACAGAGCGTTTTTGACATAAAACGTCAAGGGCAAAATTGTGATAATTTGAATTCTGTAATATATAAAGATGGAGACCCTGCTCCATTTACGATAAAATAGAATTATCCACTGCATTGTGTCAAGCGAATGTAAATTTTTTAAGACCTAAGTAAGAGAAATGTATGCTTTAATTGAATATTTTTGTTACAAATGTTTAATATTCTAGATACGTTTTTCCGGGATGCAATGCTGGAGTCGAGACATTTTATTGAGGAATAAGAAAGTGAAATATGTTTGATGAAATAACATCGTTTCTTTAAAATACACAAGATAGTCATCTGATATACATTTAGGTAGAACGTTTTTTTCATGCACTATTGTTTCAACCTTCTCTGAGAGTGCTAATGACAGGTTAATTTCAAGCCCGCATCAGAACCAAGGGTGACCACACATTGCAAGAGAGATGCCAACGATTCTTGTCCAGAAACAGTGCACCTCATACGGCGAAGACTTGGGTGCCTCACGCCTCACATGCACTTAGCGCCTTCAAAAAGATAGACTGTGAGGTCTTGTGACTGCAGATGTTAAATATAATTTATCACTTACTCATTAATGTTGGTTATTTTTCGAACCTTCCTCAGGGCTTTGTAACTAACCGCTGAGAAGAAAATGTTTTCCAAATATATTGCGGAGTATGACAAATTCGTTGTATAATCCTTGTTGTTATTCCTATCATTATATACATTCACTACAAAAAGCTGTGTTTGTTTGTTCTGTAACTATTTACGTTTGTCCTGAAGAAATTTCTCGTGATTTCATTTTCCATTCGCGTGCGTTGCTTTTGTAAAAACAGAGACCACAAAGTGGCGTGAGTGGCAATTGCCCGTACGCGAGAGAAACCGCGCTCAAGTCAAAAGGAGGTAATATATCATACTTTTATGTGGAATTGAGGGTAAAATTAATATCAGTTACAGTTGTTAGCCCTTTATTTTGGTAATCACTGATCATTTTCAGACGCATCCGTTTTGCTCACTAAATATTCTACAATGTGTGAGATGGAACACCGAAATGAAAAATCAACGATGTGCCGTACGATAAAACGGACCCTTCTGAAAAAACAGAAAATGTCTGAAGTTATTTAGTACAGCGCTTTGTTTCACAGGAGTAAAACGTGAGTAATGACAAGAAACATGTGCGGAATTATACAAGGTTCCAAAATGACGTGTTTTAGAGCAGTTAAAGGTTGTTGACTCCTGGACAAGATCCGACATGAAAACATTCAAAAAGGTATTAATATCTTCTGAATATTGGAAAAGGCGAAAGAGAAATTTTCGGCCTTTGACACAACACTTACATATACATGTACACTTACACGACATGTACATATAACTATACACTTTTACGATACATTATCGATTCGATGGATAACGGACGGTGAAGGCGAAAATTGTCGAAGGCCCTTCACGGCCAAGGCAAAGATGTACTGAAGTCGAAACAGGCATCAGGGCTAACCCATCAAAGGAATAGAAGAAGAAATACAAGAATAATAAACAAGGAGAAGAAATAAACAAGAAAAAGAAATAAAGAAGAAATAAAGAAAATGTAAAGAAGAAAAATAGACGAACAACAAATACAAGAATAAGAATAATAATAAATAAAATAATAAGAATAAGAACAAATGCAATTATAATATTTTCCTTAAAAAATACGAGAATAAGAAGCCTGCGAAGATAATTTAAATCAGATTTGTAGCTGGGACGTGCAGGGACGTGCACTGGTCGCTAGGCAATATTTTTAAGGTCGCATCAACTACTAGGTCATTAGCGACCACTATTCGATGTAACGTTATGAGGATCAACCGATGAACACATACAACCATGCCCGAGGCGGGACTCGAACCCGCAACCCCACGGTCCAAGATCACTACGGCACTACTGCCTCAGCGATCTCGGCTAGACCCTTCGACACTCCGTATTCGAAGGCGAATGCAGCGAAGCACCGCAGCAGCTGCCCGCCGCCCATCGCCCATCGCCCATCGCCCTCGCACGGCGCTTTACGAGCGCCCACTCAGCGGCCGCGCCATCTGCATCGCCCTCCGCCAGCATTCAGACCTCGGACACGCAGCGGGTTGATGGCCGATCGCTTCGCACCCCGTTCAGGAGCTGCGTCGGGGAAACGCTCACGGCCGTTTGTTGGCCTCCTCCTGCAAATGGCGCATCTTCTCATTTTTTCAGGAAGTGGTTTCCTTCTTTCCCTACGCAGGCCTCACGGGAATGATGTGAAGACACGATTCCTATAAAAGTAGAATGTTGGAAGTCAACAAATTTTAGGAAATTTTATAATTGCATTTCCAGTAAGAAGCTAAATACAATTCAACGAAGAGTTCAATGAAAAGTAGATGAACCATGCATCATATGTTCCACTCATTCATAAAACTACACATTAAAATCCATGATTTTTACCTCCTGGAAAAGGAAAAAAATTACGCTTCTAAAAGGTATCGAAACGACACTACTAAGAGAAAGTAAGTGGATTGACTTCCGTAGCAAGAAATCACAATGCAAGATCTTAATTGATACGTTTTAGAATTTCATTTTTGTACAATACTCGCTTCACATAAATGGATGTACGGGTACTCAATCATGTACAAGAAGATCCTATATTTCTCATTCTGAGTTTTTGACTGATACCACTGCAGTGCCTCTGACCTGGAGGTCCTAGGTTCGAGTCCTGATGGTGGCAGGATTTTCGTCACTACCATGTCGAGTAGGTCGAATTTAGTCGCTGTTTGGAGGATAATTATAGCAGCCGGATCTTGATCGGTAGTTTCTACGATGTCTCTCTGACCGTGGTTTCTCCGATCAACGCCAGACTAACTGCCGGAGAAGTACCCTAATAAACGGGCCACGGACCGCATGTGATCTTTCCTTCCTCTACCTGGTCGTATATTCAGCCTTACTTACGTACTTACAGACTCACTACACTTACATGCACTACACTACATTACCACACATACCGGGAGGTCAGTAGGTAGCTTAAAACTCGTCCCGGCTGGAGTGGTGCCCCGCTGATGGGAAATACCTGGTGGAAGAAAACACGCCAGCCGACGGTAGGTCGGCGGTGGATCTCGCCATCCACTGGAGGAAGATCACCTCTAGAGGAAAAAACCTGTACATAACTGACTAATGACCTTGGCAGTTGATGCACAAATAATCACTAACAATCAATCAATCCTTAATTTTGTTACCCATATAGTTTACTTACACGAGGTAAGATACCTTCCCCAAATCGCTGGCTTTAAAGAGAGCGAGGATGTAAATGTGTTGCTGCGAGGCGCGGCGGGCGATTGCGCGAGGGAGTGGACAGCGCCTGTCGGAGCGGCAGGGGTTGCGGGGTTGGGGGCGGCTCCTTTGATGTCGTTGGCCGCCCCGCGGCGCGGCGCGTGTCCACCGAGTGACAACCCCGTGCGGCGCGCCCTCCCGCCACAAACAGCGCTCCTCGCCCACCTTACTCCGGGAGGAATAGTCCGCGCCGGGGAGATTGGGATCCGACATGGAGAGAACAGCAATTCGCGCGCTGCGTATTCAGAAAGATCGTGACCAACAAGTTCAGCTTGGAAAGCGAACTTCAAGCCCCAGAAGCACTGAGGGCAAAATGTTGTTCTCAGACTGTGTCCACTGGAGGAAGGGAAGGCGTCTGGGACATTCAAGATGGTGGTATAACACTTTGCCACATCTCAGTTGACAAGAAGGAAGATAGGTCTCGGGTGCGTTGTTCCGTAAGGACCGACAACAACACAAGAGATGACCTCGTGGAACGTCTCTGAAGGTCATAACGCAGCACAACGAATATACCGAAAACTATAGCTCTTCATTATAATTCAACAAGCGTAAGTAATTAGCTAGAGAACGGATAGACGTCCCAATATTTTATATGCTAATCCAAGTTCTTTCTGGTACAGAATTCACAAACTTGTTCATTACTCGTAAATCAGATTGGATGAAAGAAACATTTTCATTTCTCCTAATAAGGAACTCAGTACCAGATAATAGTAGCAGTTATGGCTTGTCATAATGAACCTTTTAATTAAAATAAAAGTCTAAGTTAATACGTAAACATTTCGAAATATCAAATGAATGAGTATGGCGTAAGACAAAATACATTTATCATTTCTTGAGCAATACAGTAATATAATACACATGTTATTTCTCTTCTCTTTCTCTCTTCTCGATCACATCCCAAAGATATTTGTACCTCTTTCTTCAAGAGCTCATAAAATATTATTAAATCAGGCGAATAACCATAAACTAATAATACGACATGATCTAATGTCACGCAGCATTAGCAATGATAATCATTAATCGTGGAAAAACCGGTCTCAATTCTAGTGGCCACAATAGTTGACAGAAGGTAGTGCATAGCAGTACAAATCAAAGTGCAAAAACAAATACTTCAGTATGTTCCACCTGTGTACCAAATGCCATGGAGAAAAAAGTAACGAACTTGTTGTACCGCCCGACATATCCTTGAAGTAAATGCAAGTTTAATATGAAATTCCAAAATCTGCAAGACATCTGTCATGGCCGACCGCTGTCCGTCGACACGCGCCCGTCGTCCAGACTTGCTCGTCCGATATTAAAACGCGCGTCCAAATACGGTGGCGCCCGATTTTTGCGTTTAATTGAAATTCTGAAAGAAAAGGGCGCGGTGGGTCGCGGAGAGAAGTTAATTTCGAGCAGCAAGGGTTGAGCTTGTAATTGCAAAGCAGCGCGTAATTCGCGTCTGTTGCTCCGGGCGGAAGACGGCGGGCAATAACTGTCCTCGGGATTTCGGCGCTGACAATAAACGGAATTAATTACCGCCTTGCACGGAAACAAAAAGTCGCGATCTTGAGCGGCGTTGGCGACGGCCGCATCCCGCCTCCATCCCGCCCAGGGCGTCGTTCGGCGCTCTCTGCCTGCAAGGAAGCGAACCAAATTGAAGCTCCTTCTGCTTTGGAATAACGCGGACATGTTTTTTTTTTAGATTTCTGAATGTTGGACGTTCATAATATTTACTATTCGGTAGGTAGTTGACTGTTGTCTGACCTATATTTCTAGACAACTAACGGAAGCCAAGACTCTAAAACGTGATCTACTTAAATTTCAATAATACATAGTAATCCACTTAAAGCAAATCCTCTATTTTACTATTAAGCCTTCACAGTCCGTTTCGACAAATTTGGCAATAAATACTGGAAGACAATAAAAATTACTCTTAAAACTAAGAGGAGTTCATTAAAATATGTAGAATTTATAGGATGAAGTTTTCACATTTAACATAATTATATTAATTCATTATTGCCAATTTTTTGCAATAATATTACTGTTACGCTTTTCTGATACTTAACTTGAAAATTGTGGCTGAAACGAAATTGTTTAATTGAAAGAAAATGCTTCCTTTCTCACCGAGAATTATTCTTTATTGAAAGCTTTTATTTCTCAATCGCAGGTAACCCATGCCCAACACGTAGTGGTTGACCACTGAAAAACGAAATGCCCGCAAATCTGCAAAAGAATGCTTCTATTTATTTCTAACGGTCACAATTATTGCCACAAGTAAAAATATGAGAATTTCACCACGAAGTAAATGGCTTTTGTTTGTGACAAGTAAAAGAAGTAAAATTTATAAATGACATTCGAGCATTTCAGTGGCGTAGAATTGCCTTTTATTTGTGAAACTGCGGAATGAATACAACCTACAGATGCATAAAAATGAATAATATTCTTTACGCTAAACGCGTCTTCTTATCTTTAGATGCAAACAAATATCACACAACACAAAGAGGTAAGAGTCTGACGTTCGAAACACATTGTGAAGTTCTCAGTCCACCTACCAAACGGATGAGAGCTCATTTTAGAGCAAGAGAATAATTAAAATCAATTCAATTTTCAATTCAATGATGCCTTATTTTGCGTGGCGGTGCTCTTTCTACTGACCACGCTAATTTTGCTAGGCTCATTTGCCAACAACCGAAAAGAGGTATTACACGGGCGACGAAACAAGCAATTAGAATTTAGTTCAGAGGCTTCTTTTAGGCTAGAGAATAATTTGCGTGCAGTACATTCAAGTACCAATATAGATTTGTTCTTGTGTTTGGTTTCATTTCTTCACAGATTGCCTTTCTAAGGGTACTTCTTTTCCTAGCTCTTCAAATAGAACGGAAGTGTACGTCGGAGGGCGCGGTCGGCGAGCGTTGCTGCCCAGGGGCGCCTCGGCGAGTGCCGCCGCCTCAGCACCGCCCTTCGGCGACGTCTCCACCCTGCGGCCCTTTGTCGCTTCCCCACAATTAGGAAATTAAATATCCCGAACAGACGCCGCGCGGTTTAGGGGCTCCCTTTAGAGAGGGCATCTTCTGGCGCTTTTTAAAATAAATGACGGGTGCCCCCCCCGGTCCGCTCCGCCCGGCTCCACTCGGTCCCGCCCGGCCTCGCCCCCTCCCGTTCCTTGCAATTAAAACACTGGGACCCTGACACCGACACAACCATCGCCTCTTTTGTCTCCCATCACCAGGTCAACCTATCCTTCGCCTCCGTCGCTCCTGCAGCCTCCATTGCCACCGTCTCGTCCGACACTCGTCCCCCTTCAGCTCCACCATTACCTGTCACTTTCGTTGCCTCCTTCAAGAGTATCGTCTCTGCTCTCCCAGTTCCTGACGCCTTCAGATCTGCGCCTTCCCCTATATCACCTTCGCAACTTCCATCGCCTTCGCCAGCTACCGTCCAATCTTCCATCACTTCCTTCACCTCTATCGCCTTCACCAACTACCGTCCCATCTTCCATCTCCTCCTTCACTTCCACTGCTTTCACCAACTTCCGTTCCATCTTCCATCGCCTCCTTCACCTCCATGCCTTTACCAACTACCATCCCATCTTCCATCACCTACTTCACCTTCATCGCCTTCACCAACTACCATCCCATCTTCCATGCCCTCCTTCACCTCCATCGCCTTAACAAACTACCGTCCCATCTTCCATCACCTACTTCACCTTCATCGCCTTCACCAACTACCATCCCATCTTCCATGCCCTCCTTCACCTCCATCGCCTTAACAAACTACCGTCCCATCTTCCATCACCTACTACACTTCCATCACCTTCACCAACTACAGTTCCATCTTCCATCCCCTCCTTTACTTCCATCGCCTTCACCAACTGTCGTATCATCTTCCATCACCTCTTTCACCTCCATTGCCTTCACCAACTACCGTATCATCTTCCATTTCCTCCTTCACCTCCATCGCCGCCGCCGCGAACGCGTGCTTCATGCAGTCGCGTGGAGGGTTCGCGCGTGCCCAAAGTAATTTCCACGAGATTAATGAACGTATAATGATCTTTTCATATATTTATAAATTATTGGATAATCACGCGTCGATGGAATTATAATTGCATGGGAGTCCATATCGTGATGAATTAGCGGAGAGTTTTATTCAATTTGCGGCAGCGCATTGCCGAATAATGGACATGCATGTTTTTCCGAGCGACATGTTAGAGAGTATGGGGTGGTAGTGGTGGTGGTAGATGTCCTGCGTCACGAAAGCTCGTAGAAGGAGAGGCTCCACTCCAATGACGCGTCAACGCCTGCTTTGACGGAAAAGAGAAGCCAAAACCACAGAGTGACTCTTCATCCCTCGCATTTCAGACTCTGAAAGCACTTTTTATTTAGGTTTTATCATAGTACCTTCAGAATGTACTTCAGCAAAATCAACATCTCTTTAAATACACTGAAGCATATACAATTAATTTCCAATTTAAGTCAAAATTAAAAGTACTTGAGGAATGTTTGACGAATAGAGAAAGGCAATATTACTAAAACATGCTTGACACTAAAACAAAACATTAAACTGCATTTACCAATAAATGCCAATAAACATCTTCAATAATGACAAAGTTTTAAAATATGAAAACAAGAGAACTGGATAAGCATGAACCATAGACGAATAGTGCTTCTCACAATACATTATTTTTGAATGCAAGTACAACAAGACAGATCTGAGTTTCATGTATTGCAAAGTACGTCTGTTAGTTTGTAACATCCTCAACACAAAGCCATGTACTACACTGACAATGTACGACAACGTAATTCCGCAAGCAGGAGGATCTTTCGGTGAGCGCCCAATGAAGGACGTCGCCCACAAAGGGCAACGCAACGCGCGCATTCAGGCCCCGGCGCAGCCGAGGAGATATATGCAACGAGGGGCAGGACAAACAACGGGCGTTGCGGGAAGAAATTCGGGCGCGGCGGGGGCGGGGCGGGGCGGGGACGGGGGTGAAGCCGCGTTCCAGCGCTGTTATTCCGGGAGGCACGCGGCGGGCGGCGGCCGCGTCATTTGCGGCGCACGGCATCCCAGCCCCGCCATTCCGCCGCGCGGCCCCAGGCATTTTCACGCGCGGCGCGCCCAATGGGGCGGAACGCGCGCCCGGCGGCGGCGGCGGCGGCGGCGGCCGACGCTCTGGTGGGGGGGGGGTGACGTTGTGGTGGCGGTGGCGGTGTTGTGAGGTGGGAGTGGGGGTGGTGGGATGGTGTGATGTGGTGTTGGCGGTGGCGGTGTTGTGGGGTGGGAGTGAGGGTGGTGGGATGGTGTGATGTGGTGATGGCGGTGGCGGTGTTGTGGGGTGAGAGTGGGGGTGGTGGCGTTGTGGTTTGGGCGTGGGAGTGGCTTAGGTGGTGGTGGTGAAAGTGGTGGTAAAAGAGGTGAAAGGTGGTAGTATTAGTGTTAGTGGTGTCGGTTGTGTTAGTGGTGGTCTTAGTGAGGGTGGTGGTGTCAGTGGTGGACTTAATGATGGTGGCGGTGGTGGGGGTGGGGGTGGGGGTATTGTTGTTAGTGGAGGAAGTGTCAGTGGAGGTGGTGATAGTGGTGCTGTTATTGATAGGAGTAACTGGTAGTGATAATGCTAGTGGATGGTTTTAGTGGTGGTGGTAATAGTATGGGTGATAGTATTTGTGAAGGCAGTAGGAGTAGTGATAGTACTAGTGGTGATAGCAGTAGTAGTAATGTGGCAGTAGAAGTAATGTGATGGTAGTAGTAATGCTGGTGGTAGGGATAGGAGTAATGGTAGTCGTAGTAGTGATAGTTGTAGTAGTAGAAGTGGTAGTGGTAGTGATGACGGTGATGGTAGTAGACGTAGTAGTGATAGTGGTAGTTGTGACAATAAGATGTTAATAGTGGAGGAAGTGCTAGGGTAGTGGTGGTGGTGGTAGTGATTTAGGGGTGTTCCTAGCAGTGGTATTGGTGATTGCTTGGTAATGATATTAGCGAGGATGAGGGTGATGGTTGAAACGACAACAATTAGCTGAGAAATTAGTTGCCGGAGTGGGTGGTGGAAGAGGCGGGGTGCTGCGTCGAATGGAATAGGGTAGAAAAGCGGAGAAGGGCGAGAGGAGAAAAAGAGGTGAAGTGGGCGTTGCGCCGTCAGATAGGAAAGAATAAATACTGCGGAAATGAGTAAGAAGTGGAAGGCATCGCAGGATTTTCGTTGAGCGACCCATTCACGTTCCGGAAAATGTATCGGTTGTTAATGCTCGTCAGACTTATTGGATTTTCTGCGGTTCCACGTTCTGCGATAGAAGCCCCAATCTTTTCAAGAGGCAATGTTTTAGATAGTTTAACTGGTTGGCAGTAATATGTTAAAGGTTTCTGAAACAAATTTAAAATGTGATAGTAGTAATCAATTACAAAAAGTGATTAAAATAATTAAACCTGCATTGTCATCAACAAATCATTTTTATCCTGCGCAATTTTTTTCTTTTTCAATTTTTTTAAAGAAATACAAATGCTTCAATACACCTTTCAGTAAATAAGAGTTTAGAGCTTAATTCAATTTGTCTTAACATTTTAACCTGCCTTCAAAGGAGCCTTTTCACTATTTTCTCAAGGCAATCTTTGAAGTCACTCAAATTTTATTACGAACGAATACTATTTTATCCCAACTGGTTGAAAAAAATACGAACTTCTCATTCATTTCGCAGTTCGCTTTAGGGCAACTGCCCTGTCCGAAGCACGTCGAGTTTTGGCCGACGCCTCCACTCCCGCCTTCGGCGCTCCACCTGGGAATTCGCGCCCGCGCCCCATTACTTGCGGTGGGCAATTATTTAATTGCTGGCGCGGCGCCGCCCCGCCGCGGGCGAGGGCGCCAGGTGCGAAGGGCGGGGGCGGGGCGGGGGCGGGGAAGCCGGCTCAGCGCCCGCCGCTTCAAAGGGCCGCCGCCGCCCTTTGTTTCCGCAGCGCGCAGCGAAGGGGGGGAGGGGGGTGCAGTCACCGGTAGCGCCGCTCAAAAGCGGGCGCAGAGATCGCACTGGCTGCCTTCGAAGTGGCGCCGACCAGTGTCAGGTTCGCACTTGTTATTGAAGCTCATTATAGCACCTCGCTGTTAAAAAGTTTAATTAGATCGTTATTTTTGAATTATACTGTTATAAATAGGAAGAAGTTACGGATACCAATCAAGTATGAACGAATATTCTTTGCTAACCTAAATATTATTATTTCAAATTTGGTCAATATTACAGTGTAAAAGAGGAAGAAAATTATACATCTCCATTTCCTGAGCCAGCCCTTACAGGATCATTCTCCTTTTCATTTATGAAATAATTTTTCTTATCCTTCACAATTGTCTCATGATTTCAACATTATCAATAATAATGTCAGGCAGTGACATTTTTATGAACCTCAGTTTTTTAAAACGGATATACTCCTATTAGTATATTCATTTTCAGGTATCAATATCAGGAAATTAAAAGAGGAAATCCTGTAGTAAAATTTCTTCACAAATAATTTTATGTGAAAATATGCCTAATTAAAATCTCAAAGTGTAATGCCGTTTCCTTGAACTCATTAATTTTGCAGGTTATATCATAATTTTGCTTATTAGAGCTTTTTTACGTATTCATATTATTATTCCCCAAAGAATATCCTCAATTTTAAAATACTTTTCACCTTTTTAAGCCAAATACACATGTACTTGAGTAACATGCCAAAACACTACGCTGCGATCAGCAGTTTGTGAACTCCCCTGGCGGGGAAGTGGCAGGTGTCCCCATCGCTGTGAGCCGCGGTGTCGGTGCCGGGTGGCGATTGCCGCGCGCAGTTCAGCGCCACAACCGCGTCCTGTGGCGTCGCTCGCGCCAACGCGCCACCGCCCTGCGGAAAACGTCCCGCTCCTCCCCGTCCCCTCGTCGCCGCGCGCCGCTCTTGAAAAGTTGCTCTCGTAATTGAAGGGATTTCTGAACAAGCGTCGCCACACTCCCCTCCTCTCCCCTGCCCCGCAAATATTGACCCTGCGCTCTAGTTTACGTCTGAAGCTTCGGGGCTTCGGGCCGTCGCATTCGAATGATTGCGGGCTTCGCTATAAAATCAAAGTTCGGAGCCGAACTTTAAGAGCGGACTCGCAGCGAGGCGGCGCCGCAACGGCGTCGATGGCGGCGGTGGCGGTGGCGGTGGCTGCGGCAACGGGCCAACGCAGTGGAGGAGGCGGAGAAGGTGGCGGGGCCGGGGGGGGGGCGAGGATGGGTCGGAGAGGTGGTGGAATGAACTGGAGCGGATGAGTAGCGATGGCGGTGGTGATGTGACGATGGAGGTTGAGGGGAAGGAAGCGAAGAGGTGGAGGTGGGCATTGGAGGGCGGAGGGGTGGCGGAGGCGATGGTGGTGGTTGGGGGGGTTGGGGATGGTGGTGGTGGTGGTGGCGGTGGTTGTGGTTGGGGGTGGTGATGGTGGTGTTGGTGGTGGCGGTGGTGGTGGCGATGGCGGTGGCGATGGCGGTGGTGGTGGTGGTGGTGATGGTAATGGTGATGGTGATGGCGATTGTGATGGTGATAGCGGTGGCGGTGGCGAGATGACGCTGAAAGTTGAGGGGTAGGAGGTGGGGGGGGGTGGCGGCTGCATTGGTGTCGGTAGTCATGGAGACTGATGGTGCTGGTGGTCGCTGGGACAAGAGGGGGATGTGGAGGCGGCAATTGCAGCAGCGGTGGTGGAGCCTTGGGTAACGGGTGAATGGTGGCGGAGAGCGTCGTGCGGATGGTAGCGATAGGCGGTGGTAGTGGGGACGACAACACCAACGGATGCGAAAGAAACAGAGCTGGATAGAAGCATCTAGGGAACAGTTGTGACAGCATTTCCATCGACGCAAAACGCGATAGACATGAAACAGAGAACACTACTATGGAATGTTCTCCACTGAGAGTTTTTCAACTTTATGAAGATCGAGTTCTGTGTTCATAAATGGCCGGAAGGGAAAAGGGAGAAGCGTGGACGTTTTACGAAGAGCAGTAGAGTAGGGTTAAACCGTGACAGCTTGATGACGCAAAGGAAAGGGTCAGACGGAGACGCTGGACAAAGGAGCGAAAGATTTACGAGAAAATATGAGAAAGGAAATCCACCGCTGCCCTCATGAGTTCCGTCTCCCTTACGCCAACACACGCAATTGCCTGAAGCGGGTAACAGCGATTATGGAAGTACAGGCGGTTGCTCCCGTCAAGATCGCGAGCAAGGTAGCAAGCATACGAGAGCTCGCGGCATTGCGTCCAGAGAAATTGGCGCGAGATGTAAAAGCAAGGGTTGTACAAATCGCTCAGGAGTAGCGGTACGTCACTGGATACCTAGACCATGACAGTCTTATTGAGAAGGTACTGACAACAATTTTCACAAATTTAACTATATTAATTCTAATTTTTTTAGGCAAAATAAATTATCCATTAAATTAATAATAATACATCATTCAGATTTCAGATTCTCAATTGAGAGTAAAGTATCTTGATTTTGTAATTGTGTTTACTTAAGAGTGATATCATAGCATTAACTTTCTACATTCAGGGTTAGACCATTTAACAAAGATTCTTGTCTGTTAAAAGCACTGTCCGGAAGCGAGAATTGATAACTCATAGAATTTTTTAAATTTTATTTCTTATTATTGCTAACTGCAATAAATAAAGGAATGATTTAATAACACAACACAAAACGAACACAAGAAATGGTAATGAATAGTAAATAATATACGCATAATTCAAATCTCGGTTGTTTGATGAACAAATCTGGCAAACACATTTTCGTACAAAGCCACTATTCCGCGACTCGCGCATCAGCTTGCGCATGCGCACCCCTTTCTGGATTTGGAGGGGAAATGAGAGGGAGTCAGGGGAAGTTGCCCGTGCTCGCAGGAGCGCCGGGGCTTCCCAGGCTGCCAAGTAGCTCGTGTGGGCGGGGTTTAACGAGCCTGCCATAGAAGAAGGTGGAGAAGGGGATGATACTGAAATGCATGAGGAGGGCAGAGCGAAGAAGGAAATCTGGAGGTGAGGTCCAAGAGCAGGAGCGGCGGTCATGACGGAGAGGCCGCGAGCGACGGGTAAGGTAGGAGCGATGAGTAGTGCGGACGTGGACGGTAGGAATGGGGAGGGTGTAACGTCAAATAGTTCAATTCTTATTGTTCATAATACATAATATCGTAACATCATGTAGATTAATTAAAATTCTTTAATACAATATATTTCAATATTCTTTGACTTTCAAGACCTATTGCACTGTTCTGTATTTAACATTTCACAATATTATTTACTAATCGTAGTCTGACAACAAATTATCGTCTCTCGTCATCATAATCAATGTTACTATCGAAATCAAACAAGCGACGAACAATATTCGTTATTTGTACACGAAACGATAATACACTTGTGAGGTATACATGTAATTGTACACGAAACGTTTCAAGGGGCAGAGGCGATGGCGTGAAGCCCTTCGGTTAGTGTGGGGCCACAATGTGTTGCAGGACGCGAGCTCCGCCGCCGCAGCGCCCAACGGCTAACAGCCATGCGCGGCCTTTCACTACTGCATCTCGAGCAAATTCTAAAGCGCATTTTACACAGTCATTTCTTCATCTTTTTTCGACTACAAAAAAGTGACAGAGCACACTGGATGTAATTTGTACGAAAAAATGACGCATGCTTGAATTTTCGGTACAGATTTCATCCACTTTGACTATCGCGCTTCTGGCGTCCCTTTTTGAAACTTTCTGTGGTTTGCTATGCCTATGGTGCGATTTGTTCCTTTTGTATAGTTTCGAAAGCGTTTTAATGTTTTGAATTCTAATGTGAAGTGACTGTGTAAGAAATAAATAATGTACAGGGTAATGTCTCGTTCCTTGCTCAGTCCTTATATAACCTTAATTGTTCTCCATTGATCCAATGTTCAACAGTTCAATATTGAGAGGTTTTTGATGCCTCCACAGAAAATATTTTTATCATGACTGCGTGAAGATACAATGATCGTGTAAATCCTCGTTCTCATTCATACTAGTTTCTATACTGAAACCGTAGCACATAGAAATGAAGTCTCTTTTCCACCTATTTTCTGTACAGAAAATGATAAAAAACAATGTAAAACGGGCTTAGGCGAAGGTTTTGTTTCGGATATTAGAAGAATTTCAAGCAACACATACTACCATACGAAAGTAAAACTGCATTGGGTTCTTGAATTCGTTTACAAGCCAATGGGAGCACGTTTTCTAACGTTCATCCGTTTTCGTTTAAGAACGATATACGAAAGTTTGCTAGTTTCTCTTTTTTACTTTCTTCCCTTTGAAATATACTCGAAAGTAAAGAACAATTACTATTGGAAGACCTTTAATAGAAAAAACGTTTGATTTGTCGTCAGTTGATAGCTGAGGATGGATTAAATGAAATTTTTAACAAGAATATTATATTAATAGTAAGGATAAATTATTAAATTATTTATAAACATTTACCAACCTATGAAGATAGAATGTATCTACAGTACTATTTTTTCTATATTTAAAATTATTTTTACAGGGTTGATCTACTCTGCGGACTGTAGATTCTGTTCTTTCAATTACTTCACAATTTATTTCTAGGTGTTCTTTATTTTTTTCTTATCTGTAGTTTCAGTATCCTGAAAGTTTATATAAATGTTTTATAAGCCTCAATATTTTGTTTAATTTAATGCGGACTTTAAGTATGTATTTTTTTGTTGAGACAAGAAATAACGCAATTCTTTTCTTTTCAGGTAAGTATGCTGTCTACTGATGTTTTTCTTTTCACAGTATACGTGAGTAAATATTCTTTCTTCTTGTTTTATATAAATATATTGGCATCTTCCTTTAATAAAGATAAATATCTACACTTTATATCCATTACAACAATTATGCTAATTAATTTCCGTATGTGAGATGTATTTTATGCTTTACTTATTGCGAAACGTCGTATTACTCAATAGAATTGGCAAGTATTCAATAATAGTCATTCTAGGGCATAGCCAAAGAAGTTATATCGTGTAATAGTGTCACAATTTAAATATATACTTGTTTATTCCTGATACCACCCCCAACGAGAATTCGGTGATCGTTGATTTTCTAAAACAATGCTTGTTCAAAATATTCAAAATATTTTAAATCATTTAAATGTTAATATAGCGAGATTTTAAAATTCTAGACTAATAAATAAAATCCTAATTCGTTTAAATTGTTTAGTGGAAATTGGAAGTGATGAAATGAGTTAATGCAGGTCTACTGCATGAAAATATGTTTATTATTAATATATCTAAGGAATATTATATTATCACGTCACTTATCATATTGGTGTTGCTTATGACAAGGGTAAGAAACAGAAAAAAAAGCTCAAGGAAGTCCTAAGATTATTTGAAATAAGGGGCACGTGCGCATCTAGCTTCCTAAAGAAATACTTTCGACTGAAGAACAGGAAGTAATGATTAAATACAAAATTCTATGACATTAGAAATAATTTCGTAGTTTTGCTAGCACAACATTATAAAACCCTTTATTTCGTCTAATAATGATGAGTTAATCCGTTATGCTTGAAACTAAACTGATTCCATGATACAGTGTAACATGCATTTTTTATTTACAATAATTTTATCATAATTTTCAAAAGCCGCATCTTATTAGCAGCAGCATCCGCATCGTGGCAATTTCTTGAGTCATAGGCTGCAGTAAAAAACCCTTCCATTCTGACGGACCATTCGGTACCCTCGCTGAAACCAAATCTTCTCGGTTTTCTGCTGATGACACCATGCTTCATTGCTTCTGGTTGTCACCTTACCCATTAAGCACATTGACCGTCAGCTATTTTTTTCACAAATTCCATCACGATCGTTTCCTTGAGATTACTCTTTTCTCAAACCCCAGGAGACTGTTTAACTTACATGTCTTGAGATTAATCTAAACAGCCATACACTGTTATCGTCAAAGAAATAAATGCTTGAGGCAGAGATCTTTCTTTGGAAAAGAGACTTGCCATTCATTTCTAAAAAGTGTATATATCCGCCTCTTTCTTTTGAACTCGTCTATAATTTCTGTGGCACAGCGCGCATAATTCCTGTGGTGCGGAAGAGTAATTTCTTGACCCAAAAAGCCATCTTACCCTCCGTCCTCCCCCCCTCCAGCCTTTGCCTCTGAGCGCAATTCCAGAGCGCGCAGCGACGCCGAGTCGACGGTGGCGGCGCCGAGGGGCAGGGGGCGAGGCGTGTAGACGACGCGTGGGCCGCCGCCACCCGCCTGCTTCGCCGGGCGATTGAAGTGCAGTGACGTAACAAACGCGGTGGTAATGAGTCCTTTGGCCGGCGGCGGCAGATTTCTTGGCGCCCGTGGGGGGCGGAGCCGGGGGCGTGGAAGAGGCGGGGCCGGGGGCGGGAAAGGGGTAGGTCAGGCGCCGCCGCCGGCAATTAGCGGCGCTAATGACTCGCTTTATGGCGCCTGGGCTTAATT
This sequence comes from Acheta domesticus, assembly GCA_031308135.1. Taxonomy (NCBI): domain Eukaryota; kingdom Metazoa; phylum Arthropoda; class Insecta; order Orthoptera; family Gryllidae; genus Acheta; species Acheta domesticus. The sequence goes on along the minus strand of JAHLJT010009436.1, from coordinate 193,800,637 downwards.
AACGCAGCGTGGGTGCGGGCAGGCGGGCGGGGCGGGCGTGTGCCTCTAGGACGCGACGGGGCGAAACGGGGGCCCCGCGAGACGGTGCAGACGCGGAAGGCGGTCGCCTGCGGCAAGGCGACAAGCGGCGCGTTCATACGAGCCGGGGCGCAGGGGCGGCGGGGCGGCGGGCGCGGCGGCGGCGGGGGCGGCGGCGGCGGGGGGCGGCGGGGGCGGCGGGGGCGGCGGGGGCGGCGGGGGCGGCGGGGGCGGCGGGGGCGGCGGGGGCGGCGGGGGCGGCGGGCGGGGGGCGGCGGGGCGGCGGGGGCGGCGGGGGCGGCGGGGCGGCGGGCGGCGGGGCGGGCGGGGGCGGCGGGGGCGGCGGGGGCGGCGGGGGCGGCGGAGGCGGGCGGGGCGGCGGGGGCGGCGGGCGGCGGGGCGGCGGGGCCGGCGGGGGCGGCGGGGCCGGCGGGGGCGAAGGGGCCGGCGGGGGCAGGGAGTGAGAAAGGGAGGGAGGAGAGAGACTGGACCGTGAGACGGCGGCCGTAGAGCTCCGAAAGGGAGGATAGGATCGCGCGCCGCATTCCAAAGCCCTCCACCTCATCCTCATCCTCGTCCTCGCCTGCGCGTGAGGGTTCCCTGGTCCACGAGGACGCCGCCGGCGCCGGAGGCAGAATTAGTTGGAAATTTGTTAATAAACTAAGTTTAGCTAGCAGAGTGCCGCTTTGATTTGAGATAAATGAACCTCTGAAGTGTTGTTTGTGAAGATTCACACGCTTAAGAAAGCACAGTACTTTTCTCAAAAGAAAGTTGCCAAATAGTAATCGAAAACTGGTAGCAATTTTGTTTCAGAACATCATGGACCATAAAGTGATTGAACGTGCCGTAAAGGATTGACCAAAATTTTATTATTCCAAAAAGAATGATTTAAAGTCGTCTCTATCGTGCAAAGATTTTTCTTGAGAGTTTAGTTAACATTTAAATTTGAGGAAAAAGTGTTTTATGTGATGAAATATATCTAGTTTAAAAAATTGAGGAATAAAAACATTAACTGCACATGAGCTACGAAGTTTGTGTTGCTTACTGTTAAAATCCATTTCAATACATCAGTGGCGTAGCGTCAGGGGACGCTGAGATGCTGAGCATCCCCGTATATAAGAACCTTAAATACTGTATTGATAATCTTACAAGTGGTCTGTTGAGCGAAACACGTTTTGTATTAATTTTAAGTTGATTTCCTATGATTGAATTCGGCGGGCTGTTGAAGCTGGCCTCTGATAGCTTGGAAGCTAAAATACTTCAGCGTCTGCCGCCAGATTGCGACGAGCAACTGACGCATGCGCAGATGGCGAGGTTCCCCTCTCCCCTCTTCACCCCTGGCCAAGAGAAACCCGGCTGCTTTACGCTAGCGTCTACTGCGGAAAGAAGCTCGTTTGTGCACGAGAGCGCAGCACACTTCAGGCGTTCAGTAAATTATCTTTCTCTCTCTCACTCGGGAGTCCCCGCTTGGTCATGGGTACAAACTGTAGAAATAGTGCCTGACTACTATTTCTTGATTAATATCCAAGAAATTGTATTATCTCTTAAATTGATTACATATTATTTAAGTCTGCAATGTATAAATTAACAAATGGTCTTATTGCCATTCGCGTATAAGAATTAAAGCTGAGCCATTGTATAATTTGCTTTCAAGACATCGGCAGCCCTGACTGCTGTGAGGATTTTGTGGGAAGCGCCTACACCGTCGTAAGCAATCGAGACCGTGGAAGTAGTCCCAATGTATCTGCCTTGTGTTGCGTTCGCCTGTTAGATGAAGTAGTTGATAGTGACATTTTGTGTGTTATTGTTGAGCATCCCCAAACGTGTGAGTCACGCTACGCCACTGCAATACATGGGCATGCGCTTTTGAATCATTCCTTGAAGAAAATGTTCGCAATATAAGCAACAGTGTAAGTTTTATTTTCGAGTTTACACTTGAAGCCACTTTCGGGAACTCTTGCCAGGGCTCTCCCGAAAGTTGATTGAGATTTAAAATGATTATTTCCTCGTGATGTAGTGTAAATATTTTTTTAATCAGTCATCTGGATTAATTGTCAACGGGCACATTTCATAGATAGACATTTATTCGATGGCCACAACTGCCTGACGGATCAGCGATTTTGGTCCGCATGATTATAAAAAGCGGACCGGTGGATACAACTACTTACTCAGTATCTTCCTTCCGTAGGGTGCCGAATGTCAGGTTGCGTAGATCAGTAATTTTTAAGAGTTGCTTGCATTGAAGAGTGGTTACTTTTTGTTTCAGATAACAGTATTTATTTTACATTTTCTTATACAGCGAGGTCGGCACGTTTCAATATTGAATGAAGATTTAACCTCGCACGCATAGGTCTAGCGTTTCAAGCAACGAAGACAGTCACATTGGAGAAGAATATTTTTGCGAGAAATAACAACCCAGTTAGTAAGACCTCATGTTCACAGAAAAAGGAAGAAAGGGTGGACTAGGTCTCACATTGAAGCAATGAAGAATGTTTCTGATAGAAAAATGTTGCTAATGATCAACCAAACAGTAAACCAGTGATAAAAGAGAAAGATATAATATGTTTGCCCTTCAAAAATTTCTACACTTTCTAAAGAGTGTTGTGATATATTTGACATGTATGTTCTGAACATTCAACCTTGAAAATAATATGTGTAACATGTAATAAACATGTGAAAACATTAAATAGTTGTAAAATACTGCAACAAAAACTTTTATTTCGATATATTCATTATTTTCATATAATTTTCACATTTTTAGAAAAGTGTCTACGAGACACTACTGGACCTTTACTTTACGAAAGCTTTCTGGGTTGGCAAGGGTTAAAATTGTTTACAATTAAATTATTGTTAAAGGCAGGGAATTTAAAAGAGGGAGAATTATGTCCATAGCACAATTGCGCTCGGTAACAAATCATTTTCTTTTGTGACTAATTTCCGTCTGAATTCCTTGCCAAAAAACTTTTTTATTAACTTTTCTAGATCTTCAACACGTATATTCTATACCAGGCACATTAGACCATTCCTCACCGAGAAGACTGCAGCATATTACTTCACGTTCTTCCACCCCAGATCTCGGAAGGGCGTGACGAAGCAGATGTGACGGAGACTCAGTGGCGACGAAGAAGCCGCCGTGTGACAGGGCACGCGCCGAAGGGCAGAGCTGATCCCGACAAGGCGGAGATGAGCAAAGTGGAATGATGTAAGGCAGCGTGGGTCCTTTGGGAAGGGACGGGAGCGGAGGCGAGTGTCGGGAATATGTTGGAGTAAGTGGTTAGGATTGGGAAGGGAGTGGTGGAATGGAGCGTAAGAGTAAGTTGAGAATAAGTATACGAGTTCATGAGTGAGAGATGGTCCCTGGTCTTGCACTCCCAGTCATAAATGTACAGTTGTCCCCCTTTTAGTCTCTCTCCTTTCTTCTTTCTCTTTCGGCCTTACTTCTTCATTTCCATCTGTGTTTCCCCTCTCTTTCACTTCTCTCTTTGTTTTTAAAATGTTCGGCCTTTAGCCGCCATCCTGATTGAGGTTTTCTGGGTTTACTCAATTGCTTAAGGGGTATGCCGGGTTGGTCCCTAGTTTCGCTCTCCCAGATGTAAATGTACAGCTGGCCCTCCCCCTCTTAAAATATTACTTCTCTGTATTAATGTAGATTGAGTGGTTAGGCGGAAGAGCAGGCCCTATGGCCTGAGACTCGCCATTAATAAAGGACATTATTATTATTATTATTATTATTATTATTATTATTATTATTATTATTATTATATGAGTTTTGTGGTTTCGGACGGGTCAACTACTTTGGTCACTATTCCCGAGACGTAATGCATGCTAAAGAACAGATGTGGCTGTGTTTCTCTCCCACTGATACGTTATATACGTCGCCGATCGGCACGTCCGCTCGTGGAGGTTTTCCCTGCAGGTACCTTCCCCAGTAGGACACGGCAGGCTTCGAGAAGTTCAAAGAAGCTGACTGACCTCCCGACACATGTAGTGTTCACGCGTGGTCCGTGAACTTTTGTTAAGGTACTGCTCCGGCATTCGCCTGCTATTGATACCACGGAAAACTATGGATCAGAGAAACCGGCCTAGAGTAACCGGTCAAATGCACTGCCACACTATGGTTGAATTCAACCTAGCTCTGTAGCTAACGAAAGTCCCCTCAGAGTCAGTTCCTGGTGGGTATAGTAGGATGGGGTAGGTGAAGTGAGCGACGGTAGGGTGGGGCGTGGTATAATCGGTTCGTGTAAGGTGGCATTCGGCGGGGCAGGGTAGCGGTAAAGTGGACGTGGGGAGTGCAAGGATTGGGAGGGGCTAAGTTAGGTGGGGTGGGAGGACTGGAGAAGGCAGTTGAGGTGAAGCTTGGTGGGCAGTAGTGACACGAGCCCAGGTGGAATGGAGCGCATGAAAGGGGAATGAGATGGAACGAAATGGAATGGGATGGGATGGGATGGGATGGAATGCTTTGAAATGCGATCAGAAGCGATGGGATGCGAAAGGGGATGGAGTGATGTGAGGTGGAAAGGGTGGAGTAAGAAGGGCGACAAGGGGACCAGGCGAGTGAAAGTAAGGCGTCGCGAGTGAAAATGAGGAGAGGTAAGTATGAGGGAGCCCGGGGGAAGGGAGAGGAGAATGTCGAGATGGAGCGTATCTGACATCAAGGGGAGCAAAGACGACGATCGGCGGGCGGCAGCAAAAACTCCCCCTCTTGCCCCGCCCCCTCCGCCGCGCGGCAGCTTTGTTTTCTCACACGCGCCGCCGCCGCCTCCACCGCCGCCGCCGCCTCCGCCGCCGCCTCCGCCGCCGCCGCCGCTTCCGCCGCCGCCGCCGCCTCCGCCGCCGCCGCCTCCGCCGCCGTCGTCACCGGTGATAAAACGTCGAGAATTCCTGCGCCCGTCGTCGGAGGCGTCGACAAGTGTCCAATAAACGAGGCTGCGAAAGGCATGCGCAGGCGGCGCCGACGGGTCTCGGGTTGTGGATCATGTTTTATGTTTTTTGAGGCGTCCCCGCGCTGACAGAGATATCTGGGCCGCTCGGGAATAAAAAGTGACGCCCCTCTCCTGCAGCATTTGGAGGAATGTGTTTCGATTTCGTGAACAAATAGGTTGACTTTCTCTCCAAGTACTTGATTTTTGATGTAAAGTGGAGCTTTTTTACAGTTGAAAATATTGTACGTTTCAAAATAACAGTCTTGTCTTCTGTCGATACAACGTTCTTAAGTGCTTTCAGTTTGTAGATTATTATATTTGACTGTGTACATTGCCCACTTTCTATACAAGACACTTCTCCGTGTAAGTACTAGGTCCGTGTTTGCAGATTAGTTTAGGTCCGTGTTTGCAGATATTTTTCATGAATTTTCTTATCTTGTAGATCGCTCTTGTAGATTATTATTATTAATCATTTAAAATATTATATTTTAACAATACTATTCTACATTCAACAGATTCTGAAGAAGCCAATGCTTCCGATGTGTAAACACTGTGAAAACATTTTATTGACACATTTTCACCCAAATATGGCTTATTTCTTTGTGCTTTATTATTTCTTAAATTTGGGAATAACCAGATTAATTTTTGATACTAGCGAATAGCATTTTCGATGTTGAAATAAACTTTAATGATTCACCGCATCATTTCTTTATTAACCGAAAAGAACATGACTTTCAAGATAAATTTCTTTATCTACACAATGAAAACTTAGAAACACATGATATTTTACTCATATTATTTAGTTATTCATACATTATAAAAGGAGAAGTTTATATTCGAAATGGTTTTGTACAGTTCATAAGATGTTATATTTCTTAAACTGTCTCAATAATTTACATTACTAATTGAAAACGAGAAACAACAAAATAACAAATAATTTAAAGAAACAGGTAAATTCTTGAAGGTAAGTACAGTTATTTATCACAGAGAAAACGCAGTACAGTTCCCGGTACTCTAACTTCAAAGATATAAAAACCAATACAAAATAAAATACTGAATATACATCACCTCCAAGAAAACTAAAACAGTTAATATTCTTATAAATAAAATACTTGAATATTTCTCCATAAAAAGTAATGAAAAACCTCTTTTGTATTCAGCATTAAAACCAAGTATCAATTCAGATTTACTTTCAGAGAAATCAAATGAATACGATTAGTATCAGCAAAACAAGAATAAAATCAACAAATACATAAGTTCATCCTCCCTGAAATGACGCGGTCAGCTCTGAAATGGAAGTGAGCGGTGTGGGGTAGTTGAGTGGGGCCCGTGGATGGCGTCAAGGGCCAGTAAAGGGTGCAGAGCAGGTCCTCCACGTGCGGAGTCGCCCCGCACCCTCCCGCTCCTCGCCCTTCAACTCTTACCCCTCCTCTGCGGGCCCTGACGCCGAGTAAAAAGGTTTCGCTGTAGGTAAATAACGGCTACCTCCCACGCCGCCTCTCCTCGCCTCTCGCAGTCCGCAGCGGCTCTCAGGGAAACAGACACAACGCAAAGCTGTACCCCTTCAGTCGGGTACCTGGAATCCACATTACGGAAGAACGATCATATTTTAAGCAATACCGATACAATAAAAATTTCTTTTTTAACGGATTTGAAAATAAATGTTTCGCCGTGAATTAAACCAGTAACAGATGATTCGTAAATGCTGAAACTTGGGAGTGTTCTGAACCAATGTTTCTCTTCAAGTTACATTCATGGACTGAATTTTCTTCCATGTTCCTGTTGTATTCATCAGAACGATGAATTTTTTGTTGGCAGTTATAATGAAACGAGAAAGTTTCTTCGCTTTGTAACACATTCTCCTTGTTGTAAGAAACGTGTTCAGTTGCTATATCTCTCATAATTTGTATCGCAATCGCAGTCCATACTGAGAAGAAGAATTTCGAATAAAACATCCCGTGAATGTTTAGAGCAAAACTCCATCAATCTTGATGCACGAGTTTTTTGTGGCACTTGCTTCATTTAAATTCCAAAAAATATGCGAGTCTTAAAAGTTAAGATTATAAATTAGTACGCCCTGAGCAAATGTATAATAATTAGTAGATAAAATAAAGTGAACTTAGTAAAACTGAGGAAAAACACTGCCGAAAAGTAGCACTTCCATGTCTATAATCCAGATTGTCATTGAGAGTGTAATGTATCAACCAGCCGATTAACAATTGTCATTTATTAAGAACAAAACAACAATAATAAATCAGAGTATTATATCCTGTTGATCAATTTCAACCAATTGACGCTTCTATTTTCTCTTCAGAAGTAGGCATATGATATTCCGTTCGCAGACGCTGCACCATCAGCCGAGCCGCCGCTCTATTCCCAGCTCCCGGTCCCCGCCCCCGCCCCCGCCAGCCGGCGAGGAATGAGCGACTTCGGAGTGTTTGGGCAGCCTCCCGAGCGATCGCGCGATATTCTAATTCGAGAGAAAACCCGTCGTCTGTGGCACCGCCTCAGCCGCTCCAACTTTCCGGGAAGAGACGCTGCCTGCCCTGCCGCCCGCTTGAGATTCAATGCCACGCAGCGAAGAGGAACGTGCGTGGCGACGGGGACGGGGTCGGAGAGAGAGAGAGAGAGAGAGAGAGAGAGAGAGAGAGAGATGAGGGCGATGGCGGACGGGAAGGCGGGGGTGGCAGCGAGGAAATCGGGGTTGGCGGAGAGGACAGCGGGTCGGCATGGACGTAGGCATATGACGGAGGCTGCAAAGAGAATGGCGGGTCGACGGGAACGGCAGCGGGGGACAGGACGGCGGGGGCAAAGGTAAGTGGTGGCAATGAGGCGACAAGGGGCGACAATGAGGCGTGAAGGAGGTGACAAAGGTGGCGAGGATGAAGAGGCCAGGAAGGGTAATAGGGGCGTTGGGGTTGGAGGGGGAGGCGAGGACGATGGGATCGGCGAGGATGGAGGGGGCGGTGGGGACTGTGGAAATGGCAGGTTTGGCAGTGATGGGGAGAGCGGTGAGGACAGCGGAAGCTGCGGGAGTGGCGGGAGAGCGAGGCCGGCGAGGGTGGCAGGGGTGTTATGAATGGCGACTCGCTGTTAACGATGAAACGCCGAAGGTTCATAGCATGATGCAGAACTACTGAGTTGCAGGTGATAGCAGGCGTTTGTTCATTGAAGATGGCGATGGAAACTTATCATTTCTCGTATCGCAGGAGCTAGTTACCGCAACGTTACCCTGTTCGTACATGATGTCTAAATGCAAAGTAATGTTGAATGGCGTTGCGAATATGGGGAAGATGTAGAAGATTCGCGTAAGTCTCTGGCCAATGAAACTCCAGCTGCAATGCTAGCTTGGCAGGGGCGATGCCAAGAAACTCTTAATATACGAGTAAAAGTGATGTGATGTGAGGGTGAAGTCACCTTAAGAGTCTTTCCTCTATGCAAATACCTTTGAAACGTTCTCTGTTCACGTTGTCAGGGTAACGAACACACACTAGATATTCATTCCAAAAAAGTCATTTAAGAAATATAGAAAAAAGTGTTCAAACGTGTGAAAATATACTTTATTAATTGCGGGAATTGAATGAACAAAGTACAGCCATCAAACATAATTCACTAACGAGAATCGATGAAATGCAAGAGAAGGGAAAGCAATGCATCCCAACGATGTCACACTTGGGAACGAGGGGGACAACATAAATGCGGGAATAAGTATGAAGGTGAAGACGAAGGCAAAGACGAAAACGATGGACACACCGAGGAGGACGCGGAGGCGGAGGCAAAGGCACAGACGGAAGAGAAATAGAGGACTCAACGTTTTCGGTCCTGTTTGTTCAGATGGGCCAAGCACCCCAAACTCGTAAAGAACGCTCAGAGGATTTCGGAGGATTTCAACGCAGTCGCAGCTGAAGTATTCACATAAGTAACGCAAGCTGGGAACTATTTCGTCCCTTACGATTATGTGAAACATCAATTGTGTAACAACAAACCTAAATAGACGAACTTTTAACCGGAGATTAGAAGAATCCTATTTGAATTATACAGAACTTCACTTGTTCTCATTATGTTGTTTTACGAACTGAAGGATGGAGTGAACGTGTACAAAATCACTCAAGTCAGGCGACTCTGAAAGTAACCGCGCCATGTATAATTGCTGATGTTAACGACTTTCTTCTTCTTTCATTCGAAATACACAGCGCTGGGAAAAGCTCAGGATAGTTTTCATTACAACCGCTTCTCCAAAGGCTTCTTCCCATTCCTAGTGGCGCACAAGGAAAAGTTACACAAAGGTTTGGGGGTAGTGAGAAATCATTGCAAGGAAAATTCAAGTGGAAAAAATGTGGAAATTGAAGTGGAATCCTTAATAATTTATGACATTTGATTTGTAGTTTATTTTAACTTCAAATAATTCTCTATGTTATCCAATTTCGTGAAGTAGAGCTTATGTTTTGACTGCATTTTTGAAAAATGTGCAAATTTTTTCTCTAAACCTGATGTCTGAAGATGGCTACAAGGTAGTAGCCTGAAAGTGACACTAACTTATAATATAGATAAATTAAATCGTAATTATGTATTTAAAAGTTCAAGAAGATCCAAAAAGATTTCAGACAGTCATAAAGTTAACAATTTTTAATTGTTATTTTTTTAATTAATTAAAAAATTATTTTATTAATTAAATTATTAATTTATTAATTAAATTTAAATAAATTAAAAATTGTTAATTTTATGACTGAAATCTTTTTGGATCTTCTTGAACTTTTAAATAATTTTAAGTGACAGCCTTACAAAAGAATTTCAACGTAATTATGTATATTTAAATAAATCTGAATGTTTCAAATTTGAAGAGGTACTCTTTTTTATTAATACAATTCAAGTAAACACATTTAAAAATCGTCAAATTGCCAGCGAATGCATGCGGGCTAGCAAGTACACGATCTGCTCTTTCTCATTTTTACCCACATTTCTTGTGTTTTCTTAACTGCGGAGGTCATCTTCTGTCTATATGATGATAAATCAGGTGTGTAAATAAATTCATTTTCTTAGAGTGAATCGTAAATAAATTCCCACAAATAATTATTTTTAATAATAATGATTTTTCTCGTTAGTTCTGTTTACTACTGTTCTTTAGATAAACATTAATTTAACTATGGCAATTTCATTCTTTAGAAAGTAGTTCTCAGAGTTCAATGAAACGATTAAGTAAGTGAAAATCTTTGCAAGGTAGGAGTAGATCCTGAAAACGATCGATGTGCAGGACAAAGATAAATAAAATGAAATGACAATCCATTTTCAATAACATCTGAAGACTGAGCTTATGCTACGAACAGAACGGAATGCACGAAGGGAGGTAAGTGGGCGATGAACTGTGAGCTGAGTAATTAGTGAATATGGATTAAGCGTGACGGGCGATGGATAACCCAAATGAACTGTAATGGGGGTGCGTTGAGGTAAATGACTATTTGCTCAGGCAGATGTAGGCAAAACAAAGACCTTTACAGAATCAGCGAGAAATTTCTGAAAGTCTCGCATTGATCAGCTAAGTCAGTCAGCACAGTAAAACTCGAAGAGGTGGAATTCCGTACTTTTATATTTTTCAAAGTATCTCAACACTTCTCCTTGCCGTAAATGAGTTGAACTGGTGTGGAATAAAACACGAATAGGTAACATCATTACGATGATGACTATGATGATGGTGGTGGTGATGCGAATTATAATGGGGTCATCCGAATTATAATGGGTTGATGAAAACTGGGTCAATAAAGAAGCAAGCACAAGGTAACTTCAGAAAACCCCGCGCGCATTCTCTTTGCCATCCTCAAATGCCACCCAGGTTGACCTAGGTACCAAATTGGGAATTTGCGGGCGGCCTCGGAGATGGAAGGCAACCAGTCCAACCACTGCGACCGATCTCCCTAGGTCGCTGGAGGGGGGTGGCGAGGGGGAATTGGGCGGTGGACCGCAAAGCGCGAGGCGGAGGCACCGCCGCAAGGCACCCGGAGCGGCTGGGTGCAAGGGCTGGGGTGGGGGTGGGGGTGGGTGCGGTGGGCGGCGTGCATCGGCCGGCGCCGCCGCACGGGAAGCCCCGTCGTTTGTCTTCATTACTCCGTGGTTTAAGCGCTTCGATTGTTTCTTCGGCCGCCCAAGCTCCTGCGCAAGCTCCCTCGGGCGCGGAACCCAATTTACGCGTAACAGGTCGCCCTCAACTTCCCGGGCCGCGCGCGCGATGCAGTTGTGGCTCCCGCAAGGCTAAGCCCCGGTCTCGCCGAGGCTCGCAGGGAAGCGGAATTGCGTCAAGAGATACACGAAACATGCACCTAACGTTTCAGAACTACGCGCTATCGTTTCAAGAGTTTCTAAATTCTGTGGTGGCAGCAGAGGTCTTGTGGTACTCCATGATCAGATTTCAAGGATAAAGAGGTATCAACCGCAATAGTAAACTAAATTTTTTTAATGTGTAAAAAATTCAGCCATACACGTGTTTCGGGAGTGTTTTCCCATTTTCAGTGGCTCTATATATTGAAAATTCAGTTAACAAGTTAGCACATGACTAATTACAGAAGTACATAAAACCATTTAATTATAGTATTTACCCAAGTAACACAGATTAAACACACATAAAATATTGGTCTAATAAAGCTTCGTCCTAGGATGCCGCCGCCGCCAATAATTTTGATGCTGAATCAATTTATGTACTTCTGTAATTATTCATGTCTAAATTGTTAACTGAATGTTCAATATTATAGAGCCACTGATAATTGGAAAAACACTCCCAAAACACGTGTATGGCTGAATTTTCTACACATTAAAAAATTTTAGTCTACTATTGTGGTTGATACCTCTTTATCCTCGAAATTGTTTCAAGAGTTACTAAGCTGAAAGGTCAACGAGACGGTGCGTCAGATATCAAGTACCACATGGCACATTCATGTCCACATCTCTTGATTTCAAATGGGATCATTAACACATTTAGGAGATTATGAAAAAGTAAAATACACAAAAGTAATAAAATATCTTCTAGAAATCCTTACTGAAGAGGGAAACAGAAGTTGTTTTCTCTGTGGAAGATCATTGATTCCCTCTTTAAAGTAGTGAAAGCTTAAAACAACTCATTTAAAAATTATTATATTTGAATGTAGCAATTTCAAACTATATCTGGTTTGATCTGAATTTGTGAAATACTATTGATCAACTTGCTATTTCTCCAAATTTACCTATATTATTAATACTCGTATGTAATGTATTAACAGACAATAGGCTCATTCAACTGATTTTTAACAAACTATAAAACTTGTGTCGGAGATGTGGATTATCCATTGTAGTATGTTCTAGACATGGCGTATCATTCTAGAAATATACATAAATCGATACATTCATTTAGAATTCCAAAAAATACAATTTACTTTCGGACTATCATCTGACTCGTACGTTCGTATAATGCAGCACTCGTCACATTCACCACTCGAAGCAATGTACGCCCACATTACGACCGCAACTGTACGAGTGCGCAACAAAATTCCCCTCTGAAAAGGTGAATTCGCGACACTTCGTCGGCCCAAAGCCCATCTACAGCACAAACGAGGGCTCCGTTCTCGTTAACATCTTGTTTGAAGGCTGCAACACCGCGTAAATTGCACGCGGATTGGGAGCGGCTTTGCCACGCGCCACGCTCCCGCCGCCCCAGCTGCCCCCACCGCCCGCGCCGCCCCCGCCACCTCCGACGCCTCCACCGCCCCCGCAGCGGAGTCAGCAGCCGCAGAGACGGCACCGCCGCCCGCGGCGAAAAAGCCTGCGGCGGCGCCGAGAAGGGACGGTGTGGAGCGAGGCAGGACGACGCGGGACGGGGACGGGATGGGACGAGACGGGACGCGGAAGGAAAACAGAGCGGCCCAGGCGGTGGAATCCATTTTGGCGGAGAAAGGAGCGGCGGAGGCCGCAGGCGGGGCGGAGGCGGCTGGAAGGGAGGCCTGGCGCTCGGCGAAAAGTAGGGGATTAGGCGAAGGTTATTGGAGATGGCGTAGAGATATGGGCTGAATGCGGTGCTCGGGTTTGACACAGAACTGCGGCGCACGACCCGTCCCCCTCTGCTCTGCACGCTGCCATCGCCCCTTCCCATCTACACGCTCGGGCCTCTCCCCGGGCCCTCCCTGGGCTCGCCCCGCCCCACCCCGTGCCCCACCCCTTGCCCCCACCCATGCCCCACCCCGTGCGCCACCCCTTGCCCCACCCCGCACCCCGCCTCACCCCGCGCCACACCACACCCCGCGCCACGCCTCATCCCGCGCCCGGCTCGCCCCGCGCCACGCCTCACCCCACCAGGCCTCACCCCGCCGCGCCCCGCCTCACAGCTTCGCTCTTTCGCCGAGCTGCTCTGATGTGCCTTGCCCTGTGCAGACACCGCAACCATCGAGCTCCCACATCGCCGCTGCGTACCTGCGTTACAACGTCGTCTCTGCCCGCGCCCTTTCCAGCTTTTCACATCCATTCCCTTTCCCTCCCGTTCATCATTCGCCCTTCATTCAAATCTGCCACCGTTCTCACATTCATCCACCCCCCCCCAGCGGATTTGTCGCCCTTCTCTCATCTCTTCCAACTCTTTTATGATCCTCGCGTGTCATTTGCAGCTACGACATCTCCCTGCGTGGCGCCGCCCCCTTCCACTCGGCACGCCGTCGCCCGCCCCCGGTGTCGCCTGTCCTTCCCCAGGGTTATTCGGCCCCATCCACCGCCCACCTGCCCTCTCTCTCCCCCTCGCTCACCCCGTCTCGCCCCCGCGATGCTGTCGATACCCATAGAGCGAGCGCCAGCGCTGCGAGCGGGGCTTATCGGAATTAAATCAGCGCGAGGGCGGCGGCGGAGACAGCGCAGGGGCCGCCCTTGGAATTATTTCTCCACCGCCCCCCGCCCTCGCTCGCGGTCTCAGATACGGCCCCCGCTAAGGCACCGCTAAAAGCCCCAAATCCATTCCCCGGTTACTTCATGAGGCGCCGAATTATTTTAGATTGCTTCCGCGACATTGTTTCTCCTCAGAGCGAGGGATGAACTTTGCCTTCTTGGGGAGATATCTACAATTTCATCTCTATTTAATAATCCTGAAAGACACTACGTATTTCATGCTACATTCTTGAATATAAAAGATAGGAATGCAAAGTAACATATGCGAAATGCATGAGACGCGTAATAATGATTCGTGTATTTGTGTTAGTGCAACTTTATGAAATTTGTTTCCATAATAAAAGGACTTCTTATATTGCAAGTTCAAAAGTACGCCTTATATTACGTTGATTTTAGTGATTTTATATCCTTCAAATATACTCCTCAAAGAGTTTTATACTGAGTGACAGTGATTTAAAAAAAAAATTTAAAATAAAATGATAGCGATGAAAAGAAATTATTTTTAACTTTAACAAGCAAGCTAAGTACGAGAAAGAAGTGAAATATACATCAGTACTCTTAGTGACATTAGAAACGACCAACTTTTATGGTGATCGTAGACGAGAGCCAATGAAATTAAATGTTCTAACAGTACGCCAAATGAAAGTTAAAAATTGCACAAGTTATCGAAAATCAACCAAGAAGATTAAACTAACCCAACATAAAAGAGAGAGGAAGGATAGCACGATCGAAACTAAACGAATGTACGATTTTTATTTGGAAGAATGAGGATGGGGATATGCCGAAGGCATCGCATTGGTTGCGTCAAGCTACTAATAAGTAACTCTGCACAGCATCTGCGAGTCACACTTGATCTGCGCAAGCACAATATAATACGTTATTTTCATTCATTTCGTCTTCCCTTAAGCAGTTATGAGAAACTTATTTTGGTATAGTCTGTATGTAAGAGTAAAACTGTTCATGTTCATGTAAGAGTAAAACTAATACGAATCAACTGTTGCAATCCGCTTTTCAGAGTAATTTACGATGATCGGGAATTGTATTACGGAGCTACCTAACTCGACGACCACCGCGCCAGCCATGTTCGACACATCCGCATCCTAAGAGAGAAAATAGTTACGAAAGAAAGGGTTGAGAAGTTCGTTCGGGAAAAAAAGCCTTGGGAGCGGAACAAGGGTCAGAAGGGTAGGGCGGCCGGGGCGACAGGCCTTCAGCTCGAAGCCCGCCCCACTTCCGCCCCGCTCACCCACGTCCCGCTGACCTACTTGGCGACTGCGGCTGCGACGCGGAGGGTCGCGGGGCGTGGCGAGCGGGGCGGGGAGGGGCGGAGCAGGGCGGGGCAGGGCGGGGCAGGGCGGGGCCGGGCGAGGCAGGGCGGGGAGGGCGGGGAGGGCGGGGGAGGGCGGAGAAGGGCGGGGAGGGCGGGGTAGGGCGGAGCAGGGCGGGGCAGGGCGGGGCCGGGCGGGGCCGGGCGGGGCAGGGGGCGAGCGGGGCTGGGACCGGGGCTGATGTCGCAAGGGCGGGGCTGAGGTCGCAGGGCGGGACCCGATCGCCCGCCGGTCGATGCGCCGCTTCGATATTAAACAAAGCGAAGCCGTCTGCCGCACTCATTGGGTGCTGGGAGGAGGGCCGGCGCCACTGACTGCGCGAAGGGAGGCTCCGGAATTACACTTCACTCAAGAATCATCCCGGAGGATAATGAATTCATACAGATTGTGTACCAAAACCTTTTCGTATCTACAGAATATTCTTAGAACTGAATACTTTATAATGGTCGTAATTTATGAATATGATTTATTTAAAAACCCTTATTTCCTGATTTTCTAACTCAAAGAAACGTCTTAATTTATTTCTCATTTTACAAAATGTATCTTTCAAAACATTGCTTGTGATCATTTGACAGGTCATCACTATTAAGATTGCCTCCGAAGGTTTCAATTTTCTTCGAAAATATGGCTTGTTTCGTAAACTAGATGGCTTCAAAACTATTGCGTTTTCACGGATTTCTCAAGTCGTTACAGAAAAATGTCAGACAAAGTGATGTAAATGTATCTTTTCTGTAACATAAGATATTTGAGGCTATTAAAAGTTTGCGTTTTATACTGTCTCTTCGAAATTTTTGGGTTTGTTGAAACAAAGTTGCCATTTAATTTAACACATGTCGGTTACATTTTGTTGAAGAAAGGAATTCTTTTGAAAGATAGTCATCGTTTGAGAGTAAGGTGTTAAAATATATCTCAAATGCATGATTTTTCAAAGAATACCATTACAGCAAACGGAATGTCAAAATAATTCCCAGCAATGTCTTACCACGGCAGTCTTTGAGGAGTCAGATACATTTCAAGCCAGAGGTTTATCTAGCAGCAAATTGTATTTGCCTCTCGAATACATCCCTCCGCATGGGCGAAGTTTGAAGCCTCGCAGCGGGCATTAGGCGCGGTAGCAACCGCCGCAGTAAACAATGGGCCGCGCTCGAGTGGCGGGTGCTTATCCCAATTGGCTGCGGGTAGGTGGGCGGGCGGGCGCGGGCGTAAGCTAATGCCGCGGAGCTTTGGGCGTCTTGGCGGACGGGCGGGCGGGCGGGCGGGAGGGCGGGGCTTTGGCGCTGGCCGGTGGCGGCCTCGCAACACGGCCACTTCACAGCCAGCGGCGTAGGGGGGGCTCACCCGCCCGCAACACCCACCCTCACTCCCGTCCCCGCCTCTCTCTTACGTCATATCGCCCCGCTCCGCTCCCTCTCCCAGGCAGCTGGCGCCTTCCGTCACTCGGCGGCGGTCGGTCGGTCGGTTGGGCGGCCGTCCGCTCTGTTGGATCCCGACCACCCGATCGACTGGCCTTCGTCTTCCGACGCCTGCGGTCTGCCCCGCTCGCTCCGTGCCTGCTCGTTCCGTGGCTCTCCTCTCTCCGGCCTCTCTCCTTCGTTGCCTTCTCCTCCTGCTGCTGCTGCTCGTCGCTCTCTGGGGCGGAAGCTCCTCACGGCGATCGGGCGCCCGGCAGCCGCAAGACAGCGCTCGGCTCAAGGGGCAGCGCTTCGCCCCAACGCCCAACGCCCCGCCCCTCCCCCGCCTCCACGCGCCTGGGCGGTGGAAAGCGAGCGGTGCGGCCGAAACGAACACAGACGAGAGCCCAACCGGTTCAAATTGAAGGGGTGGGGCAACGTAATGATACATCTCATTTTATAAATCCCAATGAAAGATCTTAGAATTTCCCCGAAACGAACATTATCATTAAAATGCTGTACACATACTCGTAGAACTTTGATATGTGTAGAAAGCTGTAGGAAGTGTAATTAAAACTGACATGTAACTTGTTTTACACGAACTTTGTTTTTCTCTGTCTTCAATAATCACAAAAACGAGACATATCACTACGTGGCTCCGATTCCTCCACACCATACTTTGTCTACATCTCCCTGTAACCTGAGGTAGAAAAGTAAATACATCGAGAGTGAGAATTCCAAAAAGTGGAACAAATAATGCTTAGTAATTATTCCCTTCAAAATGAACTCTGATATAAATGAAATTGATCCAAAAAATTAATTGCTTTTGATTTAGACTTTCACACATAAACGTAGTTTTAAACTCTAACAAAACTTTTCCCAGACTTTATCCAGACGATTCGTAGTATAATGCTGTATAAATGATAATGAACGAATAATTTCGAACATCATCCGGTTAATGGCGATTTACTCAGTGGGTGCCCTCTACATTAAAATGATCATCCGGGTGTGAGGCATCTTGTGTGTAGCAAAAAGTATTTTGGCATTAAAATTCGTTGAAAATTATTTTTTGAAAAGATTCAATAAATCGCAAAGGCAGAAGGCTGGAGCCTTCTGGGCTGCAGGAGTTGCGAATTTGTTTCGGCGCTCCAACTCCGAACTGCGTAGTGAAGCGTCCACTGAGTACTATGAGGATAGGTTGGATTATTGGTAACATGCAAAATAGATATTTACTATTGACCCCAAACGACTCAAAACTACACACCTTGTCTATCACTCGTAGTTTGAGAAAATTCCCATCAGCATTCTGATTCCTGTTTATTGTGCAATATTCCTAGTCAAAATACTTCTACTACTCTAGCCACTTCGTACTGGCACTTCATTCGAGCGAAATAGCCCTCGAAGCCGTGACTACTTAGAACTTTATGTATCCATTTTGGATAATGTAAACATTAACTGGGTAATTCGTGAATTAGGCAGATTTTGACATTATATCCAACATATCCACAGAAACAATTCACTAATTTACACGACTCATATTCTGTAGTTGCTAACATCGGCTTGGACGCTTGTGAAGAAACGTAAATGTAACAGCGCTGTTCACCCACGAGCGTCCATTGAACCACGTGTGATGTCGTCGTGACGCGGCGTAGCAAGAGCAAGGCAGAGGCGACGCGGCGCGTGTTTATTTGGCCGGGCAGCGCGGGCGGGGGGGCGGGGCGGGGCGGGAGACGCTCTCGGGCGCAATTAGAGCGAGGCCGTCGGCCCTTGAGGCGCCCGAGAGAGCAGCGCCATCGACCCCCCCCCCCGGCTGCCTCGAGGAGCACTTGCCAACAGATTCATTCGCGGAAGCTGCCTCCAGAGCGCCGGCTGCGTTCGCCTCAGGGCCAGCGTTGGCGCTGCCTAGTCATTCACTCTAACCGGGAGGTCCTAGAGTTCGAGTCCCACCTGTGGCGATTTTCGATAAAACTCGAATTCAGCCTCTGTCTGGAGAAGAATTGATTGCTCTGATCAGTAGTTTTTTGTGTCTCCGATCAACTACGATACTATTATTTTTTTCTCAATAAACATGAATTTAATATACCTAACCTTGGCTTTCCTACAATTGTCTAAATTGGTTTACTATGTGACCGAAAAGGCATGCCTTCCGAGAGCCTGAATTCCTAATACGAAATAAGATGTTGAAACATCTGCTAATGCTCAGGATTGCGATGAGCGTTGTTCTGAGAGTCCTTCACGATAGAAAATTCGCAGAACTAATCTTGCAAAAGGGCGAATGCTTTTCCGTAGAGAAAAAAATACTGAGACGAGCGCAGTATCTCTTAAAACGATAGATTTTTTTATATGATAATAATCGCTGAGTGGCCAAAATTGTTGAAAACCGGCTTGTAACAAAACCGCATCTAACACTATCGTTAACATAAATATTTAAGTGACATTCGGTTTGGTATTTCTACTAAATATCTAGTTTCTCTTTTATTATATACATCATTTTTTAACCAATACCCGCGTTAAATGTGATCCGACTAGTAACTTTAAGGGGGCAATCGCACTTACTGAAGTGATGCATTTAATATTTATACCTAACACTGATATCCATTAATTGAAGCTACCGAGCAATAAAAAATCTAAAATATACGATAAACCTTTCAGCATTACGACAGCAATGTGTTTATTTATTTGGATCTAAGAGGACGCTCCAAGAGGGTCTAGCCAGAGCGCGAGACGAGTTTTGACGAGAGACAGACACCGCGTCAGTCAGTCATACGTGCATCAGGCCACGGCGGACAGCTCAGATTCATCTTACTTCTTGCAAATGGACACATGTACTGAGAAGCCATGTACAACCAAAAGACCACGTGTTGCAATGAATTATTTTAATTATCGTTTTTCCAATTATCTTTTTTCGTGTAAACGAAAATAAAATGCATTAATAATTCATGTGATTAATCCATGCCTTTTACGATTATATATCAATGAAAATTACATCTTGATTCATTATAGAATAGGCCTATACACTTGAAATTATATATTTCTCATTTCCTGAGTTAAATATATTCTTTGTTAAGGAGAGTCATAAAGCAAAAAATCTGAATTTTTTTAGATTTTCATATTTTCGAAATATTTAGAGTTTTCTAAATAAAATGACGTGTACATCATTGCAAAGTTCACTATTTTAACATATTTTCTTTACTTTGTTCCTTCAATTGCAAATGTCAAAGTGGCAGTCATACTGGTTACGAGTCTCTCATGTACGGCATATCTTTTGAACGATTTCATCTAGAAGGCCATGGTTTTCACTAGAAAGTAAAGAAAAGTACAATTTTCAATGTTACTAGCACTGCAAAGCTTTCTAGGCCATGGCTAGTTTCGCGGTAAACGTGTCGTGTCGTGTTTTGTTTACTTGTGACGAGTCGTCTTTTTTTAACGGAATTGACCGATATATTTGTCGTGCGATGGTGTTTGATTCTTTGGAGATAATTATGACAAGATAATTATGACAAGAATTATGACAAGTGCTTTTAAGAAACTTTCGTTTCGCGACAATCACTAAAGTAAAGCGTCAAAAAATTGTGATGAGGTTGATTTACCTGTGAATGACAATCAACAACCATACAGCAGTACTACTAATGATTCACCTCAAAGTTCTTCAAAAATAAAATTGCAAAAATAAAAGTGCTTGATAATAATGATAATAATAGTAATTTAAGTTATGTCTAAATTATTATTATTATTATTATTATTATTATTGTTGTTGTTGTTGTTGTTTACATTATGGTTAAGAAGATGAATCAAGATATGGATCTGGTTGTCACTAATAGGAAGAATGAGAACAGTAATTTTACATAAAAGCTTTAACGCTGATTTCTGAAAAATGACATTTTTGAAGACATTTGTATCATCATCTCAGGAACTACTCATTAATCAAAACTGCTTAAAATTTTTGAAGGATGTTAATAAATTGTTAATGAATATATGATAGCAAACTATTTACAGTATGTTTCAAACTTTAAGTATTCTGCATAAAATAATAGAAAAAATATTGTAAAAAGTTTGAGTTAAATCTTCTACAAATTACGAAAGAAACATTCAAAAGGTAGAAATATGTACCAATTATTTAGGACACTTCCATCAAGCTGTTCCTAAACTTTCACAGCGCTAGTGTACGTAGTTTCTAAGATAATGAGACAAATATACAGCTAAATTAACGTGGAAGATATAGGAATTTATGACGTCCCTGAATGATAAAATACGGTATTTTATATCTCAAAATAGTAATGCTCTTTTCAAACAACAGGCATGATAATTTTATTGCGACCTACAGCAAAATCTCCACCAAAGCAACCACTTACAGCATCAGAATTATTTCTAGCCTATGGACTCTCTGAGTTTCACTTAGAGATGATTGTCTTCCTCTGGAACTAAATAAACTTTCTTCCTTGCATTCAGTGTTTTACTCGTTGAGGTTGTAAAGTTGTATACGAACAAGAGGCGCTTCGATTTCCTTTGCCTTTCCAACCGAAATCTCACTGAAAACCGATTTCTGGCACCGGCAGTTCTTCTCGACAGAGCTCTTGGAATCGTCGCTCTGGACGCTTCCACACGCTTTTCTTTCGCGAGACCCGTCTGCTGTGCGGCGCGGTGAGGTTTTTGAGGCTGGCGGGGCGGGGTGAGGCGGGGCGGAGCGGGACGGGGCGGGGCGGGGCGGGGCGAAGGCGTTGCGAGGCAGAGGCGGGGTGGCTTTTGAGGCTGGAGCCCGGGGGGCGATGGCGGGGCGGAGCGGGGAACGGGCGCGCTGGGCGGGGCGTGAAATATGCATGTGCACAGCGCCCGCGGGAGCTGTCTCCCCCGCATACCTGAGGCGGTCGCATTCACGCGCGTGCCCACAATGCGCGTCAGATGGCGCAGCGATCGGAGCGCGACGGGATGGCGAGGGATGGGGCGGAGAGGGGAGGGGAGGGGGAGATACGGCTGAAACGAGGTGGAGGAGACGCAGCGACAGCTTCGAAACGAATCAGGCGCACGCACTCCTGAAATGCATTGTACGTTTGAGAATTCCTTTTCGAAAATCGCTTGTATTATATTTATACAAACTAAGTCTCAATCTGTTTTAAATGACGTTCTATTTTCATAGACCCTCTATATTTTTTTTTCAATTTTTGATAACAATACATTTCGCTTTCGATTTAGAAATGGTTCCAAACAGTTTTCTTACATTTTGATGAAATAATTTCCAAATTAACGGACATTCTACAGAACTTCTGTTTACTGAGTTGTCTTGACGATTCCTTCTCCGCTTGTTGGAAAAACGTTGATTATTTAAAAATGAAATAGTAAAAAATATGTCTTCTCTCTTCAATACTCACACATATGTTCGTTACACTTTGAATCACATCTCGAAAAGTAAACACAATGTAAGAAATTGCATGAAATTAAGAAGATATGTTTCATACCCAAATCGGAACCGTTTTATACGGTCCCTGTTTTATATATATATATATATATATATATATATATATATATATATATACATGACACAACAAAGATCCTCTCTCCTCTCTCTCTTCTCCCACTTCTTGCTCCTCTCTCTGTAAGTCTTATTTTTACTCGAAACCCCACCTAAGGGCACATAATACTACTTACACATGGCAAGTAATGTGATGAGTGTAGATTGAGTGTGCTCAGCCAATGGGGGTAGACACCACCATTACGTTATACAAGAGACAATCAGTCCTAGGTGTCTGCATTTCACGAAGATATTAAATGGGTAACTTTCTAAATAGAAATAAGTTAATTTTCTCAAAATTAAAATTAAAATAAAGTACCTAAAACTAAAGAGGCATGAATAAAATACCAAATTTCACAAATTGTGTAATATATAGCGCTAATATACTCGTATTTTACATACTTTTACTGTGTCTCTTACTGATATTTCAAGTCATGCATGACTTAAGTAAACAAACACATTATTACATTTATATTTCCGAGAAAAAAGAATGAATGCCAGCTTGCCACAACTTGGACAAAACAGTTGATGAGAACTGTGCTAATGTTTGCGACTGCGAGAATTATAAAAGTGCCACCTGAGGAAATGAAGAAAGTTCACAGCAATTTTTTTTCGCAGCTCCCTGGAGGAAGCAAAAAAACTACATTTGCCCAGCAAACAAAGTTTGTTAAGAATTCTGTTCGGGCATGTTAAATGGCGGCGCGCCGATCTGCCAAGGAGATGGAGAGGGGAGGGGGCAGCGGTGAGGCAGGCACTGGGGGCAGCGCTCGTAAAGCGGATAGCGACGCGCCCATCACCTCGGGCCATCGCGATCACCTCCGCAGTAAAAAGCGCCGTCAATAGGCAGCGGCGGAAATTGCAGGCGCCGTCCGCCCGCCCCCGCATAACCCCTCTCCTTCCTCCCTCCCTTCCTCCCGCTTGCCTTTTCATTCTTCTCGACGCCGTCATTTCGTAGGAAATGGAATGTCCCATTTATTGGGGCATCTTTTCAATAATAATAATAATAATAATAATAATAAATAATAAATAATAATAATAATAATAATAATAATAATAATATGTCACCTCACCTTGTTGGAAGCTTTTACGCTCGGAGACTATGTTCCGCAGTCGTACAGAATCCAAATTGTGACCATGTTACTAAGTAAAAATGCGTTTCAATAATAAAATTTGTTGAAAAACCGGGCCGACCAATTCTTTGAACAAATTTAATAATAGTAATAATAATTATTATTATTATTTTTATTTTGATTCAAAATGTTTGGCTCTATTGGAAAAGAACTACAAACAATATAAGAGGACTATTAAAGGCAAAAGAACTCTACAATACAATGCAATACAATACAATACAATCGAGACCCTCACGTTACACTATGAATACGGAAAAAGCATTTTCTTAGTATATATTAGCAAGAGATGAAACGAGCAGAACTATGAAATTTAGAGGCATACGAAGAGATACTGAAAGAGTATCAATAAATAAGGAATTCAAATAGATATGAATATTCAATAGTAAGAAAACAGAAAATGACGTAAAATCGAATAAGACTTGCATGCCAGACTTCCAAAATCGTCGTACAACTAAACTCTCAAAGGATGAAGACACTGAGAGAAACGCAGTAGAAGCACTGTGAAGATTGTAATATTAACAGTTCAGACAATTACAAAACATTACATTTGCGGAGGCAAATGCAACACCGGACAATCACAATTACTAGTTCACCAAAGTAAGGAAACTCCGAAGTATAAAATTGAAAATGTGAACTTCGTTTCCAGCCGTATTTCGCCGTTTCCACATCTGTATTTTTCCGTCACGTCGCCTGTATGTCGTAACTAGCCGCGGGCCCTTGCGTTCGCGACGTATCGCCCCTGACTCAGCCCGTCCCTCGCGCCGCGCCGCGCGGGGGCCGTAAAGAAGTCGAATGGAGCTATTCTGCACAAGAATGGGCGGCTATCGCCGTCGGCATCTCCGAGCCGCATTCGGCGCCAGCAGAATAACCGGGCCATAAAGTGTCACTTGTGACGGCTCCATTGGCGGTCGATCTCTGCAGCAAACACAGCGCGCGATTCAATTAAAATAATCTTCGCCCACTGCAGTTTCTTTTATTCTTTTCGCGTTCTCTTTCTCGTCACCTCTTTCTTTATTTCTTTCTGCCCCTCTCACTAATTTTTCTCATTTCAAATCTCTCTTTTCTTCCTTTCCTTTCTCTCTCCCTTCCTTGCACTCTTTTCAACTCCTTCATCCTCACTTTCTTGACTTCTAATCTGAATATCTCTCTCTCAACTCACAATTACTGATTAATGATTCTGGGCCCGTCAACGGCTAATATCATTATTCCCGTAAATGTAGTATGTTTTATCGCCGGAGATGACTGATCTTCCACCGCTCAATGGTGAGATCCGGCGCCGGCCTACCCGACGGTTTGTTTGTTTGTTTTTTCAATAAAATATCTCCCACCGGCGAGGCACCGCCCCAGCCGCTAGAAGCCCTAAACTCCCGACTGGCGTCGTGGCATGTGCGGTAGTGAGGTGCGTGTAAGAGTAAATGTGTGGATGAGGGTAGGACAAGGAAAAGAAAGGAAAGATCGGACGCGCTCCGTGGCCTTTTTTGCAGGATACTGCTCCGGCATTTACCTGCTATTGATCGGAGAAACCATGGAAAACTATTGATCAGAGCAGCCAGCCGCAAGTGTTCTCTCATAGACAATTACCTAGCTAAATTCGACCTAACTGTGTAACTAGTGTTGATAATCTTGCTACCGTCGGGACTTGAACTCTAGGACCTCTCAATCAGAGGTACTGCAATGACATCAATTGACGCCCTGAGCCCTAAGCCGGTCACCCATACGGGCTGACTTTACCTTATCTTTATCTTTTGTTTCTATCCATCCTTCTTCTGTGTCATTTATTCCCATTGCTTTCGTTATAAATGCCGAATTTAGTGCGTAAAAATCAGTAATGTTCAAGGCAAGTAAGAGCGAATGCGCATGAGTCGTGTGTCTTTCGCAACGAGTCATGTGGATCGAGGATGGCTCCCTGCATAGCCCTCGCGTCCTCCAGGGTGGGAGGAGGGCTGGGCGGGAAGGGCCCGCCGCAGGGGGGCGTGAGGGCGGTCGGGCGCCGCGAGTGCAGGCGCCGAGGGCCATTTGTCGGCCCCATTCGAATGGTGATGAGGCGGGCGCGCTGAATGGAGAGCGATCGCCCGGAGACAGCGCCCGCCCTTCACTGCGCACGCGCGGTGGGGTCTTTGGAGGTAGCCGGGCGGGCGCCGCTTCTTGCTAGGGGCTTCGCACAGGCAAGCAGCTACCTTGGAATGTGTAGGGTATCCCTGTTTTCACAACCACAATTGGCTTGATTGACTGATTGATTCTTTCGTGTTTCCGGGCACGTCAACTACTTAGGACATTAGTCCCGTAAGTGTAGTGCGTGTTTTTCTCGTGAGGTGGCGGTGATCTTTTCCCCGCTTTTCGACTACCGGGGTTTTCCCCTCAACCACGTATCTCCCACCAGCGGGGCACCGCCCCAGCCGGGACAAGCTGTAAGCTCCCGACCGGTCTCCCGACATGCGGGGTAGTGTAGTGCATGTTAGTGTGTGTGTGTGTGTGTAAGGGGAGAAGATAGGACAAGGAAGAGGAAGGAAATACCGCGCGGACGGTCCGTCGCCCGTTTGTTAGGGCACTTCTCCGCCATTCGCCTAGTGTTGATCGGAGAAACCACGGAAAACTACCGATCAAAGCAGCCGGCCGCTAGAATTCACCTCCAGACAGCGACTGAATTCGACCAAGCTGACAAACCAGTGTCGAAAACCTGCCGCCGTCGGACTCCAACCTAGGACAGCCCGGTCAGAGGGACTGCAGTGACCTCAGTTAACGCAATGAGTCATCTCTCCCGGTACAATTGACTGGCATGGAACTAAAGTGGTTTATGAAACATTTTGCTTAAAATTCAGGTTATGGTAAATTTGATCTGAACAGGTGAGCATCTATACATTCTAAAGTGATCAATGTTCTTATTTGTTGTTGTAGATGCCGCATAATAAAAGTACTTTAGTATTGGCAGATGGTTTGAATGTAAGTCAGTTCTTAAGTGGCCTAAGACACATTGTACCGTAGGTGCCATAGACCACTTTTGTTCCAAGCTAGCCTATTGTTGCTCGTGTATCGACGTAATCATTTCTACGAAACGCAGTATCCTTGTGTGAGAGATACTGATGGAGACACTGATATGTTTGTATATTTGAAGAGCACATTTAAACGTAAAGATCGTCAGTAAAAACACTGATGTAGTAAAAAGTGGTTTTCATGTGTCAATGAAGGAAACAGATTTCAGGTTTCG
Source organism: Acheta domesticus (assembly GCA_031308135.1). Taxonomy (NCBI): domain Eukaryota; kingdom Metazoa; phylum Arthropoda; class Insecta; order Orthoptera; family Gryllidae; genus Acheta; species Acheta domesticus. Next base: position 193,774,248 of record JAHLJT010009436.1, on the reverse strand, counting down.
CAGAAAAGTGCGATGTGAATCCGCCATTTGACACAAAACGAGCAGGCAGACGCCATAACATCCGAGCATTATTATTGTCGATACTTTTTGTGCCGGTTCTTGAAATATTTGGAATAGAAACAGAGCTACTCGGTCTTCTTCACGATGGCCAAAAATTTCGATTTCGTCGAAAATATCAGATAATACTACTTTTTTTTACCCGAATGTCTCAAATCAATCGATAAGTCATACAACGCCTAATATGAGCAGTTATTTCTTGACATTAAATAAAGTGATGATTTGATGAATGTTATTTACATTAAACAATAACATTAGAAGTAATAATACGAAAAGGAACATACATTTTATATAAAAATAATGACAAATAATATCTACGATATTTCAAAGAGGATCGAGGAGGGCGAAACATATTTTCTTTTATCTAATGCCAGCAGATGCCAGGACGAAGTCTCAGGACGCGAACCTTGCATGAGAGGAGCTGCCATAGCTGCAGCTGAGGTTCCAAACACTGCGCCGAGCAGTTGCCACGCACTGCGTACAAGGCCACGCGGGGAGGGGTGAGGGAGAAGGCAGACGCCCACCCGTCCCTCCGCCCCCGACCGATGCATATTGCATGAAGCGACGGCAGAAGGTCGGACGCTCCCCTCCTCCCACCCCACCCGAACGCGGTGGGTGGGGGGCAAACAAATCGCGGACGCTGCGCGGCCCCGCGCCACCGCGTGGCTGTGGCTTTGACGTGCGGTAGGGCTGGCGGTTGGCTGCGTGCAGGGCTTCTGTTTGCGTACGGGACCAAGTGTACGGCCAGAGTCGATTCTTGGTGGTCGTTTTTCGGCGTGACCTTACGAGGAATAGCGTGCCATTTGGTCTCATCAGTACGTGGGCAGCATGGGTTCTTTCTTACGCGTGACCAGCGTCTTTGGCAAATGCAATCACCAGAATGTTCACGTTTGTCGCTTCGTAAGTTATTGCCGTGTATTTTTTTAACAGTGACGAATTATCTTAAGCAAGGGCTCCGAATCACCAGAAATATCGAGCATACAATTCTTTATTTCGCAATTATTGACTTAAAAATTAACAATGAGAATTAATGGTCCTATTTTGAGAAAACGAAACATATAAATGATTATCTTTTAGTTTATTCTGGGAATGTTTGTTCTTGAGTATGGAGATGAACATATTCATGTCAGGGGACACTTGAACATAACTATAGTAGATTGCATATCAATTTTCAGTCAAAATCAGTAATCATGAGTAATATCTGAAAGCAATTCCTTTAAAGATGTGAACACGGTCTTAGACGAAGATTTGCATTCGATTTTCCAAATTACATCCCATTCAATGTTCTACAATAGTTGTGGTGCCGAGACGGTTTTCGGAAAATTAAAACGGGAGTAATCCCCGTTTCCATTAGCAGGCAAAGGGGCAGGCGGAAGGCAGCCTTTAATAGCGCCGGAGTGGTGTCTGAAACGTCTCCCTGCCGGAATATCTCCACGTATTCACGAGATCTAGATATCCGGATAAGTCGGCCTTTGCAGACGTGGCGCCGTCGTCGTCGTCGGGAGGGAATTCGCGAGAGCGTATTTATTTCGCGCGGCGGCCGCCGCGGGCGCGCGCGTCGTCAGGCGCCTGGGAGGAGCTCCGCGCGCGCTCAGCACTCAGCGCCGCCTCGGGCGCCTCAGGGGTCGGGGCGGCGGGGAGGGCTTCGTTATCCCCACGGTGCACGCGCACCGTCCCCGCGTCCGCTGCGTCGCGGCTCCTATTGAGCTCTTCAAGTTGGCGGCGCTTACGCGAAAAAAAAGGTGAGACATTCCCCAAATATTCAAAAGTACTCACCAAAATTGAATCAAATTCCTATTTTTTTTTTTAAATTGAAAAGGCTAACGCCTATTAAATATTAGACGTCGTATGAAAAAATTAAGTAGGTTTGCTACCAATTGGTCGTGTAAATTATTTTACACTTCATTTGTACCAAAATCCTCTCGAGCTCCTCAATGCGGCGGCGCTTACGCGAGAAAAAGAAAGGTGAGACATTCCCCAAATATTTAAAAGTACTACCTACTCACCAAAATTTAATCCAATTCCTAAATTTAATTTAAACTGAAAAGATTTACGCCTATTAAATATTAGACGTCGTGTGAAAAAAATAAGTAGGTTTCCTACCAATTGGTCGTGTAAATTATTTTACACTTCATTTGTATCAAAACTCTGTCAAAATGTTCGTCTAACTTCCAGAGAAGTTCCGTTTTTGATCATCCTCTCGATTCTTCACAATTATTGGCGGCTAGCAACGACCACCTTTTTGAGGAAACGAAACACTGCCTGCGGTCTACCACTTTACATGTTCAGAATACGCTTCATATTCTCTTACAAAGATTCATTCCTTGGCGTTATTTATTTATTTTTTTTCAGAAGCAATTTCTTCGTCATACGGTAGAACTAATGCTTCGATTTTCGAAGTATGGTAATGCAGTTCCTTATGCGCATAGCAGAAGTTCTATAATTGTTTTATACATTGATAGCAATGGTAAGCCCAGGTTACTTTCTTAATCGCCCTCTGACCTGGGTGAGGCTGGGTGGTCAAAGAAGAATGGAAATCGTGGAGAGCAGCCGGAGAGAGAGCCAGATGGCGCTGGGCACAGTATCGGCGATAGAACGGAGGGTGGGTGGGGCTGGGTGGGGCTGGGTGGGGCTGGGTGGGGCTGGGTGGGGCTGGGTGGGGCTGGGTGGGGCTGGGTGGGGCTGGGTGGGGCTGGGTGGGGCTGGGTGGGGCTGGGTGGGGCTGGGTGGGGCTGGGTGGGGCTGGGTGGGGCTGGGTGGGGCTGGGTGGGGCTGGGTGGGGCTGGGTGGGGCTGGGTGGGGCTGGGTGGGGCTGGGTGGGGCTGGGTGGGGCTGGGTGGGGCTGGGTGGGGCTGGGTGGGGCTGGGTGGGGCTGGGTGGGGCTGGGTTGGGGCTGGGTTGGGGCTGGGTGGGGTTGGGTGGAGCTGGGTGGGGCTGGGTGGGGCTGGGTGGGGCTGGGTGGGGCTGGGTGGGGCTGGGTGGGCTGGGTGGGGCTGGGTGGGGCTGGGTGGGGCTGGGTGGGGCTGGATGGGGAGGGGCAGTGGCTGAGCGGTCGCTGAGAGGGGTTTGGACGGTAGTTCAACAGGGGCTCAACGAGGGCCGGACGGGAGCAGGACGGGGGCAGGCCGGGGTTGGACGGGACTGGACGGGGGCTGGACGGGGGGGTGGACGGGGGCTGGACGGGGGATGGACGGGTGTTGGACTGGGAGTAAACGGGGGATGGAAAGAGGCTGGACGAGACTGAATACGGACGATGGCAGAATGGGGCCTGAATGGGTGCTGGACGTGGTCGGAGGGATCTGGACGGGGCTGGATGGGAATTTGGGCTGCGGTTGCATGAGGCTTGTAAGGGGATGGCAAAGGGCGGAGGAGTGCGAGGCAGAGACGGGACGTAGGCGGAGCGGGAACGGGGAGAGGAAGAGCTAGGAGAGTGAGAAACAACGCATGGGCATTAGTGGATGCGGGGGCGAAAGGCTGGAGTGAGGACGGGAGAGTGCGGCGGGAGCGAGGGGGCGGGGACAAGGGGTTGAGAGGGGGGCGGGAGCGAGGGGGCGGGAGCGAGGGGGCGGGAGAGAGGAGGTGGGAGCGAGGGGGCGGGAGCGAGGGGGCGGGAAGGAGGAGGCGTGGGGAGACGTGGGCTGGGCGAAGTGCGAAGCCCCTGGCGTCGCCGTGTTTACAGTGGAGCATTCACTCGAAACAAAACCTTTAAAAGAAAATAAATTAATTACGCTCCCGCGAGGACTGCCTGTCCCAGGGCCCAATTAAAAGGGCGAGGGCGTGAGACGGCTGCAAAGGGCGGACGAGCCATTGATTGCATTTAGAGCCCTCCGGTCCCCTCTTTGCTTCTTCTGCACTCTCTTACTTTGCTTCGGAGACTTCACTTCCCTCAACGAAACATGTGCTTCGTTTTGGTTCGTTCTCTTCAACACAAATTGTTCATTCTGTATAAGCCGACAGTACTGTCAATAAAAATTTACCTAATGGTACATTTCTCTGATTTTTATGAATATTCAGCATCTTCGTTCCGACATACAGTTAATACATAGGCATATGTCTATTAATACATAGGCATATAGTTAATACATAGGCTTTATATAGTACTGCAAAATGTTTATCTAACATACTTTTTTAAAATATAAAAATAAATACCTTCGTCGATTTTTTAAATGATATCTAACACTTGGGTGAAATTTTGGCGATGAAGAAATGAAGTAAATATTTATAACATTTCATTTTAGACTCTTATTTATTGCATATTTTCTACGCAAATATTATTGAAGAATGAACACCGGTTCGGAAGCAGAAGTTGAGGAAGACCAAGAACCAGATGGGCCGACTATTTCAATAGACTAGTGGAGCCACAATGGTCTAGTGCAGCGAGATCTAGCACAATTAGGATTATGAAAGAAACCTGTTTTACTTACTAGATATTTTATTTACTAAATGGAGAACTTTGAAATTTTCATTCGTATTAAATGAGAGCTTATTATCAATTTAATGGATGGTAAAGTTTGCATGTCTAAATTTAACTTCTAACCCCCGGTGTATTCTATTAGACGATTTTTATGAAAAGGACTCTAAGAAAATGTGTTAATCTTACGTAAGTAAAATAAAGTAAATTCGTGAACTGATCGTTCGTCCCTTTTTGTTCCTAAAATATTACTTTGGGATCAAATGTTTTAATACACTATATTAAAAACCTATTTTTGTGGTTTATTTCCCACTTCATTATTATTATTATTATTATGAATAACATCAGTATTCCTGCTGCCACCACTGCAGGAATTAAAATAAGTTAATTTTCACATAATTAAAAGATATAGTGTGGCAAGCACCTGAATTTAAAGGTACTTTGCCATTTTCCGCCTTTTTCATAGAGTGTAGTAGTAGTAGTAGTAGTAGTAGTAGTAGTAGTAGTAGTAGTAGTAGTAGTAAAGCGAGTATTCTACAGCTGTCGCCGTTTCTCGCTGCCTAATCTCCATTTCTTATATCTTCCTCCCACTTCCTTCTTGGTCTTCCTCTATATCTTCTTTCTTCAGGATGGTATTCCCACATCATCTTTGGTAGTCGCTCACTGTCTTCACAACCTTCTTAAATGCCCATACCACAGCAAAGTCTTTGTTTCTATGAGTTCTAAGGTTGATTTTCCAGGTTTTATTATTTCTTTTATTCTTTGATTTTTCATTCTTTCCTTTCTTGTAACCTGACAACACCGTCTCCAGTATTCCATTTCTATTCCTTGAATCCTAATTTTATCCCTGGCATTAATAGTCCATAACTCAGCTCCATATGTGAATAGACTTTCAACAATTGTTTTATACAATGTAATTTTTGTGTTTCTTTTTATGTTTGAACTCCATATCAATGGATGTAAAGATCTTATAACTTGCCTACCTCTGTTCGTTTTGTTTAAAACATCTTTGCTATCACGACCATCACTTGTTAAGGTTACATCCAGATAGTTGAATTCCTTTACACATTTAATGACACCCCTATGGGTTAACAGATCCTGGCCATTTCTTCCCACTACCATATATTTTGTTTTAGATGCATTAATTTCAAGTTCCCACTTTTCAATTGAAGAATATGAAAAGTGAGAATAGAGTGAGAACTCTAATTCTCAGCGCCTCCACTGGCGACATCTGCCGTTCCGTGCTTCCTCGCATGGCCGCCAGAGGGCACGCGCGCGCGTCGAGTCCCGCCCTGCCCCGTGCCCCTTTCGCCCCTCACCGTCACGCGCTGCTACGCAGGTAACCATGGTGATGCAAACAAAATATAGCGACGACGACGGTGGCGTCGGCGGCGGCAGCGGCGGCGGCGGCGGCGTCGTGGGCGTTTCGCTTCAAATAATGGCGAACGCGGGCTGCTCTACTCTGCCCAGCCTTTCTCCTCTCCGCCCGCCCTTTTCCCCGCCCAGCCCCTCCCCCTCCCGTCCTGCGCCTCCTCGCCCTGCCCCGCACGGCCCCGCCCCGCGCCGCTCCGCCCCACGCCGCCCCGCCCCGTTCCTCCCTGCCTCGTCCCGCCCCACCCAGCACCGCACCGCCCGGCCCGGACCCGCCTCTCGCTCTTTTTGCACGGCAAAGCCTCCGGCGGTGCCCCACCCTTTTTCATATCCCGCAGCATCGGCGGCAGCGGCGCGGAATATTGTGTCGTTTCTGCTGGCTCCGTGCGCAGCGCCCCTAGCCTCCACAGCGGCCAGCGACGCCCTCCTCAGTGTTACCTCTCTGGCCACCGCCCTCACCTCACCTCACCTCACCTCCCACCTGCCACAGTCCCACCCTCACTTCTACTCCACTTTCGCACCGACCTCGCCTCCCATCACTTTTCACTCTCTTCCCATTGCTCTCTAATTCCCTTCCTAACCCTAGTCTACCCCAATCGCCAGCACTGTCTCCTGACATTCACCATACTTTCACTCACTCACTCACACATACACACACACACACACAGTCAGTGCAATCCACTTGAATCGAACTGAGAACCCATTTTCACAATATTGTCGCATCTCTTCGACTTTCTCACTCGGAGAGAAAACGTACATTCCAGGCGTGGGATATACGCAAAGAAGTCAAATAGTACTTTGGAAAATCATAATTTATCTTATGTTTTTTATACTTGTGTAATTCTGCAATGCATTGGTATCGTGTGTATATTTCTAGAACTTGTCCTTGTGTAAGTTTCGAGATATTAAAAACAAATTTAAAAAAATACAATTCAGACAAGAGCACACATACTGAAAACTACTGAACGCATTAGAGAGAAAATGTGATAATGAATTTTTTTTAATGTTTTTCGTGGTAATTGACATCGTAAAGATTTTACATTCTCACTCATGACTATTTTCGAGAACTGAGTTAACTTATAATAAACTCGGTATTAGGCATCGGCGAACGCCCTCATGACACGGCAGCCGGAGGTGCAGCCTGGGGGTTCGGCGCGGCGCGGCGCGGCGCGCTGCCCATCAATATGCATAGGCCACCGCTCGCGCGATAACAGAAGCTGATTCGTCCGAATCGCGTTTCGCCATTGTAAAAGTAGATACATATTGCACGAACACGAGGATGGCGCCTCGCTGCAGCAATATTCGGGAGAGCGAGGCGTCTGTGATGGACGTGGAAACAGCCCCATCGCGGAACAAATCATTATCACACCCTATACGTGTCGGCATGTATGTTATCTCTTGGCCTGGTTTGAAAAAGTGCTGTTTGAGACTGTGGAAAAAACGTTTCTATGGCAGCCTATGGATAGGAGTATTGTGCAAAATACAGACAATTGGAAATGAAACAATTTAGTCACAACCCTTTACTCACTACTCGTTCCATCTGTATTAGTATCACCTCAAGATGCAGTAATATGACCTACTTTAATCTGTCCCACAGAATAGCATTTAAAAATTCATAATCGTGAATGAAAACAATGGAATCAAAATTTATTGGTTGAAGAAAAACATTATTTCGAATATACTTCAGTAACAAAAAAAATGGATTTGAGTATCAAAAGATAAGATCTTCAGTTTTTTCGATTTCTCAGCGATTCTTGCACTGAAAGGTTCGTTTGTGAGCGCCCTTCATTCCGCCCTGCGCGCTCAGCAGAACATTTCAATTACAGAATCTTTTGTAAACCAAAGAAATGTCAGGCACCAATCCGCGCCAACCACTATTGAGTTGATGGTCTTACAACTTAGCAAAGGGCCGCGCAGCGTCAAAACGTACACTGCAGAGAGACTTTTTGAAAGCTGTGAATAATATTTGCCATAAAACCACCAGTTTAGTACCCGTATGCGGTTATTCCAGCACCAGCGAAGTCTCAGAGGAAAAATTGTGTGAACAAAGAAAGGCGCCGTTGGCTCGACGACCGGCAAGAAAGGAAGACAGACATCGAGAGACCGCGCAATGCCACAAAAACCTCATAAAAATTCTGAAATTGCAGCGGCGCCAACGGCCAAGTGCGGCATTAAGGCGGTGGCAGCGGCGGCGACGGGACGTCGGGCGGGTTGGCCGGAGAGCGGTGCTTCGTCTGGGATTAACGTCCTGGCGCCCCGCAGCCCCGGCCTGGCCTTTTGGCAGCTCCTTTACTCCGCCCCGGCCTCGCCCACGCGACAGTAACAGGCGACTCGCGGGCGACTCCACGCTCGTCTTGCGTCCATGCAAGAACCCATCTAAAATATCCACCAGTGGCGACACGAAGCTGCACAGGAAGATTTAAGACGGCCGAAAATGAACTTGGAAAGTATATGCACGACAAAATTGAAAGAACAGCAAAAATTAATGAAACAAGAAAGTCTTCTGGCAGTAAGAATCCTCTCTTCCTGACCAGCTGGCTCATAGGTAATACTATTGGGGGGAGAGATAATTTCTGCACTTCACTACTTTGTATTTCTTAGGTAATATCTAAAACTGCAGGAGTGTTTCTTATATTACAGTCGGTGTTACTAAGTATCAATCTTCACTTCTTTCATACAAGTGGCATGCGTGCATGTCGTTTCTATGCCAAGCTGATGATGTTTGCATCTCTATGAACCTTCAATCTGTACATGTCTGAAGGACTTTCATTGGGGTTTTTAATATTTCTTTATCAAGGAGATTATTTTATTGAATTATAATGCATCCATAACTTTTACTGGTGAACTCCACCTAAATTTCTGAAATATCTGTTCGCTCTGTCGTCTGCATAAACAACACTTTAAACTACGTGCAATGAATGTTTGTAATATTCAGTGCTTGTTCTCGTTGGTGTGGTTGTTTCTATTTTACATGAAGAAGAGATAATTTTATTAGTAGGTAACCGTAACGTCGATAACTATGAAGAACAATTGTGTATAATATATACTCTGAAATCACAATTTCATTTCCTGTTTTATGTAATGCAACGAATTAACTGTACATTACTTTGAGTCATTAATATCTTTCTTTAATTTAATTATTTTTATACATTTGTAGATTAATGTTAAATTTATATCTAAAAGTAGTTCACTGTAATTAATCATGAATTTTTAATGTTAAACACTATTTAAAATATTGATTAAACGGAACGTACTTATTTGCATTTAAAGAAGACTACTAAAAACTACCAAAAAGTGAACCAAGTAAGAAAAAAGATCGAATCTTTCGCCAAGAGAACCCAGACAAACGAAGACAAGGCAGTACCAACTATGCCTCAGCTCAGCACACGACGCCCTCCGCGACCATCATCATTAGAGAAAAGCCTACAGTCCAACTCACGTGCCCACCGCGGCCTGCCCACATCTCCCGCGCCGTAACTCAGCGCGAACCGCACCGCGCCCACACCCACTCGCAGCCCGCCCCGCCCCCTTCCCCGCCCGCCGTATCAATCTAGGGCAGCGCGCGGAGAAATTATTTCAGAATAAAGATCGAGAGGGTGCGGCGCGCGGCGCCCCGCGGGAGCGGCGGGCACGCAACACGCGTGTGCGTGGCTCCACCGCCCGCGGTCGCTGCGTGCTTCCAGGCGGTTTCGCGCCCCGCCCGCCCACCCGCTGCCCGCAGCCGCCGCCGCCACCGCCGCCGCCGCCACCATCGCCGCCCGCGGCGGCCGCGGCCGCACGCAACTAATGGAGGCCGAAAGATACAAGACGCAAATGGCGGCCAGTCACGGGATTCGAACCTCGTTATCTGCCGCCTAACAACCGGCCAACACATCCGCGAATTATCCCCGCGCACGGCGCCGGGGCCGGCGCCGCGGCGCCGCTTCCGCGCCGTTCCGTCGGGGGCGCGTCGATCGCCACCGGCAGCGGCTCCAGGCACGGAAACGACGGCGGCGTCGGCGGCGGCCGCTGCTGCCCCAGGCTGGGATTCCCTACCCTGAACCCCTTCCTGGCCTGTAGCTCTCTTCCACGATCCTACAAGGAAGGCCTTCCCCCTGAACCTCTTTGTGGCTTGTAGCTCTCTTCACGTATTCTTCAGGGAAAGCTAATGCAAGGCAAACATTAACCAACATCTCGTGTTTGATGCACAATTTATTACATCAATAAATAAAGTAAATTACACTACTTAATCTTAATCGATTTGTTCTAAAATATGATTACAGGCCACACGGGCCACTTTGGATACCGTTATTTTGAGGTTGGAGAGCTCGCAGAAAGTGTCATTTCTATTGTCTATATATAGATCATTTTTTTAGGGGTTTTCCAGCCGTCAGCCGGTTATCCTTTACGTCCCGATGGGACGCATATTCAACCATACACTATACACTAACACACCTGCGGGCTCCTCTTAAATAGGGTCAGCAGAACGCGAGGCCCTCTGTGACAGCACATACACGAGAGACAAGAACAAAGAATCATGACCAAGGCGGGACTCGAACCCGCGACCTTTCGGACTGAAGCGCTGAGTCGCTGCACGCTCTTAGACACCTCGACCATCCAGGGAGGCATATGAACCATTTTCCCTTTTTTAAATGGGTCCCTTCGCGGGAATTGTATTTGTCTCAAGTAATGTAAAACTATAAACATAAAATGAGGTATTAGTAATTCATAACATCTATAATACTAATTACATAATGTTGTATTGTACGGTCATTAAGAGGTGGTTGCTGTACTTTTGTAATCTTCCCCTGCTGTGAGACCACCTCTGGCTTGAGAAGTGCTACCGACAGAGAGCTGCAAAGAGAATGACGGTATGGAGAAGGGGGTTGTGGAGGAGGATGTGGAGGGAGTGATGGAGAAGAACGTAGAGGGGTGGACATGTAGAAGGAGGATAGAGAAGGAGGAGAATATGGAGGAAAAGGTGCAGGAGGAGTTGTGATGGAAATGGAGGAAGATAAGGAGGGAGAGGTAGAGGAAGGGTGATATAGGATGAGGAGAATATGGATGGAGGGGTGCAGAAAGTGTGGACGTGGAAAAGGAGGATAGAGGAGGAGGAGAATATAGATTGAGAGGTGGAGGAGGGGTGGACGTGAAGGAAGATAAGAGGAGGAGAATATGGAGGGAGGGCTGCAGGAAGGGTGGACGTGGAGAAGGAGGATAGGGGAGGAGGAGAATATAGATTGAGAGGTGGAGGAGGGATGGACGTGAAGGAAGATAAGAGGAGGAGAATATGGAGGGAGGGGTGTAGGAAGGATGGACGTGGAGAAGGAGGGTAGCGAAGGAGGAGGATATGGAGGGAGAGGTGGAGGGGGAAGAGGAGGAAGCGGCGGGTGGGCGGCGCCGGTGAAGGGGCGGAAGCGCGTGAGGCAGCGTGTTGCGGCGTCGTAAGCACACGGGGAAGGCGGAGGGCGGAGGGCGCGTCCGATTGGCCGCGCGGCCATGTGGGGATCGCGTGCGCCCAACGCCGCCGCCGCCGCCGCCGCCGCCGCCGCTTCCGAATGCCTGCACGAGAGCCTCCGACCAGATTCTAATTATTCCCCGTTTTGTAGCCAGGACGCGATATCCGCGCGCCGCCCGCCACCCTCGACCTCTTGATTACGCGAAGGCCGAGGGGACGTCCCGCGCCCTCCCCGCGCGCTGCTCGCTCTTATCGGGCGGGCGTGATTGGGTACTCGCCGACAGCGACACGTCTCCGCGAACGTATCTCACCAACACTCTTCAGGAGTGAAAGAGAATGGGTGTCTCTCGTTTTGATAAAGTGAGGAAGCAAACCAAAACCGCGTTAGGGTAATTTTAATCATCGGATGTAAAGCACAAAACGATTTTTTTAATCGTGCTAAGTGTGTCACATGTATCATTAGCGGAATTACCAATTTATTGTCAATTATACCACAAGGGAAAATTCACAAAAAAAGGAACTGTTATAAATAACTTATCAAATTCTTTAATATTCTCCACAATTCGAAAATAATGAATGCGTAATTGTAAGAGATCACAAAATAAATTTATGGTTATTATACGAGTATAATGAAAAAGTTCGATACATATATCTTTGTTCTGAGGAAAGCGTTCAAAGAAAAATATTAAAATTATAATATTCAAAAATATCAAAATAAGCATACATTATTTTAAAAATAGACCTGAGATTAAGGAAAACTTAAGGAATGTTCATGAAATTCACAAAAGAATATTAATATGAGTATTCCCAAATGGAGCACTTATGAAAATTTTCATTAAAGGCTCCCAAATTAAAGGATATTACGAAAAGGAAAATTACAAAAGGCACGCTCAAGCCCAGTTCAATTTCGTGACTAATATATAGAAGTATTTTGTGCAATTTAAGCCACTGAAACCCATTTTTGCAAACCTTCATGCATATGCATTATTCTGGCAATATCCGACCTCATAATCAGGGCCGCACAGCCTTGCAGGCCAGAGCTCGCCGCATCGGAGCTCGATATCTCGGGGCAATCAGAAGGAGGGCTGCAGAGGGGATTTTATTTTATTCAGGACACAGTGTACGACAAAATCCTTGAAAGTATTTGAACGAACCAAAATTATCATAAAATAGATTTTTTAGTTTCAATTTTCTTAGAATAATACTGAGTATATACCTTACGGCGGTGGTGTCAAGGTCTTCTACTGGTGGCAGTGGCACACGTCGTGGCACCACAGCATGCCACAAGCTTTGTGCGCAACTAGCGTCGGGAAAGGGAACTATTACGAGTAGTAGTAGTAGTAGTAGTAGTAGTAGTAGTAGTAGTAGTAGTAGTAGTAGTAGTAGTAGTAAACCCGCCGTTTTACAGTAGGGATGACGTTGTCTCTGGTGGCGGGGTAACGAACTGCGTGGAGGAGCGACTTCGTCGTGGCTCTTGTGGCACGGACTCCCGCTCGTGGCATCGACCTTGACAACATTGCCTTACGGCGTCAAAGACTATTCGATACTAGTACATGTTCCATCTCAATATTCGTAATTTTTCAAGTTTTTTAATCAAGGGCAAACTGACAAAACATCTCTATTTGGGAATCAATGTCCACATAATCGTCTTTCGGGTGAGCCCAATTCAAAGAAGAAAATAAATCACTGGAATACATTATTTTATAGCATTCAGAAATTCATTATCTACATTTCTAGTCTAAAAAAGAAATAGCAAATAAATAAAATTTAAAAAATCCTTGCACGAGTATATAGTTTACTGAATGTGCATTACGTTATGACGATTATCATATTCTGACTAGAAACGCTGTTGGTTGAACATGTTCTTCGCTTAGCTTCATGAGAAAATATTTAGAATCAATTTTTAAATTAACGGTTGTTGATATCTTTGTTTAATGTAATTTTATTCTATTATCTTAAACACAAAAATTGAAAAACTGTCTCAAATCAAATAAGATCCAACTAAAACATCCTTTAAGAATTAGAAACTTTCTAATCTAATTCTCTAAATTTGTTTTGTTATCCTTACACTATCGAACAAAGATTTCGCGAATTTGTGGAAATGTACCCCTTGTTCATATTTCGTAATCTTTTCTACTCTTACTGCTGGTTCGAGTGCTCGCGGAATACCGTGTATGCTACGCACACATTTCGGTTACACCCGCAGCTAAAACTGTTACAGCATTTGCAGAGTACAGAAATAAGTAGGAGATGATGCCCTTTAATGCTCAAATAATTTAAAAAAATTCGCTTAGAAAGGGTAATCCTTCCGCCTGGTCCTAGTTTCTGCCTTAACTTTACCTTTTCCTCGAGCGCAAATTGCCCTTCGAAGATATCTGTAGATCACAGCACATGATTACCCTCCTCTCTCACTCCCTGCAGCACCTCTAGCGCCTAAATCTGCGTGGAACCTTGAGGCGTCAGACGAATGCGGATGGCAAAAGTGACAGAAGGCCTTTCCGCAACGCAACGGCCGAGAGACCACAGATAGCGGACGGTGAAGGGTTTGTCAGTGGGGATAAGGCGGGGATTTTGAGGGTGGTTAGAGGGAATGACGCGACTGGGGAACTGGGAATGATACGGGGGAGGACGGTGTTAACGCGAGGCAGCTCCGGCGGTGTGGACGATAGAGGATCGGAGTTAGGGATATCAAACTGTACTTGATTTCACTGTACATTTGACCCGTTATCAAAAAAGCTATTAAACCTAGCACATTGGTATATTCATGGTCAATGTGTTGAAATATCTACTTTTGAATAGTTTCTGTTATGCACATTACATGTAAAACAGCAGTGAAATATTTAACTATTTTTATACCTACACAGAAAACCAATCTGTTAATCAATAAATTTTGTTGCATACATTTTTATATACTTTATTTACATTACTGAAGAGAAATTGAGCAAACAAACACATCTTCTATGGAAATAAGCACAGAATATAAAGCTTTGCATTTCATGGAACATTAAAAAATGAAATTTCTTATAGCATTTACTGAAAATCACATACTTCTAGATGAAATTGTGAAACCAATTAATGAGAGACACGAAACCAAAATATTTTGACATACGCAAAGGAAGTAACAATTTTTTTAACGTAAAAAGTGTGTAATGATACATATGGTAATGGTAAATATATAATTTTATTCAGAAAAATAAAAAATAGAAAAGTTATAAAAAATATTAAAATGAAAAGGGTTAAAAACTCAGATTTCTGCAAATATTTCCTTCACGTGACGAGGGAAGCAACGGGAATGGCCGCGGTGGCAGTGCCTGTAGATGAATTCGTTTAAACTAAATAATGAGAGACTTAGAACCCAAATGTTTTGATATATGCAGATGAAGCAATAGAAAATGGCAAAAAACGTAAAAATGGTGTATATTATAATGATACATATAATAATAGCAAATCGGTAATTTTATTAAGAAAACTCAAAATATTACGAAAATTACAAAATATCAAAATAAAGTGTCAAAACCCTCAATTTTTGCAGTGATTCCCCTCATTTTGGCGGGGTGACTGCTGTGGCTAGGCGTGGCGGGGGCCGTGGGGGAGGGGATAGGGTAGGGTAGGGACGGGGGCGAGGGCGCATGCAGCGCGGCCATCAAGGAAGCGCGCGCCCTTATCGAGGGCATTGCCAGCCGCAAACGAGCGCGGCCGCCGAGAGCGCGACGCCCCCGCGAAAGACTCCCA
Organism: Acheta domesticus; assembly: GCA_031308135.1. Taxonomy (NCBI): domain Eukaryota; kingdom Metazoa; phylum Arthropoda; class Insecta; order Orthoptera; family Gryllidae; genus Acheta; species Acheta domesticus. The sequence goes on along the minus strand of JAHLJT010009436.1, from coordinate 193,759,240 downwards.
GGGAATTATGAGAGGCCTCAATGAGCGCGTTATCTGGCGAATATGTTGGAGCGCCACCCGCGATTCCTCCGCCGAATGGCTCCCATGAAAGACTGCCGCGTCCCAGGCGCCGCCGCCGCCGCCGTCATCTCATTTTCTCCGCGTTAAATTTGGAATTGCGCCCTTTTGGCCCAAATATCTGATTTAATGTTCGGCCGTAATGAATTCCTTTTCCCAAGGGGACATTAATGCCCTCCATAAAGAAAGAAATGTTACAAATTATCATTTATGTTGTCAAAATTTCTCTTTTGGTGGTTTGGCCTTTTATGAAATACTTTCCTTGTTATTTAAACAGATTGTACGGCATGGGCGTGTAAAATTCCTTGATATTAATATGGAACATGTTTTTTTTCATTAAACTAAAAAATGCCTTTGTTAAATTAAATGTTATTTATTATTAAAGTATTCTCTTACAACCTCCACTCTAATGGGCTGCATTCATTATCATTTTATCGAAAATTCTTTCTGAAAGCAAAATTATGAATATTCTATTGTTATTTCTAGTAGCCTGCACCAAAACATTCTACTTAACTAAAACACACAAAATGGTTTTCCAAAACGTATCACACACATTGCAGAAAATCAAAACCTTTTTTTTTATTTTGGGCAATGTGTCTGGTACCTCGCGTTACACCAGCTCTCGCGTTACACAAAAAGAAAATAAATCATTTAACAAATATGGTCTTCAGGAATAGTGCAATACATACTAAAGTACACACACCATACATCAGTTCTTTACGTACCAAGAATATACAAAAAAAGTTGCTGTCTCATATCACAGTACGTGAATAGAAAATTCTGAATGGCGGGTAGCTTCGCTGTCGCACGACGTAATCTGTGTCGTAAGCAGCGACACACTATTAAAAATAGGGCAGAATGAGAATAGGCGAAATAACAAAATCAAATATTTGCATTTTTCATTGAAACTCTGAACTCTATAATTCTTTTTGGATTGTTCCTCGGTTTATGGGAATCTATCGAAAAATTAGCATAGAGACTTCTCACTTAATCGGTGGCCACTTTGACTTCTTTCAATTCCTGCACGCATTTGAAATTAGTGATTGTCATAATATCCATTGTTTTATATATTTTATAAAAAATACCAAAATTATACTAGATACACAATTATAAAATATAACAACATTTAATACTTAAAATATCGACTTAGTTGATAGGGGCGAAGATAGGGACAAGAAAGTGGAAGGAAAGATCGCGCGTGGTCCGTGGTCTGTTTGTTAGGGTACTGCTCCGGCATTCGCCTGGTGTTGATGAGAGAAACAAAGGAAAACTACCGATCAGAGCAGCTGGCTGCTAGAAGTCTCCTCCACACAGCGACAGAACTAGCTCACAATCTAGAGTCCAAAACTCTACCACTGGGACTCAAAACAAGGACCAGTGGCACCACAGTGACATCAGATGTCCTGAGTCACCTCTTCCTGCCAATGAATTGAAGATAGTAAGCACATTAGCAAATTTTAAACGCTTTTTCTTCACAATAAGCAAATGATAGAGAGAGATCTGCTCATTAACTCCCACTACCATCTTCGTTCATTGATCCACTTGCACATTTGCTAATTCAGTTGCGAAACCGTTGGCCGCGAACGCCCTCGGCGTGCCGGTCCCCCTCCGCTGCTTTCCCTGGTACAAGCGCCCCCTCCCCGCTGCCCCCGCGATAAATACTTCCTCTTTAATCCAGAGGGCTTACGAGATATTTATGGCTTAGTAGGAAATGATAACGGCACATTTACATACGGCCAGTTTTCTTGTTTTCATTTAAGCTTAGATATCGTGTATTTACAACTTTTATCCATTTATGTTTTGGTATCGGTAAAGTATTTTCGTTCGAGTTTCACAAGCTTATGAAATTTCGTGAGACTTTTGGACCGAGATAATCCCCAAAGCTTTCATGGGTTGGGTTACAGTCTTTGTCTTTCGAACTGAAACGCAGAGCTCTGCGCCAGCACGAAAAAAAAGGAGATCGCAGGAACTGTATATTACAGGCGGTCACGAGGGCAAATGTTAGGCTCCTAAACAATTAGCCTACGTGATTCTCTTTCCACTGTCGATAGCATCTTAGATGAACGTGAATGTGCTAGGACGGATGAAAAAATGAAATTACTTAAAAAAAGCTCCTGCAAAACTATGACGACTGTACGAATTATCAGAAAGTAAATAAAAATTATTAACTCACTTTTAGAAACGCATTTCTATTGACTATTCCACTCATGAATTATTAGTTTCAGTCCGGATAGTAGCGTTTCATAATAAGATGGTTGTAAAACAATCACTGGAGCCTAAAATCGAAAAGTTCACATGTGTACTTGTCGCTATCTTCTTACCTCAGATGATGTTCAACTATTCTGGAAAATATTATGGTATTCGTTCAACGATGGAAACTGCAGAAATTAATACAGCATGTCAAATCGCCCACAAATAAATATTTTTATCTCCTTTTAACATTATTTTCATACTATTTGAGTTATGACTTTTATTCGTAAAATAGTCTAACTCCTCTTGTAGTTTGAAATTTATCGATAAGTTTCTAAGCACTAGTAAAATTATTTCTGAAAAGTATTGATATTCATTAAAAAGTAACTTCAAAACAATACGAAATTATTCCTTTTTTTAATGGTGTAAGTTCTTAAACCACATATCCGTAAACGGATGATGCTGATGAATTAGTGAATACAATATGACGTTAATGTCAATGGAAGAATGGAGGAATAAGAAGCAGGGTAAATGAGAACTCGAGAAAATTTCACACGAACTCGTTTTGTCCACCATAAATTCCAAGTGAATGAGCCCGAATTTGGACAATGGTACCCAGAGGTGGCAGCTATTTGATCTGACAACTACATCACGAATCACCCCTAAAATATTACGATTTCACTGAGAAATACTGAGGAATTCAAAGCTTTTGCCTTTTAGCAAAGGTGCAATATGATTTTTCAAATAAGACCCGTAAGCGATATCCATGTAAAAGCTATGTGAATATGATTGATTATTACACTTACAAAACAATATTTATACACTACAATAATGGCCTACTGATGTTTTGTTGGTGAGGATAGCATGTTTAATTTACTTCTCACGTGTTAACAAGGCATCAGTTGCTTGCGAATGATGATATCTTTCAATACAAATGTAAAGAAATTGTGAATCCATGACATTCACGGAGTAGGAATGCGACATCAATGTCAATGTTTTCGAAACATACTCATCGATGTTTTAATCACTGATATTCTAGAGCCGATGTTTTTCTAACAGCAATGTTTTGTACTCGATGTTTTTACGTCTTCGATGTTTTAATTTTTTAATAAAAAATTTCCATGATGACAATTTTGTAAAAGATCAAATATGAAATAACAACAAATGGTACCTCATTCGTCAAAATGAGAACAGTTCCCTTGAGATGACCCTAGACGTAGTGGCTTTCAGGATCTGTTTTGTTCATAGCTATTTTTATTTTTTAAACTTTGTTTTCAGTTAAATCGCAATTATAAATTAATAAATATGACCATTATCAAATTTAATTTAATATTGCACGAGTTTCATGTTCGAAAACATGAATGGTACACAACCGATGAATTATTAACATCGATGTTTTAATTTTGTACATCTATATTTGGTAGCACCGATTTTATATTGATGCCGCATCATTAGTAGAGACGGAAGATTCTCATTGATTTTTGGAGATCGTTTGATCGAAGCGACTTGCACTTTTTGAAGAACATAACACTGTGTTACAAATTGTAAAAAAATAAAGTCCATTCTTCAATTTTTGCTGTTTATTTATTTATACACCTCGCTTACTAAAAACACATACGTCTTTTTTCTTATTAGATAAAAATATTAACATTAAAACATATAATATATTATTTAAAATATAGAACATATAGTATAAAGTTTATATTGTACACAAGAAATGAAAAAAAAATCTGTGTATAATGAGAAGTATGATCTCGCTTTAAACGCCAGAAGTAATTTCCTCACATAGCTGCGTCCCAAAGACCTTGAAACACTTCTTCTAGCCTTTTTACATTCTGGTGGAACTTCTCTCCTTATTCATCACTCACAGCTTCAAGATTTGAAGGGAAGAAAGAGAAATGGAAATAAAAAAATACATTTTAATGACATCCGGTAACCCATCTTTTTATATGCATTTCACTAATTGTTCACCAAAAATTTCACGTTTTCGGTTCCGTGCTTACCCAGAAAAACTTCCGTCACGGCGTTAAACGATGTACATGCGCATTGTTCTTTGTCATTTACGTTTTGATTAATACTGTGGTTTTTCACTAAAATACGTATTTGTAAAACGATAGAAATACTTTCTTTTAACTTTGCGTCACTTAATTTTCAAAAATAGGCTTTAAATATAAACATACTTTGCCATTTGTGATCAATATCTTCAAAAATTTTTCATTGAGCCGAGTTTTGTATAGGGGAGGTAAAATATCGACAGTTTGACTTTTATTTTGAGGCAAAGGAGGAGGCATGTCTTCGCTCTAAGGTATTGGTTTCTTTACAGAATTTACAGTAGGGTACTTGATATTATGCTTCGAAAATTCTTTTCAATCAATCATGCAAAGGTAGCAATTGTGGTAGTGATTACTAGGTTCGCGCCCTAGCGTCATTGTTGTAAATGGCATTTTCTACTATGGACTAATATGAACAAAACCTATCGGTGTGCACCTCAAAAAAAGACTTGATGGAGCCAAAAGACATCTACTGCCAACATACCGTAACTAACAGAAAGCTGCAATAGTAATAAGTTTTTCAGGTACCAAAAATACTGTCACGCAGTGTAATTTACGTCAATTCTAAGAACCAAAATTAAACTGAAATTGAAGTCTCGGCGCGGCGCGGGACGAAGTGGCGCGCTGCTGCAGCGGGCGGCGGCGGCAGGCGCGGTCTCCATGGCAACGCCAGTGCGCGTCACGCCGTCGCCAAGCTCCCTGCCCTCTCACCGCTCAGCGGCGGCAGTTGCAGGTCACCAGCGGGCACCTCGCCCAGCACAGCGCGCGAGCTACGCCCCCACCCCACCCCCCGGTCGCAGCCCTCCCACCCAAGGCACAGGACGTGTGAAACACACTTCGCTTGCGAGGAAATAAGGCAACGTGAAAACGCAATTTCTCAGAGGAACATACCAGAAGAGATTGGTGACCACTCTCTTAACTGGACATATTCCTGATGAACGTACTCCTACCATCGGACGGACATATTTCCTGATGAACGTGCTCCTACCATCGGGTGGACGTATTTCCCGATGAACGCACTCCTACCATCTCGTCAGAAGCGATTCCAACTGCTATTAAAGTGGCTGGTTTCTGAAGTTTCTCCGACATTCGATCGAAAGTTAATGCTTGCATTGTGTCTTGATATTTGCGCTAATGACAATTTCGGCATCATGCTGTCACATTGGGTGTCAATATCAATATCCTCGCATACTTTACAACAACATTTTCATTAAAATTCCATTCGTAAAGACATATCGAAGTGACGTGTCTCATAAGATCACTAAACCGATTCCCGACATTACGCATTTCAAGGTGTCATAACGTTCGGAAACTGTAGGGCAATTTCACCTTCAATGAACTGTTCCTTTACTTTCCAAGCACGAGAAGAGCTGTAGGACTGAGAGGAGAACATCGCGATCGTAGAGTGAACGTGTGCGGCTACTTGGAGCCGCCCCGAGCACCGCACAGTGTTTTCCTGCCGAGCAAGCGGCGTAAACGGCTGTTTGTTCAACTCGCGAGCGCACCGCCGCCGCCACCATCGCCGCCGCCCCTGCCCCCGCGCGCGCTCAGAGAAAACAATCGCGCCCCCCGCGCGACGTGCCGCCGCCCCCGCGCGCCGTGCCGCCTTCCATTTTTGCTGTTTGCTCTCCGCGCCGGAACTTGTGTTTCCAGCGCGCGCCTCCGCCTCCAGAGATCTCTCTTCCGCTTCCGGCGGCCCCCGGCGCCGCCTCGCAACTTCCGCAGGGCTGCCAATCTGACGTCTTGTGCACACAGCCGGCCTTCGCGGACAGGCACGCAACCAGGCGGGCAGTCGAGCAGGCACGCTCAACACATGTCTCCGCCAGCGCCGATCAGCACCGCCCATGGGGCGACCTGTGTCCACCACCATGTGGTCAATACGATGGCCAGTACCCACGGGTACTGAAGGGTCACACCAGCAGGAACATAATACCAAAATTTACATGAAAATATTGTGTACGTTGAAATGAACAAGCCAAGAGATACAGATGAGGAATTATCTTCTATACTAATAAAAGTAATTTCAAAGACTTTTTACTGACACCCATTCCGCAAAAGTAGTAGAAATGTTTACTAGCTGTTCAGGATGGTCGCAGTGTCCTTGCTTTGGTAAAGATTAATACAACACAGATGCTGAAAATAAATAATTTAAATAATGTGTTGGTAGATGCACCACGATCATTATTCTTCGCCTCTCGCTAAGAGCACTTAGTTCGTATATTCTGCCATTGGCCAGTAGCGGTGAGGCACACCTGGTATTTAATATACTGGCTCCTAATATGTATCACCAGAGGCCAGCAGTGCACTGATATCTAATTGATTACCTAGAGGCCAGCAGCAGTGCGTTAAATATGTTTAATCCAATAGCAATTTACTGAACAATAAAATGAAAGAAAATTATAGAATTTTTTAAAACTTCAATCAATTACATTAAAAGAATAATCTTAAACATTGACGTTGATATAAATATCTTTTCACAAGGATTGGGGATGAATAAAACCAGGCAATTCCGGGTGTTTTGCTCGCGAGAGATAAATGAGAAATAAACAGTTATTGAAAAATAGTCATCTGTTTGTGGCCTCGCAGTGGCATGGACGTTCAAGTACTCAAACCGAAGAAGCGGCACCGAGTCCCTCGTGACAAAGTCACACGTGCTTTCACTGTGTGTGGGCGCGGTTGACAAAAGTCCCATGTATCCCCTATGAACATTATCTCATTCTCAGTCGTTCTCTATCGATATCATTCACCTTCATGATCGCCCTTCATACAGAGGGAGGCAAAATCACCACTGTAAACATCTTCTTACAAAACAATATAACATAACCAAGATGCTTCACACCATTGGTAGCCGTTAACTCTATTGTTCTTCATCCATTGTTATATGCTTTCTTCTTTTCGTAAGTACGTTTCTCCATGACAGTTGTTTGTTATGCGGTTTTTCCTTAGCACTTTTTTTTACGTTCCTGATTTCTTCAATTCACCAACAAATGAAAGAACATCGATTTACTGGTTCCCTATCGCATTTTCTCCAGTCACTTTACTTCTCCTGACATTTTTTAAGTTTGTGTCCGTCTTTGTATCACCTCTACAACCCACCACTTCCATCCACTCTTCAAAATCTGTTTTTCTTCTGGTTCTATTCCTATTTTCTTCCCTATGCTTTCCTTCCTTGATTGTTCCCAGCAACGTCAACGTCTATGGTCATTAGTTCCGTTAGTATTGTTTTATCCCTGGAGGTAATGCTGTTCTTCTCCCGTTGGACGGTGAGATCCGGCGCCGACCTGTATAGTCTGCTTACAGAATATATCTTTCCCTCAGCGGGATACCGCCCCAGCCGGGACAAGCTGTAAGCTTCCGACTGGTCTTCCGACATGTATAGCTGTGTAAGAGTGAGGGTGTAAGGGAAGATGGGACACAGAAGAAGAAGGAATGATCGCGCCCGGTCTGTAGCCCATTTGTTAGGGCACTGCTCGGATATTCGCCTGGTGTTTCTCGGAACAAGTCCAGACAATACACCAATGTTGTCAAGGTCGATGCCACGAGCGGGAATCCGTGGTACGAGTGCCACGACGAAATCGCCCTTCATCACCCCGCCACAAGAAACAAAGTCATTACTATTGTAAAACGGCGGGGATACTGATAGTTTTCTTTCCCGACGCTAGTTGCACAGAGAAGCTCGTGGTATGCTGCGGTGTCACGACGCGTGTCACTGCCACCAGCAGAAGACCTTGACACCACTGCAATACACCATCGGGTCTCGAATTCTAGGACTTATTGGTTAAAGTCGCTACAGAGACGGCGGAAAAGCTGGCACTGACCTAACTCGATCTTTTCTTTATTTCTTTGCCTCCCCTTTTTCTTTCCTACGCCTACCCCCTTTCCAGTAGTGTTGCTTTCGTCACCGCCTCTCCCCCAAGAGCTGAGTAACTTCCTTGGAGCGTGCGCTCTTTCACAGACGGCCGCACCGTCTGGCGCGGCGTCTTCGCTGCGCAAACACGAGCGGTTTGTTCACCGCACAGAACTTCACCCATCGATGCGCACCCCATTACGCGAGAGAACGGAAGCACTGCGAGCTTATATAAAAAAGGAAGTGGGGTGCATCAAACAATAAAATTTAAGTCGGCGAATGTATTTCAGGAGATTCCGGTCTTTGTTTTCTCTGAATGGTAGTTTAAGTCAGTAATGTCAATATTCAGAATGCTGGTTGACACAGCTTCCAATACTCGAGAGGAAATATTGACTTCACGATGCCTTTCATGATATGTGATGTATACACGTACTACGTGTTTCGAAACTGTGCTTTTGGTGGAGATACGACATTTGAGAAATTGTGAAATGAAAGACGTTCTGTGGCAATGCAAGATTCGAACTTTGAAAATACATATAAATAAAAATTTTGGATATACAATTCATTTTGTCACGAACTTTGCGTGTGAATTTTTGGAATTTATAATTAAAAATGAAAATGTTCATTGTTAGTGAAATCTGACCCATCATTGTTAGTTCAGTGTACAGTAACTCTTTAGGAGGGTTGAGAAAAATATATTATATTGTGTTTTACAAGGAGCATGTACACTATTTAGCAATACATATAGAAAGTCTTCTAACAATAAGTAATAATTTTAAGTGAATAATTATAACAAGTCTGTTGTATTCCAGTATAGTTCAGCACAGACATTTTTAGATATGTTTTGGCAATTTCCTTTTGGACATTGATCATTTGCGTATAAACCTTTATTGTGTATATATTATTTTTTCACATTTATGATATTTCGTTGTTATGTGATTTATATATTCATAATTTTCAATTTAATTAATAATTTTCCAGCCTCGAATATTTTGTAACTTCATTTAGCTACGTGAAACGTATATCCTGAAAATTGTCTCCAATCACCAAGCAGAGTAGGATACTTATTAAGGGTTCCGTACCGTATCTGTTAACGTTACAGGCAAGATCAAAGCATCCTGCCTCCGCAAATCCCAAACCCTTTCCCTAGGACGAGTGACACACCGTGGAGCACATGTATCTGAAGCGTGTGTTCGCGTGCGTGTTTCAGGGGCTTTCGGCGGAGCTGTTCTACGTGCGCGAGGGCGTGGTCAACACGTACGCCATGAACTTCGTGGTGCCTGTGCCTGCGCACATCAGCGACCTCGAGTTCTCCTGGCAGTCGCTCGCCAAGAACCCGGTGAGTACATTGACATGCCGCTAGGCCACCATCAGATTATACACCGGCACATCCAGGAAACGTACTGTGTTATAGTTCCGACATTTTGTTTGTTGCTGGAATGTTGGGGATTAGTGTCCCAACTTCATCCATTTACGTCTTTCTAGTGCCGTTTAATACAGTATCACTCAGTTTAGATTATTTAAAAGTGGGGAATATAAAATCAACCTTATTTTCAATTTCTTGTATATTTGAATATATCAGTTAATTTACCTGCCAAATATAATTAACTTGCACATTTATTTTATGCATTGTTACTTTAATATTCAAGGTGGCTAAAATTCACTCAAAACAATACTCTTCACGTACGAGTATATTATATTCTTGCGTCATACAATCAGGCGCAGGGCGCCTTCGCAGAGGTCCAAAAAGCGGCTAGGAGGTTTGGGCGCGTGAGGCGAAATAACTGGATAAGTAGTGAAAGATCATGAGTAAAAGAGCAAACTGAGCCAAAACAAATTCGGGATAGTTGGCAGTGTTGCTGCCTAGTCGGCCGTCTATTTTTCCCCTCTACATCCTCCGAGATCCACAGCCGCACCTCAGTCGTCGCGTCTATAGTCGCAGTCACGCTCAAAGCCCGTTGCTGGCAACCCTGAATTATAACAGAACTGAATACGAAACAGAGTTACGCGGACGAGCATACAGGATACGATTAACCACGAACACGGATATTGAAAACCATTCAGGAACCCCGCGAGTTTCTTTCGTTTTATCCGCGGATACGAGATCTCCACAGGACATATTTTTCCGGACATATTATTCGGTTCGAATAAAGCTCATACTGGACGATACTCATCCTGGACATGTACAGAATTCTACTCTAGTATGTAGGTCACTTAAGATGGTAGACGTTTTTAAAACAGTATCAAACTTTGCGGACGGAAGGAAGGACGGTGCGAATCAATCGAACCCTACGAGCGACTTTCCCTCACACGATACAAAGGGAATGTTGGGAGATAATGGCGATCGTAATAATTTGATTAAAATCTAGACTTAATGGCTTTGCCTTTTTGTATTCCGTTCCAAAATGTCGCGTTGTAAGGGTACGATATAAACAGTCATGAACAATAGACTATTCCACCATTACATCCAACCCGTTTCAAGTAGGATGGGATCACGTGCTTTAAACTTCTGAACTCGTTAATAAGCACGCGTTGTTGTACTCCTTCCACCATATAAAAAACGAACTATGCTACCCGGAAGTAGCAATTGACATCTTTTAAATCCAAATCCAAGAAAATCATTCAAATCCAAACCGAGACGTACTTCCCAATCTGAATAACACGATTGGTGTGGGATTGGGCTTCAGCAATGTCATATTTTTCTAAAGTGAATAAATTGATTGTTGGGGCGCCACAAGAGCTAAGCTCGTTATTCCCGTAAGTGTAGTGCATATGTTATTGTGATAGGTGCGTGTGATCGTCCCCCGCTGGATGGCAACATCCGGCGCCGACCTACCGGCGGCTTGCGGGTATATTACTCACTAGCTCTAAGCTCCCGACTTGTCACTAGACAAGTGTTATAGTGTAGGGCGTATGAGTGTGTATGTGTAAGGGGTGAGGATAGAATAAGGAAAAAGGAGGAAAAGTCGCGGGCTGTCTGTGGCCAGTTTGTTAGGGTACTACTTCAGCATTCGCCTGGTGTGGATCAGAGCAGCCAGCCGCTGGAATTCTCCTCCAGACAGCGGGTTGAAATCGACCTCTCTCACAAGCCAGTGTCCAAAATCCTGCCACCTTCGGGAATCGAACCTGCCGAACAGAAGCACTGCAGTGGCATCAGTCGATACACAGAGCCACGTCTTCCGGGAACATGAATAGACACGTGTATCAAAACTTAGTAGTCTGCACAAGAGAATTGGGTTGGAAGCAAACAGGAGCGGTGAGACACGTGCTCCTGAACGAGCGGGCAGGCAGGCAGTTGCAAAGAGGACTCCGAGGAGGAAGCAGGGCAAGGGGAGATAAGGGGGTGATGTATTGCAGGTGATGAGACGCGCGCGGTGAGCGCGGGCAGGTGGGCGACGAGTCTTGGGGGCGGAAGTCGCTCGCCCACGCCCATAAATCTCGCGACAGTGGCGCCTGCTTATCGGCGGTAATGAGGGGAGTTAGGCGCATAAATCGCGGTCGCAGTGCCGTTTCTCTGTGGCGAGCCACTCCGCCCGCATCCTTCGGTCCGCGGAGGCACTGCTCGTCCTCTTCGACCAGGCGGTAATAAAAACAGACCAGCAGATGTATGCAATCTCCCATTCGTTTACGCAAATGCTCGACAGCCCAAATATGTTAAAAATGAGTTTCAAATTAGAAGCTAATAAGAGAATTTAACGTCTGCTTCACCTAATATTCACTTCCACGTGCATTGTATACTTTTACTTTCAATAGCATTTATTTTCATGTGCTAAATACATACCCGAAGAAGGAAGGAAATCTAGACCATTGTGATGAGTTTTTACTTAACATAAAAATTTAGATTTTTGTAACAATGGCTGAATACGGGATTCTAATTTCTACACTCATTAAATTTAAACATGTAGTAGTTCTGAATCACAGTTCAATGAATTACGTAAGAAAATATTATTCAGTTTCACCTAAGAAGAAAGGGAAGTGGAGAGTCGCACGATGAGATTCGGATATTGATTTAAAAAAAGAACAAGATCTCTCACTTCTATTCCTGATGTTGACAATAATGGTGGATTTGATCAGCATTAAATTGTTTTGGAAAGAAGTCGAATTCTTAAGCTAATGTCTAAGTAAACTACCAACAAATATTACGGGCTAACAAGTTCTATACTGTAATGTAATCATGTGCAGTTTTGAGCCTGGATTTTAATTGCTGACTAATCTATTAAAGTAGTCTAAATAAATTATAAATAAATTAAATCTCTAAAATCATAAAGTAGTTAATATTTGTTCTTTTCATAAGTACGTTAGAAAAAAGTAATAAAGTGTTACAAATCAGATAGCACATCCAAATAATTAATTTAAATTAATAGAATATTTTTAAAATTTTTCTGAAGCTCGTCTCGAATACTGTGCATATACAGGCTGTGCGGGGAGGAAACGTCAAAACGTCGAAATTGATCTCTGAAGATAATTCTCAGCATATTTTGTCTAACAAACTACGTGGATATTCCGAATGGGTGAGTCTCAATATGCATTCAAAAGTTGGTTTGAGAAAATGATTTCTAGGCATAAATCTGCAATATGGAAGCATATAAACATTCCAGAAACATATAAATTGTTTATTATTTACAAAAGAAATGAATAGATTTGTTCAGAATGAAAAATTAAGCGAGAAATAAAAAAGCACCCAATTTACACAATTCGACTGCTTTTTTATTTCTCGCTTAATTTTTCTTTCTGAGAAAATATACTAATTTCTTTTGTAAATAACAAACAATTTACATGTTTCTGGAGTGTTTCTATGCTTCCATAATGCAAATTTTTGCATAGAAATCATTTTCTCAAACCAACTTTTGAGTGCTCATTGCGGCCCAACCTTTCGGAATATCCATGTAGTTTATTAGAAAAAATATGCTTAGAATTGTCTTAAGACCTTATTTTCGAAGTTTCGATGTTTCCGCCTCGGACATCCTGTATAGAAAAAAATCTCATTTTGCTTTCAACTATTTTATTTAATTAATATTAAATTCAGTTATCTTTGTTATGACCTGTCATCTTACATCATTAACCTTTGTAACATTAGCGGTTTTCAACATTAACGTTTGTAAAAGCAACCTTGTAACTATTATTTTCAAAGAGTAATGCTAACTACACGAACTAAACACCTACTGTTGCTTAATTGCATACATTTAAATACAGCAATGTCTTTTATTAACAATCTTTGTGGTTTTTCAATTTTGTGCATAACGTTTAATATTGTCCAGTAAAATATTTGGAAGATACTGGACGCATTTATGACTACTGTGCCATAGCAACTACAACTAATTGCGGCGGAAATAGTCTAAGCGCCTGCTGTGTCTCTCCCGCAGACCTCCTGTGCACTGCGGGTTGTCTAGTGCAACGTTTGAGATATCTATACAGGGGAGGGGAAGACTGGCATATTTAGTAGATACAACTTATGAGTATTATTGGGGTGCCTGAGTACTATATAAGCAAATCACTTTTATTTTTTAATTATATTTATTTTCGTATAGATAAACTATTCTAATGGTGCGGCAGAAATCGACGATTTTCCACATTCAAATTTTAACGGACCCTGATAACTAAAAAGTGGATAAATATTGGTTCTCTACGTAGTAAAGTATTTCCTCTAACGCTTTGGGTAGTCAGAATCTATGTTTTGTGGGTTATTGATACCGAAAAAAATCTAACAACGGAAAAACGTCCATCTGTGTCTGCCGCCTATGGTGCTTGTTATGTTTTCGGCGAATTCCCTATTTCCAAAAAAATTCAAAAAAATTAACATTGCGAAAGTAGAAAGTTAATATTAACGAAAGAGATTTTTTTCTTAAATGAAATATGTTGTCAAAATTAGATCTTATATCAAGTCCGTACAATGTTTTGATGTACAGTGTTTTTTCGAGCTCGAAATACGACACAATTCATTGACCTTCCTAAATTTTCGAAAATTTAGAAACTATAAACAATTAGTGAAGAGTCAGGAGGTATTATGAATACAAACGAAATGTGAATATTTCGAAATGAATGTTACAATCTGTTTGAAATTTCGAATTGTGTATCTAGTTGGAAATAAAATCTTTGTATATGAAAAGCCTAAAGAATTTATGTAACAATAACAGAAATGTGTGATATCGTGTTTTTATAATCCACAACAGACTATTCACTTTCCAAAAATACATTTTGAATTTTGTATAAAATATAAACGATTCTTGCAACATTATTAAGAATTAGAATAATAAACTGCAATATTTGTGGAGAATTACAAACAATTCAGAGAAGCGCTCAAATGCAAGGAGGTTACACTGCTTATTTACAATCACAATGCAAACATTGTTGAAATATTGGAATAATGAAAGCAATAAATGTAAGTAATTTTTATGGTCACACCAATTTTACAAATTGAAAAATATATAGTACAGATATTTTCATCTCCCAAGAGGAGCAACTTGCGGCACTGACTATCCCACGGCCTCTCCGTAAAGGCAGTCTAAGTAGAGCGCGCCGCCCGATCGGCGAGAGGGGAGTGGATGGTTGAGGAGGGGGGACGGCAGGGGAGTGGGAGGAGAGGGCCAGGGAGTGAAAGAGAAGCTGGCGAGGAGGCTGCACCCGATCAGCCGATGAGGCGCTACTTATTCGGCCGCCTCAAAGGCGCTGCTGAATTATGTATGCTCCCGTCCCCGCCACCGCCACCGCCCACGCCCGCTTCCGCCGCCGCTGCGCTCCTGCCGACCCCCTCTCCTCCCACAGCCACCTTCCATCCGCCCGCCCCACAGACCGTCCTCATGCGGCGTCGCCGAAAGAATTCGCAAAGCGGGCCAGCAACTGAGCGTTGTGGCCGAGGGCCGCGAGAGCGCTTTCGAAAACTGTTGAAAGAGAGAGATTAAGACGGTAGGGGTAGCGTCTGGAACGTATATAGTCTCTCAAATTTTAAGAGATCGTAGGATTTTCGACTCTAGCTAGATAGCTAGGTCGAATTCCGTCGCTGATTGGGGGATAATTCTAGCGGCCGGCTAGGTTCGGTAGTTTTCTGTGGTTTCTCGGATCAATACCAAGCGAATTTGGATTGGAGAATACTGTATCAAACAGGTTACGGACCGCGCGCGATCTTTCCTTCCCCTTCCTTGACCTATTTTCTCCCCTTTCTTGAACTCTCTCTCACACAACACACAGTGGTGACACTACTGCCCATGCCAGAAGACCGGTCCGGAGCTTAGAACTTGCCCCGGGTGGGGCGGTGCACTACACTTACGGGACTAATGATCTTGACCGTTGAGGGGCCCGGAATCGTTAATCAATTAATCCATGAATTGAGAGATCGTATCATGAGCTTACATTTGTAATGTATTTTGGTCCGAGTGTTTATATTACGAATCAAGAATGCTGTAGCAGATCAAAAACATAAGTTATTTTTGCTTGTTTGTTACTTCACGTAAAGTGACTGAAAGAATATCATAATCCCGAAGTAAAAATTGCGATATGATTTTGTCTGCCGCCCTTTGTGGACGTTAGTTACTTCTAAGAATTTCTGGATACTGTTATCTCTGTACTCCGCACGGTTTCTTTGTTGTAGTAAGTTCTGTCAAAGACATTCTGGTGGTATCTTTTTCCTCCACGCTCTTTTCTTCCTCAACAATCTGCAGTTTCTTGACGAGTTTACCCGAGATACCGTTATGTGCATTTACTTTAAAGTAAAGGAAAATAAGTTATTCAAACAAATATAAACAAATGTTTTATTTGATTCCAGTATCATTTCTAATAATTTAGTATTGTGGATATTTACATTTGGTAATTTGACATTTACTTTCCCTCACGACTATCTATATTACCTTTTCTCCAACCCGTCAAGCAGAGGCTTCTCTTTCATATTGCATTCCATCACTTTCGCCACTTTTAGAAACATCTCTCTCGCTTTTCCACCTTTCCAGTTTATACCCATCTCGCGCGTTTATTTCAACCGTCCTCTTTTTCTCTCTTCGTATTGGAGCAAGAAACCTTTCGCCACCGCCTGAATCAACGGCCGGCGCTCCACCCCCGCCTTGCCTCCCCTCCCCTCCCCTCCCCTCCCATCCCCACCTTTCGCCCGCTCTCAAGTCCTCCCTCCAGGAGTCGCTCATCGCCAGCAGACATCTCCCGCCCTCCGCCGGTCGCCCTTTGACGCTCTGCCACTGCGCCCGAGCTATTTCCTTTTCATCAAGCGGCTCTCAACTCTCAACTAGAAAATTTTGGCCGAGAGAAAGGAAGGTCACTGGATATGGAAGAGGTGCACACACAAGGTGGGATGTGGTCGCAACGTACGGGTTTCATTCATGAGTTGACCTAACTTTGTTAGTTTACCTCTTTCAATCTCGTTTAATGACGCCAACGCAGCTAAAGTTGAGCGCGGACTTATAAATATTTGCTCACCCAAAATTTATCAGTTACTACACAGCATACAAAGTTAACACATTTACAAGCAGATTTTCTGAATATGAGAGTATGAAATCTTTTAACTTTCGTTTTCCCACGGCAATAAAAAGACATGATCGTGCTTCATAGCTTCTATTATATTGTACGACTCAAAAGTTTGCAGAAAAGTGCGAAGGGTATAACCGAATTTCACCGAACTGTAATGGCCATTAATCATATTTTTGTTATTTATTGTTTTCTTCTTCTTCTTCTTCTTCTTCTTATTATTATTATTATTATTATTAAAAGTCTATTAGTCTACTTTGCCCTTAGCAGGGCAAAGACCCCCTGCTTAGGGCAGGAAGGTTTCACACCACCTGAACGGATCTTCAGGTGACGGTGATTGGTAGTCTCTGCTTCAATGATTCTTACCAACACACTTAGAGAATACTTAACTAGGTTTAATAGAGGTTCTATCTTTTCCACTGTTCACAGTCTTTGTTCACCAATACAAATTGCTTTGTACACACACAGAGTTTTTACTATTCACCAGCACTCATGAAACCTCTAATAGCTAAGTAAGTAATCTTAGTATTTCGCACTGTTGACGGTCCTTCGCACCAATACATGCACAAGTCACAGTTTAGAACACACATTGTTCATCACTGTTCGCCAGTGCACATACAATATCTATTAAGTTAAGAATGTAGCCTTGATCTCTTCCACTGGTCACGGTCTATGTTTACTACTAGCTGAACTACCCGGCGTTGCCCAGGCATTTATTACAGTAAATTTGTAGCCAGGAAGAGGTATTTATTCATGCCGTGCAGTGGGGCCTACTTCTCTCCCATTGTATATCTGCCCCGCCAAGCTAGCCCTGTCATGTCTTTCCCCCTATTTGGAAATTTCCAGTGTGCCTCGTTCACTTTCTTACTAAAGAAAGTTTACATTTTTCTAATTGGGAGTTTCAGCTTCCAACATTCCTTACTTTATAATTAAAAAACAATAAACAAATCTAAACTGTTAATATAAAACACTCGTAAAATACTTCTACAAATTGTAGACTCACATGTATTCTTTTGTGGAATTTTATATCCCGCCCTCGGTGGCTTATTGGTTAGCCTGCTCGCTTTCCACGAAACAACCCCGAGCTCGATTCCCGGCCGGGTTTATTAGAACTGTGCGCTTTCCTTACAAATGTCTCAGTATCGATTGCTGTGTGACGATGAGAAAGCCCATTCTAAGGTTAAGAAGAGCGGTGTATACGGTAAAGGAATGTCCTCGTGCTAACCACTCGAACACCCGTGGCCGAGAGGCTGTGTCACAGCCGGTCAGCCAAGGCTGTAGCAGGCAGTCTAGCCAAAGGACAGGAGTTTTATATATTATACCAACACTTTCAATAAATTTCCAAATTGTAAAACTAACTCATTTTTATATTTTTTGCTTCTATAGTATTTATAAAGAAAGATTAAAAATGTATCTGCTGCCAACTCGTGACCTTGAAGGGACTTACAGTTTTAAGCAGAGTATACGAAACATCCGAGAGTTCTCGCATGGGTACGCTAGTAGACAGATTCGGACAAATAGATATAGATGTCGTAACGTATTTGATGAATCGTAATAATAAAAGTAAATGAAAATATCTATAATTTATATCTATAAGTTTCTATAATTATTTTGAAGATGACAGAAATATGTATGTTTAAAGATCTATGTGCTAGTAACATGTAGTAAAAAACTTATTTGTATTGGTAAATCAATTCATCATATCATCGCAACATAACAGCAATACTGATCCACGAACCTGTACATTATGTATACATAATAAATTGACAATGTACTGAACCACCTAACAAAACACTATTAGTTTCGTTATTTGATTTGAAGTGCGAGATACTATGGATTTTGAAATGTGAATTATAGAAACCAAGGAGTCTCAGAATTTTGTTATTAGATTAGATATGAATATTTTAGATAAATTAATTTTTGCCAGTTTATAGAAAAAAATAGATGAATTAATTCACTGGGAGCAACTGACATGCGCAATAACAGCAAGATTAGTCTTAATATGTAAAGGACCATTACTTAATTACATACCACTGTAATAGTCCACTGCCCATATTGAAGAAAAATGTTCAACAGAGTTGACCAAAACATACAAATATTTTCCATTTTACCAATTTGAACATGAGATATGTGTAAATAGTCAAATCGAGAGTCATAACGAAAAGCTGCCCTGCTTCCTAGAGAATTATTCACATTTGCTTTCTTCTTTACTGTATTGTTTTCAATGGTGCGTGTTGTTTTGCAAGTTGCTCTTGCCTCTGAGTAGCCCATTCCGAATTTTAATAGGCTGCCCATCTCTTACCACTTGTATTCTTTTTTTTATTATTATTAAAGCTTTTAACTTCCTTAAGGAAGTTATTTGCTTTTCTTTAATTATACATTCCATCAATACATTGGATTAATTTTACATTATTGCTTTTAAATTAAGGAAAAAGTATCAACATTACAGTACATTTCTCAATATTACAGTATTCTCTGAGACAATCTTATATCTTTAGTTTACACGATATAAAAAAGTATAAATATATTTCATACCTCTACTATTGGGTTGGGCAAGGAACATTTTGACATCTAGTGGTAAAAATATCTTAATCTTCTGTAGTTTTTTAATTAAATATACCCTTTCCTCTTTATATACTGAAAATTGCCATATTACATGATTAAGATCCTGATTATAGTATCCACAATGACATGTTGGATCAGATATCAATTTAACTCTAAATAATGAAGAGTTTAAACTATAATGTCCAGCTCTACATCTGTTTACCATAGAAGCAAAATCTCTCTCAATGGATTTTCCATGAAACCAAGGTCTCTCTACCACCACTTGTATTCTGTTTTGACAACTGTAACTTTCGTTTCGGCATCGTTTCCAAACAATTCAATTTTCACAAATTCTGTAAAAGAAGAGGTTGTTTAGAAAATATACGATACCTGTATACGATATCTACATATTGTACATTGTACGTTACTGTATATTTTGTACTGTATATTTTTGTACTTTTAACTCTCTAAATACTTTAAAACTCACATGTTTTCTTGCCACAATTTGTGTACCAAACGGACTAAGGACAACGTTCATTGACGTTCTTTACTACTTTATGGGATTTCATTCAAATGTTCCACCAACGTTGAAAACAAACAAATCACCAACGAACACTCACGGACTTTACATAGCACATGTTCAAACCCCAATGAATTTCGTAATAATTCTGGCAAGACTGTCTAGAATAGATAATATACTATTCTAGACGGCCTTGATTCTGGACATTGATGAAAAGAGTAGAAGATCTCAGACCTCATCCTCTGGTGGCGCGCATCTAAACTATTGACATTGATCCACTATTGAATCTGTGATGTAAAGCGAGGCGAAAAATGTCCGGAAAAGTAATTATTTTGTGAATGTAGTGAGGTTTGCGATTGTAAATCATAGCCTATGTTACTCCAGACCTTTCAAGGAAGCTACTACAAAAGTTTCATCATTATTGTTTCAGTAGATTCAGAGATTATCGCGCTGTAAGTCAGAGCAGTTCTGTCTTTATATATTAGTATAGAAGTATAGATTACACATACAAAATCATAGTTTTGGACACACACAGTCTTCTCACTAAATGTCAGCACACATGAAACCTCTATTTTGCCTGTTATTAATAAACTCCTTCGAGTAAGTGTTGTTGGACTTTTACACTGTTAACGGTCCTTCACTCCAATACATATGGAACATCTTAGTTTTGAACATACATAGTTTACCACTTGTACTCTTACACGAAGTCAAATATAAGTAATAATAGACGATAATATTCCATGCCATACCGCTCGAACACAGGGTGCCCGGGGAGAAAACAACGAAACTTCGAAAATAAGCTCTGAAATAAATTTTAAGCATATTTTGTCTAATAAACTCCTTCGAGATTTGGAATGACTGAGCAGCAATAAGGACTCAAAGTTGATTTCAAAAAAGGATTCTATGCAAAAATTTGCATTTCAGAAACATACAAACACTCCAGAAACATCTAAATTGTGTATTATTTACAAAATAAATTAATATATTTGTTCACAAGGAAAAATTGACCCAGAAATAATAAATTCAATTTAATTGTGTAAATTGTAAACAAATATTTTGAGATGAGTTGTCATCTCAGAGAGATTTATTATAAATTAATTATAATAGATGAGATACGACGATAAATTCATATAGCTTTGGGGAAGATTTAAGAATAAGTGTGACTCTAAGATATACGTCGCTTATTTAAAAGAACATGAATTTCTTTTATGAACTTATTAATCACGGCTATCTAAATTAAAACATAAATTATTTAATAATACATTATTAAGAATATAGCAAATGATATTTGTGTTGTGTAATGGGAAAAGGACAGCATAGCATCGAATATGCTATTCAAATAGAGACAGTGCACTTTCAGCGGAAGACGATTATTGGCAACAGAAAAAGATCAGGCGGTGTTGATCCACGAGACAGAGAAGACGGAGTAAAACCTCAAGCGAGTAAAGGTATAGTTCAGGCATCAGTTGAATAGTTAGTTAAGAACAGGAATTGAATAATGTTGTGATAGAAAGAAAGTAATAACGCAAAACGAGTATGTCAGTATGAAGTCGCGAACGACAATATTTAAAATGCCGAAATTAACAAATCAGTAATTTGTGGAAAACTAGAACATGGAAGGAATGGAGTCGCAGCCAAGAAGAGTACGAGAACCAGGTCCAACGGCCAAGAGCACAGAACGACTTCTACAAAGGGAAATGACAAGAATTAAGTAATTACAAAGACTTTTACATTTTATGCACAAAGCCAAGAATGTCGTAATTTTTTAAGAGAAGTAATTAATTAAGTCAGGATCAGAGTAATTATGACCATAGTAAAATAATATTTTTAAGTATAAAAATAGTCCGGATCCGGGAATGTATGAAAATTCATTTCTTTTATTACAAAAGATTTTTATGAAGGTTAAAGTCTATAGATATTTGTATTCCAAAATTCAGAGCTGAAATTGATTGAAAATTAAACTGCAGTAGACATTGTTACACGACTGAAACATTTCTAAATTTACGCGTTATGATTTCCTAATTGTTTCAATGTGTCATGAGAATAGCCACTAATAAAGCTTTTCACCCACTTATTAGAAATTTTACCAGCAAATTGTATCGGTTATTTTCAGATCCACGAAGCAAAATAAGTAACTGCGGCAGACCTGTGAAATGAGATGGTGAACATGTATTAGAGAGTATTGTTGCGTATAAAAAATTTAAAAAACTAAGGAATTCAAAAATAGAAGGATTCATGAAAAGGGGATATTAATATTTGTATTACAATTATTAATTAATAATTGAAAGAGAATGATATTTAACATTATTTTTTTGTAAATAATAAACAATTTACGTATTCCAGGAGTGTATGTTTCTGAAATGGAAATTTTTGCATAGAAGTCCTTTTTTTCAAATCAACTTTTGAATGCATATTGTGGCTTAGCCATTTGACACTTCGAAAGAGTTTATTAGACAAAATACGCTTAAAATTGACTGGAGAGTTTATATTCGAAGTTTCGTTGTTTCCTCCATGGACATCCTAAGCGCTATGGTAGAATCAGATGTTCGGAAAGAGGATGCATAGCATCCGCACAAGAGCTCTAGTTTCGGGAGGGGTCTCCCTGATGAGTATTCTGCCCTTCAAGACGTGCGCCGTTCTCCCCTTTTCTGGCTATTACCCGCCCTGCGACCCGTGAGTTTCCTGGAGGGAAAAGCCAGCGCCGCACGGGCCCTCCCTGCCCTAAGGGAGGGCGTAGGGACGGAGGGGCGAAGGGCGGGCCGCCCATCTGTAATTCAGAGGCGTTCGCCGGAATCGGATGTTTACAATTCTGCTGCACGTTATTGGATTTTAACGATTCTAATTTCTGATAAACCTTGCGGCTGCCGAGGCAGGGCTTGGGCGGGGTGGGGCGGGGACAGGGGAGGGAGCGGGGGCCAGCGCAGCGCCGTTTGAGGTGCGGTCGCCCCAATCGCGTCGTTAGCTGCTTTTATCGGCGCGGCGCACCGCTCCGTTGTTTATGGCGCGGGGGAGGCGCGCGCGTGGGCGGAAGGAGGCGCGCGCCGCCGATTAGTCGCAGCAGACGCCGCTCCCTGCGACGCCCACGACGCTGCTCCGCAGTCGCCTCTCACACCAAATGATGGTTTTTCCACTCCCGTTGTATAATGCTGTCATTTGATCGCTGAAACCAGTTGCATAATGATACCCATTTCGATACAGTTTTCATTACGATACAGGTTCTTGACCAATCACAGAGAAGTTTACAAACAAAGTATTGACACTTAATCGTTGAGAATCGTTTTAGCAACTGTTTCGTTCGATTGTGTACATTAAAATTGTATTTGATATTATATTATGCTTAATAGTTTTAATTTCTTTTATTAGTAGTATTTTTCGTGGTATATTATTTAAAATGAAGTGGATCGTAATTTCACTTTGATCCTATTTGGCTAGTGTAGTACTCCCTAGCAGGCGGACAGGTAACACAGCCACCTGCGGCATCATATGAGGGTAGATTTAAGTAGCTGTCCACAACGTGGCCTTGGCTGAATCAACTGCCACTAAACTATTAATTGTAAAAGTTTAACTTATAAAAGTCGTTGAAAAATTACCGTAAGAAACTCAATGTAATGGATATTAATACACTCGTGTGAAATTTACGATACTCGTGTACTAATTCCCATCATTACATCATAATGTACTTTTCAAATAAGCTTTTATTTGTCTTTGAATATCAATGCATCATTTTCACGGATAACGTTACGTTTCGTGAAAGTCTTTATTGAAAAAAAAATTTGGTTATCTAACACAGACTAAGCGCAAATGGGAGGCAACAAACAATTAAAAATTTATGGTACGTGTGTTGATGTTTTGAATAAGTATGATATATGATAAACATTTGAAACTTATTAAAAATTATAAAAGATATTAATTAGAAAAAGATCTCAAAACATACAACATTGTAAATTTATTTTACTATATTACCTGTGAAAATATGATACTTGAATTTTTGAGTGTAATACCGACTTACAAAACACTGTCAGTAATTAAACAGTATAAAGTGTAAAAATATATTTCCAGATATTTAAAACGTTAGTTTTTATCTATTTTTATCTTTATCTATTTTTAATTAAAACGTTAGTTCTTAAGGAGCATTCCGCATCAAACAGATACAACCTTCTTGATAAAATTGTATTTGCTCTAAAAAAACAGTTCACCGAAAGGCTCACATTGTTCACACTAAATTTACAGAAAAAAAACATTAAAGCGCCTAAAATAGTGTTGATGGTATAGTCCATGCTGAGAGAAAGACGTACGCCTTTCACGTTCCCAAAATTTAATGATATCGATGTTACAACAGTGTTTTGAATTTGCTGATTATATTCAAACTATTATTCACAAGGAAAAATAGGTTTTGCTACTGAGAAAGTGTATTTTTGTTTTAGAAAGTAACGTTTTTAAGTGTACTTTATTCTCAAAGACTATTAATTTTCAAATATGGAAGTTTTTATTTTTATTGAAGATTTAGGTAGAATTAATTTTAACATAATGTCATCCACCCTAAGTTGCTTTCCATTAAAAGTATTTTTCATTAGACTTCGTTAACGACACTTTCGAACTCTAGACGCATTACACTTCAGAATGGACGTAATTATTACCAATTGAAATTGCATCTCCCAGCGAAAACTCCAACTCCCATCATAAACAGCAATTACCCTGGTATTGGATGTGCCATTACTGTTTGCGAAGTTTGGTTACGAGTTACTAAAATTGATGAATAATTAATGCTATTTGAAACAAACCTTTTTGTGGGTGTTGAAGTTAAAATGTAATCATTGCCTTGTGAGTGTAAATACAGATTTATGATTAACACAGAATGTCAACATTCGTTATTCTAATAGCGGCAATTTCAAAACAAAATAAGCAGAAAGAACGTGTGGAAACAAGCCAACAATTTTAGATCACAAACAGAACTTGTCAAATATGAAGATACTGTAGGCTGTATTTACTTGTTAAGCTAGTACAGTTTGTATGTAAATAGGAAAATAACTTCAAAGTTAATTTGTATTTATGGCATTAATGTTTTTTATATTTTGACTTACACTTTTCATGTAGGCAATATTAAGTGATTGTGAAAGAATATATATTATGTATCGGCAGGGCAAATCCGATATTTTCTTTAGTGCCTCCCATTAGAATGGTACTGAGCTTATGGAATAATGCATTTTCTTTGACAGTTATTTCTTTGTTCTATATACTACGTTCCACTTACTACCAGGCATTCCAAAATCGAGATTAATTAGACAAGTTATGGTAGTGGTGATGATATCACACAAGTTATGGTTGTGTGATCAAACCTCGCACCGCATATTGATGCTGATGGTATTGCTGACGTTGAAACTAATGGTGGCTGTGCGAAGCCTTACGAAGGCGAAGTTCTTACGCAACATCCCCTCCCTCAGCGCCTGGAGCGCCCCTATCTGTAGGTGGTGCGAACTCAGGGTCAAAGAAAAGATAGCTCATCATGTACTTCTCTCTATCCTCTCTCATGCATTAGCTCTTTCCCCACAAAAATTGATTTCTCCTAATCATTTAATACGTTATCACAAGTAACCAGGAGATCTCGTGTAGAACAAAACTTATCGTTTGATAGGGAGTACCAGTATCGACAATGCAGCAAACAACCTGATTTTATTTATTTTAGCCCAAACATAACGCTCATTCATTAATGCACTTCGACTGTTGTGACGTAAGCAAATATTACATCTAGTTCGTGACTTCAATAGAGAATATCATTGTCATATGGCCACCAATGGCACTAACAGTACCTTTTAAGGACAATTAAAATTGCACATCTAACATTCTCGTCTTTCGAAATAATTCTGGGACTCTAAGCTTGCAAGAGTTATCAAGAATTTTCAGACTAGAATCAAACCAGTGGCACTCATTATTACTTGCATCAAATTCCTGGATGAGATATTCTCCTAATAGATTGCTGCTTAAAATGCTGACCACGTTACCGCTTCTACACGTCACAATGTCACATGCAAACGAAATACAAATCAACTTTAAGTATCTCTAATTAGTAATTTACCTGTTTGAATATTTGCGTTTCTTTTCACATTTTCCTGTCACTTTTATGCATGGTCTTACAGTTATTCAGCGAGATATACCTTCCCTTGAATCCTTTAGTCATCCGCCTGCCGTCTCTTTCAGTTCACTCCCCACCCGCTGTCCCCCTACTTGTCCCAGTGTGTCCCTGCCTGTTTATCTCGCATTACAGCGCCTCCCCGCCGCCCGTGGGCGGACAGCTGCCTTGTTAACCGCTTGTTATTTTTATCGAAAGCCCCTGCGATTTGTTTTGAGCATCCGAATCCGCGCGCCCCTCGCCGCATCGCGGGTTGTTTGGTTTCCTCTGCGTCCGCGGGCGGCGCGAGGGCGCAGGCGGCGCAGAGGTAATCCCGCGGCCGCGAGCTTAATGACGCAAGCGGGCGCCGCGGCTCCGCCTTCAGGCAGAGGCCCCGGGCACTGACGTGGGGGGTGAGGGGAGGGGGAAGTTGACAGAAGTGAGCATTCTGTAGGAGGGCGATGGAGAAATGTGCAATGACGACAATGTCCGACAGGGCCGATAAGGAGCGACGGCGGGGGGGGGGATTGGATGGGAGGGTAGATTTGAATGTCGGGATTGACTTGAATGACGGGGCTGACATGGAAGACGGGGTTGACTTGGATGACGGACTTGACTTGGATGACGGGCTTGACTTGGATGACGGGCTTGACTTTTATGAGGGGGCTTGACTTGGATGAGGGGGTTGACTGGGATGAGGGGGTTGACTTGGATGAGGGGGTTGACTTGGATGAGGGGGTTGACTTGGATGTCGAGAATGACTTGGATGACGGAAATGACTGATGAGGGAGCGACAGGAGCAACGTTGGTGGTAAGGACACCGGGAGTGACAAACAAAGTTACTTATATGAGAACGACAAGGACGAAGGGAGCTATGGAGGTGGTAGAGATGAGAGAAAGTATCTGGAGTAATAATGAATTCAAATATGTAAAAGAGTATGCGGGCAATGAGAAACGAATCGTTTATTGCTTGCAGTGATCCATGTAATTGTACACACAACAGTCGGGAAGGAAATCATACGTTTGCTCCTCGCACACAGTTCTCTGAATTTGTTGAAATTTCTTCTCGGCTGTTGAAATTTCTCATCCTTACTTTTAACGCACATGTGTATTCGATTTTCGTGCGTTTTCGAACTCGCGATTTACGAACTTATGTTAACTTGATGTGTTCAGTTCCTTAAAAATTAAATTCCGTTATGTTAATTATTTACATTTTTTAACAACACGTTGTCAATTTTGCCAGCGTATGTGTCAATATTAAGGTGAATTGAATATCACTGTAATCAAAATATATACTTCCAAGAGAACAAATGCTCTTGCATAGTTAAAAATTCCTCTCTATCATCACGTGACATATAATCAAACTGCCACTTGCAGCTCCTCTGAAGGTCAATTTTAAAACTCATTTGAGCACGTCACTTCAAAGGCAACAAGGTTACGTGTGAAATGACTTGCTATCAGAAATCAATACTTCGTTTTACAACTAGATTAATGGGAGAGTAATAAACCATCAAGCAAAATATTGTTCTACATTCTCGATAGACAACCATTATTTTGTCTCCCATCGTGAAAGGAAATCAGCTAAATGTACGGAAACTATTTAATCGCTTTATTTTTCAAAGATATAACATCAAAGAAAATCAGAATGTTTTTAAGATGTTTAATATTACTGTTGTTATCTACAATCAAATGACATATTTTAATGCTAAACAACCTTTTTTCCCTCAAAGCTATACACTTCCTTTGCGCCTCGTTGACTGGCTGTCGCCAACAGTCAAGGGATCTCCAATTCGCAGTATTTCATTATGCGTCAACCCGTGTTCCGAGACCATTCACTGTTGTAATTACTGTTTGTGACACATATTTAATGAAAATTGTTGGTCTAATGAGAAATTGCTGCAGATAATGTTCTCAAGTGGATGAAGCTGTATGTTGTTACAGGTCAGAGACATTCCTTTTTTGTATTACGTGTTTCGGGAGGATTCTATCTTGGCCACCTCACCACAAAAGTAATGTGCGGAAAATTTCATATCCCGAAGTATTACCACATATATTCATTTCGCATTTTTTAATTTGGGGCCAAGCCTCTGTTTCCACAAAATCCTTTTAGAGCTAATCGAATCTAAGCTCGTGCTTTTTTTTTATTTATGCGCGTTGGAGACCGCAGCATGGAGCTGTGGACGAATTTGTACCTCATACACTTACTGGAACTCGAAAGCAGCGGTGAATCGGAAAGTTCCTCGTTTTGCGTATCGTTTTCACTGCCAAGCCAGCATCGCTACAAGTCTGGTGCAAAAGCAACGGAGACTATGGCAACCGCGGAGGAAAGGGCATGTTCGGTGTGGAGGGGAGTCCACAGAAACATCTAGACGAAGGCTATCAAGTTTCAACATTCCGTTGCTGCAACGAAAGGCTGGTCTCAACCACGATCCTATACCACGAAGCAACACGTCGCATGCCAAAAAGGCATTAGAGAATGCCAGGAATCTCTCTCACCAACGCGAGGAAGGGGGAGAGAAAGTGTTGAAATGACGCACGTGTCGGTGTGTACCTGAAATTCCGATGCTAAAGATGATTACCACACAATAGCACGCATTGGCGATCAAAAAAGCAGAAACCGGAAATCACTTCAGCCTGACGGGCAATAGATTCCCAGTTTTCGACCACTAGTTCTAAACTTTCTCGATTCAGAACAAACGGAAGCGTAAGCTAGCAATCTAGTTGGTCCACATTCCGCATTCCTGTTCTCTTTACGGGTGTGAGAAGAACAGGGGAGGGGATGTTTTGCTTTCTCCTGTCGGGGTGTGGCAGGAAGGGGCGGAGTGTCGTATTGCATGGCAAGCGGGGGGGAAGGAGAGGGGGAGGGGCGTCGGGCGGTCCTTTGTGTGACGGGGAAGGGGGGTGGTGGGGACGCGATCCGCAGCCGTCTAATTGAAAGCGGAGGTCCCGCACGCCTCCGAAACGCGAGACGAAGAGACGGCGGCGGTCGGCGGCGGCGGCGGCGGCGGCAGAGTGACTGGCGCCGGGCCATCGCCAGTTGCCCCATCCCCCAGCCGTTGCGCGCCTCGGTAGCCCGTACCCTCCTGCTAGAAGCCCACGCTTCCCTAAGGCAACTGAAAGTGAGCAAATGCAGGCGGTCGCTTCCTCTAATCAAGGCTTGAAAACGACAAATCGATCCTCCCTCTTCAATGAGCGTTCGGTACAAATCTGTGTGTGTTGGTAGAACAACATTCCTGGTACATTTCTTGCGGACACTCTTTTTTATTATTTCTTCTTTGAGCTCCATTGCCATTGGTCCGAAAATGGGCGCGCCTTTGTGGTAATTTCTTTCAATTTTATAATAAATTCGAAAAGCAACACATTCTCTTCGAATGAGGTCCTTTAATTGTGATTGCCATTCCAAACATTAATTATTTGTTTCCAAATATCAAGTAGTAATGCTAGTAAATATTAAATATGCATACTGCGTAATAAATGTTTTAGTTAAACTCCTGTTTTACTGGTACTAAATAATGAATCAACTTAATTCAAAATTTAGAATTACATATAAAAAGTTTTCAAATTAAAATTTCATTTAGATTTGACGTTTTAGTGTAGAAGAACATTATTAGTTTTTCCAGAGAAAATTATTAAATACTGACGTTATATTTGGATTCTTCTGATGCAAAATGAATGGTATTTGGCACGTAGCCTGGAACATCATTATCCTTGTATCAGAAGATCGATACGTCAAGTGGATAAACATATTTATAGGATTTTGCGGTCGCTTCTTCTGATTTGGGAAACGAGAAGTGAATGTTGATGCGTAATGCATTTAAAACGCACTGATTCGAAGTACGAGGGCAGTGCGGGGTGGGTCGAGGCAGGGAGGGAAGGCGGGGCGGAGCGGGCGGGGGGAGCGGCCGAAGAGGCCCGACGATCCGATGCGACGCGACGCGACGCGACGCTGCGCGCCCGCAAACATTAACGAGTGTTGCCAGCGCTGATGGGCGATTGATTGGGAAACTAATTCGCAGACGGCAGCGGCGGCGGTGGCGGCGGTCCGCGCGCCAAGACAAATCCAATTTACCTCTCGCGATCCGGCGATTAAATCCGATCTAATTGACTCCTCGTGGAGACGCGACGCTCGCTGCCGGCAGGATGATGGAAGGGGGAGGGGGCCGAGCGTCTCTGCGCCGACGGCAGGCGACAGGAGGCGGGGCGCAGGCAGGGACTGGAAACTGGGAATAAGGGAACGGCGGGGATGACGGAGGAGGGTGGAGGTGGGAGCAGGCTCGGCGGCGGGGACGTCACGGGACGCAACGACGTTTCAGTGTGTTTAAACTCTTCTGGAACTGCGCTTCGTTAGATCCAGTCGTTCGCTCCACAAATAGGCCTGTAATCGCTTAAACCAATCGTGGTCACTCCCGAAACAAACCAGAAACTTCGTGAAATACGCTGGAAATTCGTGAAGTGAAGCATCGATAACGAATATGAAGCGGATGGGACCGTTATTTTGATTAACGATGTGAAGAGGTAGAGTTTTCTATCAGATTACTCTTAAAAGCATTCCATTGAAAGAAAAAAATGAAGTTGAGGATAACATGTTTCGAAAAACTGTATAATTGATTATAACATGCTTCAGAAATTCACTGTTGACATTCTAAATAATGTGTTAATCCATTAAATTCTAATTCGTTATGAAGTGATTCACGCAATGAAGAAAAAAATTGCAGAAATTCCAACATTTAATTACAGTTTTGAGTTTTGATTTGAAGAAAATTCTCTAAATATGATCCTTATTATAAAAATTGGGGAGGTTTACGTTCACAAGTAGTATAAAAAAATCAATAAAAACAACATAAAACGCGATAGGATTTTACCTCCTTTCCTAATCACTAGTGTGTTTGCATTTTAAAGCTTGATGCTTAATTATGCTTGTTTACACGGCATAAAACAAGTGTTTGAATTCGCTATTGTTCCTATGTCATATATATATATATATATATATATATATATATATATATATATATATATATATAGTCTGTGGCTGAAGTTTATTCAAGACGAATTATCACATAGTGTAAATAATCTTTCTTCATAACTCCAAATTGAAATAAATGTTGACGCCTGTACATGAAACAAAAGGGGAAAACCCTCTCTATTTTCCGAAATTGCAATAATGAGAGATTAAAAAATTATAAGTTATAATCAATACATTAATGGTAAATGATGAACTATAATTATCAGAAAAAAACAAGATAATTAATTGAGATTTTTAAGTTTCAATTAGATCTGATTTTTCAATTGAAACTTTAAATAATGAAAATATTCAGTCAGGAAATAAGTAATTTTGTCAAACTTTTAACTTCAACTTCTGAAAGAATTATTTATTAAACCGAGAGCCCGAACTACTCTGATCAAACCTCGTTAATTTGCGTAGGTACGTCAGTTAATGTTTGTCAGCGATGGGGTCAATGGTCTGAAGACCGACAAGGCGACATCCTCAGTATTCTTCACAATACTTATCTCTCTTTATTATACTTATTCATATAACATCAATTTGTGATTTTGAACTTTCAGATGGTCTCACTAATCTCAGATGCCCTAATCCCCACTATTACACGATGGTAGCTGCTTCCCCAATCGCCAGATACGGACTCCTACAGATGTGAGGAGGTGAGTGGAGAGGATCTGAGCAAGTCGTGGCGAATGGTGTGGTGCGGGACGCGTAGATCGGGGCGAGAAGGGACGGGGGCATAGAGCGCGACGCGGGGAATGGTGCGACGAGATGAGCTGAGGCGAGGCGAACAGCAGCCGACGAAGGGTGAGGGGCGTGGCGCGGGGCGAGGCAGGGCGTGGTGCAGAGGAGAGAGAAGTTCTGGGCGCGCGAGCTCGACCGCGGGCGTCGGCCGCAGGATGTGGCCGCTGGCTGTATCCCGCGCTGCCGCGGCGGCGGGGGTGGTGCGGGCGGGCGGGAGCGGCGGCGCCGCCCGCGTTGCTTGGCAACTTTGCTTGCGCGTGGCTTCAACAAGCAACGCGTCTCCATGGCAACGGGAACCGCCGCCGCCGCTGGCGCCCTTCCCCGCCCGCCCCCCTCATCTGCCCAGCCGCGCCGCGCCGCGCCGCGCGCGCCCAGCGCTTCCACAAACAAACGAACGCTCGCGGCATAATCAACAGCAACAATTCGGCGAAGAAGCAGCTAGCAGACCAGCGGAGCGGTGGAGGAGGGCGACGGAATTGATATTTCACGTCTCTGGTTGGTTGCCCAGAGGTCAAGCGGAAGGCTTTTTTGGGTAGAGATTTCTACGAGAGAGTGCACGCGTTCGCGTGGCAGAGGAGGGTGAGGGATGGGGAACGATAGTGATTTGATCGTACACGTCAGGTCTGCAAAGCTAGAGAATTAACCACTCATTACATCGGGAAAATGTCATCTCTCCATAAACTTTCAGAGTTGCCTCCAGCTATGTAAATAATTCAAAGCATTATTTGTAAAAAATATAGGGTGATTTTCAAAAAGATATTATTGCCAGCATACTATCAAGAACATCACAGTGGTTCCACGGATGATTGAGATCAAGTGGAAACAAGCGACATACCCTGTTAGAATCTATAATCTGCAGCTTCACTGTGGCCGATCTGATTTTCCGAGGGGAACGGTGAGCAGAGCGGCACCCCGATGTCGCAGCTTCCAATCCGCTCTAAATCAATACCAAAATATCATTCGTTCTTGTTCACTTGAACGAGTGCAACTTAAGAGACATTTAATTTTCATAAAAAATGTTTATTTTTGATGAATTTTAAGTTATTTTGTTTGTTGATAAATGGTTATTTATTAGATATTAAATTGAGTTATAATGAGGTAATGATAACGAGATAATGAATTCCGTTTCTGTAGAAAATTAATAAGAAAGAATTTGTGAACATAAGTCAATTTCGAGAGGAGGGTCAAGCCCCTTAAATCCCTCACTCTCATTGGTCACTTGTATGTAGGCATCTTAAGAATTATTCATTTATGCTTAATTAAATTCTAGAACGTACCAAAAATAAGATAATCTAAAGTTAAAAAAATTTCGTGGAAAAACCACACATGCTAAGAAACAGAAAATATTAACAGGTTTATAATTTGTTCAAAATATTATTGTAGAATATTTATTAATAATCGTGGTGCTCAGAACTAAATAAAATTAAGCCACTGTAAGCGAATTTTACTGGAGAGACAATAGAAAATTCGAAGGATCCTGTACATCACGTTATCAACATAAAAGTGAATTTATTGCATTAAAAATGTACTGTATTCATTACTATATTGTATTTCTTCAGAAGGGGATTGCAAACCTCTAGTAGAAACGAAAATAAATCTTTTATTTTTGCTTGTTAAATGACTTACCAATCTACTAATCACAAGCGTCTCAATTCTTTATTTTCTTGTGCAACATTTTTATTTTTAACATAAATTATATTCACTTACATAAACAGCCACGTGTGTTCATGTCTTGGCCGTATACCCGCGGTCAACACCGTTGTTTAAACGAAACTTACATGAAGACACCTGCGTTACTTGGTCTACACCAGCTATCCACTTCAAAAATAAATGAGAAAAACAACGTAAAAGCGCACGCCATTCACGCAGAAGATCTCGCACCTGCGTGGAGAGACCGTCTGCACACCTCCGGGGGCGGAGTGGTGCAAAGGAGCCGCCGCGCGGGGCCGCAAGGGGCGCTCCGATCGCCCATTCATCACCGGCAAATGAAGCTGCCACGCCCAGCGCCGCCCCGCACCGCCCCGCGCCACCCCGCGCAGCGCAGCGCCCAGGGACCCGCGCAGCGCCCGCCGCCTGCGCGCGCAGCCACACCACGCTCACAGCAGCGCGGCGCGGCGCGGCGCAGCGGGAATCGATAGTTAGCCACTGAACGCCGCAACACGGCCACACTTCTTTCGGAAGACGCTGGCTTGCCCCCACACGCGCCCTCAGGCTACTCGCGAAATGAGACGCAGGTCCGTGACTGTGACGCCGTATAACTCTATGGTGAATTTCTGATAATCATTGCTTACTGAATCCGTGCTCGTGCGCTCGTCCAATAGGCAGTGGTTATCAAAAACTCGCTATGAGTCACTCTGCGTCACGTCACGAACCTGCGTTTCATTTTGCGAGTAGGCATCAAGGTACATCTTTACTGTTCTATGATGATATCAAGACGATGCTCATATTATTTCAAAAGAAAAAAATGCTACTACTGATGTTAATTACACAGGCACACAAAAAAAGTTGTCAGACCCAAAAATTTGACACATGTTTCTCTATGCAACGTTTGCGATTTAAAAAGAAGTGGATGGTGGCGGTGCATTTCTGGCTTCAGATTTGGATTCAGCGCGTCAACATACATAGAGATACATGTGTCAAGTCTTTGGGTCTAACAACAACCCCCGAAAACAAAAATACAATTTAACAGTAGTTTTTCGCGCTTAAAAACGCAATTCTGATTTCAAATTCGGATCAGACGTCGAGATACATAAAAAATATTTGTCAAGTCTTTAATTCCAACAACTTTTTTTGTGTGTGTAACTGAAAATTATGGATAAGTTGTCACCTTAAAACATACCAAATTAAAAAAGTAAGAAAGTATTATTTTTTCTAATGAAAAATTACTCTTATTCCGAAATCGTTGTGTAATGCAAGAATTGAAAGTGGAAAAAAAGCAATACTTAGGAATTAATTTCCATTTTCTTTTAAATTCCTTCGTTACCTGTTAAGTTATCTCGAAGCCACATTGGCATGGTCTCTGCAGTGTCTATGAACGGAAGGCCCTAGGATTCGACTCCTGATGATGAAAGATTCTCGAAACTAGCTAATACAGCTAGGTCGAATTCAGCCGTTGTATGGAGGAGAATTCTACCAACAGGCTACCTTTACTGAATTCTACCGACAGGCTCCTCTGATAGTTTTCCGAGGGTCCTCTTATCTAAACCGGAGGCAAAATTCAGGCAAATTCCGGAGCAGTACCATATCTAACCGGAGCCCGCGCGATCTAACCTTCCGCCTACTTATCCAATCCTTACCTCTCACTCACACGTCGAAAGACCAGTCGGGAACTTAAAGCTTACCCCGGCTGGAGTGGTGACCCGCTGGGAGATATACCTAGAGAGGAAAAACTCCCGCAAGCCAACGTACAGGTCTGCGCCGTATCTCAACATCCCGCGAGCGAGGAACATCACATTCTCCCGGGATCATACTACGCCAATTTCTCTGCACTAATACATCACTATACTAACGAGAATAACAGCAGTTGACGTGCTTGGAAAGCAATCAATCGATCTTCGCAATGTTCTCTCTTATATGTTATAAACGTGAAATCACAAATAGGTCAGGATTAACAGCCAACACTAAACGCCTCGTGCATTTTGTACTACGTGTAAATTTAACAAACGCATTTACTTGTTCCTTGTGAGCAGACTTGAATAAAACATGTGTTGGTGAAAGACGCTTGTTGGAGCGCACGCAGCAGGAGGGCAATCACACGGCTCTTCCTTCGTGAGCCGGGGGGGGGGGGAAGGCGGAGGCGCCGACAGCGCCGCCGATGAACAGCGTTCAGCGCGCGTAACAGGCCGAAAACCATCACGAATGGATGAGCGCGCGAGCGGGCGGAGGCCGCTGCTGGGCGGGGCGGGGGCGAGGGTGGGGGCGGGAGTGGAACGCGCGGCGTTCCAACGAACGTGTTCCGCAATCGATACACGCCGCCGCCGCCGCCACCGCCGTTCGCACGGCGCGACTCGACTCGCCCGCCGCGGCCGAGAGCTCTGCCGTAGTCGCAGCCACCGCCGCCGTCGCCTGCGCGGCCCCTGGCGAGGGAATGGAGCGTTCCGGTGTCGGAGGAGGCGGTGGCGACGGCGACGGCGGCGGTGACGGCGGCGGTGGCGGCGGCGGGTGGCGGCGGCGGCGGCGGCACCAGTGAACGCGGCGGAAGGGAGCGAACGGGTGTGAGGCAGAGATGGAATGTAGTAGAGCGGCGTGGAGTGGGGAGGGCATGAACGTGGCAGGACAGGGATGGGGTGACGAAAGAAAGAGGTATAGTGCAATGCTGGGGTGGGGCAGCGCAGAGCGGGATGGTTGGGGACAGGAGAAGGTTTGGACTTGATAGGAGGGGATGAGGCGATGGCGATAGTGTGTGGGGGGAAGCAGTGGTGGGCTTTGGGAAGTGGACACAGAGGACAAGATGTGGCAGTGTTGAGAGTAAGGGGAAGGGAGCGGGAGCGATATAGTGCGAGGAAGAAGCGGAGATGTCTCAAAGTTTGCAGGTGCGGTTGGGTGAGGGTCAAGAGTGGGTCTGTCGCGGGGAGGTAGTTACAGATACAAAAGATATGGAGTGACGAGAAGAAAACGACGGATATGATGAAGGCGACACGATCTCTACTTTTGTAGTGGTATCGCTGCTGAAGGCCTGCTGAGCAAGTGGCGAAGCTTGTATGATAGTTCAGCCGATCGCACAATCGATCGTCAACGATTGAAACGTTAAAGTCAGAGAGTTGATGGGCATTAATTTTGATGATGCCGAAGAAAAATCTAGCTAATTCAAGCTTATCATAGCTAATTCAAGCAAATAGATCATAGGGAAGGAATGGCGTTGGTTGTAAGGAAGACGACATTTGTGATAATGAACCTACGTTCATAATTCCTCCTTTATCAGCTGTAGGAATTGATTTCTTGGGAATATGATAGCAATATCAAAAGTATAAATGTATACACGAATTAAGCGTGGAATTTAACATTAAGAAATTTAATATATTTTGACATTTCTGGAGCATTTCTTTAAAGTCTGAACATAAATACAGACTGTTGTTTCAGTAATACTTCACGTTATGGTGATAGAATCTAGTAAACAATATATTTAAAAAAGGCGGGATATTTACCCGAAATGAAAAATGAAACTATCTGACAATATCTAGGTAGTTTTTAAACATATAATAATCAAAAATAAAAAATACAGATGAAGCTGTTCTCAACGTTCAGGCCTTGAATCTACTAGTTGGTAAGAAAAGATTGAAGTTCGTACAGAAAATCACAATAACAGTTACAAGGACTCTCAGACTTGAAGAAATGTACGCACAAAATGGAGAGACAATATGTAGAAGGGAGAACGCAGTAATCCACAGATATAAAGATATTAATAGGAATTTCTGGGGAGAGAAAATAGAGCAAATGTGACGTACTAAATATACTTTTTGTAGTGATGTATTGGTAGAAGGAGGACGTGACCATTCAAAAAAGAGGGGATTTGGTGCAAAGCATTCATCCGCGGAGAAAGAATAGTAGCACGCTCCATCATGGAGTTGAGAATGTTTTCGGTACACAGGACGTAGAGAAGCTAGACACGATATGGACAGTTTGCTGGTTACGAAGTCAGCTGTAGAATTTACAAGTGGTTGTGAAATAGGTACCTTCATAAATATCTCCATCGGTGGTTTGGCCGCAAGGTAACAGCTGTAGATTTAGGAAAGTACAGAGCTCTCATTTCTCTGACAATCAGGAACATTAAAATAATGACAATAGTTGGTAATCTATCTTTCCGGTTAGATGACAGATGCACTGCGGAAGTAATGAATCACTTCCCTATAATTTGATATATAAAGTGTCTTAAAGGAATTCGTTTTGTAATGAATTGTACATGTATGAGATGTACACGTGTCCCATTGCGAAAGAATAAAGTAAATGAAGAGGCTTGAATGATTGACTATAGTACGTATGGCACAGTACTAACAAGTTATCCCCGTAATATTTTAATTCTTCTTTTTGCTGTTCATAAATCTGTTGCCAAACTCATTTTCATTAATAATGTAAACTGACGGAGATAATAAATGACACATGTATTATGCAAATGTTCGGAGATTCAAACTTTTTGTAGCAGTATTTATAGTACCGAATTACAAATTCACACAAATAATCCCAACTCAACCTTGTCGATTGCACTGTACCAATGGGCGCTATACATACAGCCCTGTACAAATTGAACAGAATTGCTACGTCACTTGCAACATCCGAGTGACACGGCGGCCCATGTAATTCGGAGGTCGTTCGGCGGGGGTTGGGCGGCGCTTTGGCGGGGTTTGGACGGGGCTTGGCGGGGTTTGGACGGGGCTTGGCTGGGCGGGCGCTGGGCTAGGCTGGGCTGGGCGGGCGCTGGGCTAGGCTGGGCTGGGCTGGGCGGGCGATGGGCTAGGCTGGGCTGGGCGGGCGCTGGGATGGGCTGGGCTGGGCTGGGCTGGGCGGGCGCTGGGCTTGGCTGGGCTGGGCTGGGCGGGCGCTGGGCTTGGCTGGGCGGGCGCTGGGCTTGGCTGGGCGGGAGCTGGGCTTGGCTGGGCGGGCGCTGGGCTTGGCTGGGCGGGCGCTGGGCTTGGCTGGGCGGGCGCTGGGCTGGGCAGGGCTGGGTGGGCGCTGGGGGGGCGCCACGCGCTGTCTGGCGCCGCTGGCTCCCCGCCGCTGGCGCGGGAGCGCTCAGCCGCCCGGCGCAGTCGATACCTCTCTCGCAGCAATCATTTCTCGATTAGGGCGCGCTGTGGCGGGGCGGCCTTGGCTTGGGCTGGACGCGGCCCAGATTTACATGCAGATGTAATCGCCCGCTTCGCTCCGCCTCGCCGCTCCGCTTTTCCCCAGTGCCGCGACGCTACCTGCCAGCGACCGGCGCTCCGGAGCCAAACCGCTCTCCGGGCCCCGGGCGCGGGGCGGGTGGGTGCGTGGCGGGGCGGATGGGCGGGGTCGCGGGGGCGGAGGCGCCGCGCGCCCGTCGGCTGTCGCTCGCGCTTTACGGGCGCCCGTAACTCGCGGGCGCCCCGCAGGGCGGCGCTCGCGGCGCGATTTAAGATGGCCGCCCCGCCCCGCACCGCTCCGCCCTCCCGCACGCGGGCGACCCGCCCGCCCTGAGAGGTGGCGGCGGCGGCGGGGCCGGCGAGCGTGGTCCGGACGGACGTAATTATTTTCCGATAGCCAATTTACGTCCTCGCAGGCGCTGCATCTGTCGCGTGGCGCCCTCGCCGCTGCCCGCCCCGCCCCTCCTCCGCTCTCCCCCGTCCCCGCTCGGCTTGGCCCGGGCCGTCCCGCTTCCCACTCGCCGGGTTTGATTACCGACCCAAGTTTGTTTAATGAAAACATAAAACAGGTCGAAATTGAGTGCCTAATGACGGCGATATTGCGCCGACGCCCTAACCTAGTTGAAAGCGGCGTTATTGGAACGTCAATACTTCACCTCCGGTGCGGCCCGCGGGGCGGGGCGGGGCCGGGGCCGGGGCCGGGAGGACGGGCATCGCAATTGAGGAGGCCGCGCCGCCGCCCATCGCGGGCGCGCAGCGTCAAAAGGGCGAGTGGGAACTGACAGATGGCGCTGCGGAGGACAGGTGGTGACGCGCGGGTGACGTGTGCGCGCGCTGACGGCTGCCCTGCCCTCCACTCATTCGATTTTTAAATCTAATTGATACATCAGACGACAAATTGTCCCTTTAGAAAATCTCTTCAACTACGGAAGACCCATATATCCATATCTACCGCAGGCATCTCCACAGCTAGAATGGAAATACCTCAATAAGTATATTCGTAAATTGAGAAAAAAATGCATCAAAGTGGGCACACTTGTATAAATAGTATGGTGGAGATGAAAAGCGAATGTATTTTCTTACTGAAACATTTTCCGATAGAATACATTTTTGATTTTATTGAAGTTTCAGAGGATTTGGAAGGTTTGAAACGAAGAAGAGAGGAAGAGGCCGGACAAGATATATAAGATCGGGCCAAAGCGGCCAGAGTGGAGAAAGGTTAGAATTCGACGGAACAAAAGAGAGCAAGAAAATAGAGAACTGCGGATCAGGTTTGGCAGAAATGTACACAATCAAGAGGGAAACGAAAAAAAAGCGAGAGGGAGAAAGAAAGATAGAGAAGGAGAAGAAAGAAAGATAGAGAAGGAGAAGAAAGAAAGATAGAGAAGGAGAAGAAAGAAAGATAGAGAAGGAGAAGAAAGAAAGAGAGAAGGAGGGAGAAAGGAAGAGAGAAAAGAGGGAGGAAGAAAGAAAGAGGGAAGGATAAAGAAAGGAGAAGGAAGGAGAAAGAAAGAGAGGGAAGAGAGGAGAAAGAAAGAGAGGGAAAAGAGGAGAAAGAGAGAGATAAGGAAGGAGAGAGGAAAATATAGGGAGAGGAGTAGAAGGGGGATAAAGGGGAAAAGGGGAGAGAGTGAGGACGAGAGAGAATGAGAAGAGGGTAGGGTGAAGGAGGAGAGAGGGAGAGAGAGATGCTTAGAGGAGCCGAGAAGAATAAGGGCTCAATGCTTGAAAGGAAGAGTGTCCGAGGGATGAGGGCGAGGGCAGCGTAGGAAGTGAGGGCGGCGATGGTGGCAGCGGCGGGCGCTGATGGCAAGAGCGCTCTATCTCTGCGCAATTGTCCCAATGAGCGGGGCGACGTTTCCGAAGCGGGAGGCGCGACGGGGAGGTGTGTGGCGGGGCGGACGCGGAAGAGTGATAAGCAGGCGGCGGCGCGAGGCGTCGCGAAGCCTC
Organism: Acheta domesticus; assembly: GCA_031308135.1. Classification (NCBI taxonomy): domain Eukaryota; kingdom Metazoa; phylum Arthropoda; class Insecta; order Orthoptera; family Gryllidae; genus Acheta; species Acheta domesticus. The sequence goes on along the minus strand of JAHLJT010009436.1, from coordinate 193,718,948 downwards.
GCGGGGCGTCGGGGGGCGTCGCGGGGGCCGGAAGCGCCTTATCGGGGCGCGCTCTGTGAATGCTCGCCCCAGTTGCCGCGCAGGTGCCACGTGCCTCGCACCGAGCCGCCTTCAGCTCTCCCTTGGGGGTTAGCAAGCACGGCGACCGCTGGCGCGGGGTCTACCGGCCACGCATCGCCTTCACCATCGTCAATGGTTTTCATTTTACTATCACAATATGTGCCAGATTTTATTAAGTATTATGAAACTATTTAGTTAAGAAAACGAATGTAGTAAATTATGAAGCTAAGAAATTGAAAAAGCTAAACTTCAACGTATGCTTGCTTAGTATCAAATCGTAATCCTACTTGTCTTTGATTTGAAATATTAAAAGAATTTGATATTACTGCCTGTGTAACCTTCATTTACATTCAATCTTTCACCAATAGTGGCACTAATCATGGAAGTACTTACTTCCATTTACTAAGAATCAGTATTCTTTGCAGAACAACATTGTGTGGAATAGAAATCCATAATTTCTTCGTAACAAAATTACAATAGATATACTACACAGGGAAGTCTGGAAGTTACTAATACAGTTTCAATAAAATAAAGGGAGCAAAAATTATAGCGTCGGATAAATTACAGAATACCATAAACAACTATATAAAACGAAGGTGTTAATGGTCTATATTTTGGGAATTATAGCATTTTGGTCAATGTCCTAGCATCCTGGAATTTGATCGAGACAACGTAATGTTACAGGAAATAATTTCAAGTATATCGTATTTTGAAATAAAACTTCGGAACGACGAGAGTAAGGACGTTTACTGACAGTTTTTTTTTTCACATTTGACGTAAATGTGCTCTTGTACTCCCACGCTTATCTTGCAAAGGATTTAGGTCGCACCGCCGACTACCAGCTCCATCCAGTTCTCTAATGCGTCTCACAAGTTATGTTGCGTTCGCCCACGCCCCCCTCCGCGCCCCGAATTGCTGGGTTTGTGCTCACTCACGCCTCCATGGGAAGCCTTCCCTGACCCAATGCCGCCGATCTCGCTGCTGCTCCCGCTGCCCCCGCCGCCCCCGCCGCCCCCGCCGCCCCCGCCGCCCCCGCCGCCCCCGCCGCCCCCGCCGCCCCCGCCGCCCCCGCCGCCCCCGCCGCCCACGCCGCCCCCGCCGCCCACGCCCCCCCGCCCACGCCGCCCACGCCGCCCACGCCCTTACCCTTGCCCCACCCTCGCCCCCACCCCCGCCCTTGCTCTTGCCCCCTCCCTTGCCCCCGCCTCTACCCCCGTCTTTGCCCCCGCCTTCGCCCTCGCCCCCATCCTCGCCCCACCCTCGTCACTGCCCTCGTCACCGCCCTCGCCACCTCCCTCCCCACTTGCCCTCGCCACCACCCCTCGACCCTGCCCTCGACCCCGCCCTCGACCCCGCCCTCGACCCCGCCCTCGACCCCGCCCTCGACCCCCGCCCTCGACCCCGCCCTCGACCCCGCCCTCGACCCCGCCCTCGACCCCGCCCTCGACCCCACCCTCGACCCCACCCTCGACCCCGCCCTCGACCCTGCTGTCGCCCACGCACCCGCCCTCTCGTCATCACTCTCGCCACAGTCATCGCCACCGCCATCGCCCCCCTCTCCGCTCCGCCCTTGTTTTCCGGCAGGTCGCTCGCCCGTGAAAGTGCTCCTTCCCTGTCCCAGCCTGCTTGGGCTTCGCAGCGGGGCCTTTGTCGTCGCGTCGCAGCCTCGCTCGCGATCTCTCGGCCGTCCGCACGTCCCGCGCCGCGTCGCCTCTCCCCGTCCGCCCCTGCCTCGATTCCTCCTCCGATCCTCCCACGCTTTGAATTGCGATCGAGTTCCCCGGTGTAGCGAGACGCGGTGCGGCAAGGCTCAAAGCTACGTTTGACTCCGTTATTGGACGGAAGCACAATAAGGCGCCGTGTCTTGTGGCGCGGTGGAAATGAAAATAGAGCGCTTCATTGGGCGGCGACCGCCCGCAGGCGCTTTCCCGACCCTGTTCAGGAAGCCTCGCACGATCCCTTGCACTGCGCGAAACAATGATGCACGCGCGTTCTTACTCCAATGCGGTACGATATGTCGGTCTGTACTGGCACAACAGCTCCTAACGGGGTCAAGGCTTACCAGCGGCGACCCGGCCTTGTGGCCATGGGTTACGGTAGTGTTGTCAAGGTCGAAGCCACAAGCGGGAGTCCGAAATCGCATCTCCATGCAGTTCATATCCCCGCCACAAGGAACAACGCCATCACTATTGTAAAACGGCGGGGTTACCATTAGTTTTCTCTCACGACGCTAGTGGCGCAGAAAAGTTCGTGGCATGGCACGGTGCCGCGAGGCGTGCCACTGCCACCAGTAGCAGACCTTGACACCACTGGGTTAAGGGATACGTGTGGTTATCAAATAGACATCCGTTCTGGTCTTCTCATCCTGACAAGTGAACATTCTCATCGTCACACAGCAACAGATACTGGGACACTGCAAGGAAGCTCACACTTTAAGCTGCTCCCGACCGGGAATCGAATACGGGATTGCGTCATCGAAAGCAAGTATGCTGGCCAGTGGGGCAATGCGGTAGGATAAGAAACGAAAATTCACACATTCTTAAGTTGAAAAAAATTGAAGTGACTTACTTGTATTATTCCAGTCTTCTACATTACTAAACGTGGCAGATCTTTCCCCTCTTGTTCCTTAACTCTTCGCGCAGGGTGTATAGGCAACACACACTGTTGCTCACAGAACCGAAACAGTCGTCTTAATTGTGACTTCTTGTAGTAGCAGTTCACATGCTATGCTCAATTATCTGTAAGTAGCGTAGCGTATGCGATTGTTGATGCTTACAAAACTATTGATGTAATAATACGGAATATACAAATTAATAACACTCCACTTAATGGATCTCCGATTTGTAGAATGGAAAAATTGTAAAAGCCATCCGGTGTCGAAACATTCAATTGCTGTTGTTACAGAACAGCACAAATTTTCTAGAACTACGTAGATGCTACCCTATTCTCTTCCTTCTGGACTATCTTTGCTGTTTTGTCACACTCCTTCCAGTGACACATTTTTCAACTTTTGCAATTTTCGAAAATTCAGAGAATTCAACGAAAATGAGACATTTTTCTATGTTTTTTTTTACTTCTATCCGCAAAAAGATATAAGAAAAATCTTGTGTCATTTTTTAAAACATTTTGAAAATGTTTTAGTTTTATGTAAAGTGATAATACCTTAATCAAAGGCAAATTATCGCACCATTAGACAGATCGATGAGGGAAAACTAATTTTGGTGAAAAATCCCATCTGCGGTTTAACGCGCGTTGTTCACAAACGGACGGACACGCGGATAGTGGGAGAGACGGACCCCTAAAACATGTCTCATTACACAACACGTTAGAGGAAGTAATTTATTTCATATAGGAAACAGATTTAGCCACTTTATCGTTACCAGGACACCGCAATTTGAGTTTTTTTCCGAGGAATCGCCGTTTTTGGCATCATTACATTACTGTCTCTATACTACATAAGTAATATGCGAGAAAGTAAATGACAATGTTTTTACTATTCTAAGTCAATATTTTGCCATGATGTAAAGTACAGTACAGAACAGTACTGCAGCCGTACTACACGTAACATCAGATGCTAAGTGTCCATGAGCAGGCATACATATACCCACCAAAACACACATTACAACTGTTGCACACCTCACAGGCACATACTCGTTTAATTTTCACATGCCCAGAGAGTGGACGCGTGTCCTCAAAAGCAAACATGTTTCATCGGTCGAGGACGTGAAGAGCGTAGTTGAATAAATGTTGTAACTGTAGTATGAAACATCACACATTGCGTGAATTCGTCAAGAGCTGGGTTGTGTGTATGACTCGCTGGGCGACTCTCACTAGGGAATTTACTTGATACGCCCAGACTTAAAAACGTTTAACCCAACATACTCATTTGTATGGTATAAAATAACATCTGTATAACTAATTTACAATGCACGCAGAAATTGAAAGAAAAGTATTCAACTTCTGGCCACGTTGGAGGTGTATATGGTTTCATTAGATGTGTTCTCAAACTGCACGTACAGACGTAATACAGACTGCTTAAGACAGAGCTACGTCATGCAAAAGCAAGGTTCCAAAAAGAGGGCGTGGGACATTCAATATTTGCTAAACAATTGTTGTACTCTACGTATACTATACTACGTTATTGCAGTAATCGTGAAGAATGTCTTGCAACGTTTGACAAGAGTTTTTTAAACAATTTTTCACATCTCTTGTTGGATTTATAAAACGTATGTACCATCAAATCAATGGTTCGAATTACGGTTAATACGAAATAATTTAAAATGGTTTACCATTTATGGCTCTGTTCGATTCGACCCATACGGCGCTTGTGTGGCGTAGTGTTGTAAGCGCCGGCATGTTAACTTTGAGAATCTGATTTCAGGGTCACGGAGCGGAGAAAAAACTTGCCGGTTGAAAACACTTTTGCTGGTTTAAATAGAAGTATAATATTGCGGAGCATTTAGAAACAATTTGGTAACGCCACTAGTTGAATTTGAATTTCAATGAGAGCGCAAAAATATATCTACTCTGAAATTTCATACCTTTTCCCAAATTATTTGTTTTCATGAACTGGGCCTTTTTATGCCTCTGTCCGAGTTTGACCCAAGCGGTGCTTGTGCGTCTTAGTGGTGTGAGTACCGGCACTTTGACTCTGACGATCTGAGTTCGGGTCGGGGAGTGGAAAAGAAATTGCTGGTTGAAAACACTTTTGCTAGTATATGTAGTAGTGTAATAGCATTTAGGAGCATTTAAAAACAATGCAAGAAAGTATGTGCTTTGGTTTATTTTTTGTACTTGGACAGTGTGTGTGTGTGTGTGTGTGTGTCTGTGTCTGTGTCTGTGTCTGTGTCTGTGTCTGTGTCTGTGTGTGTCTGTGTGTGTCTGTGTGTGTCTGTGTGTGTCTGGTGTGTGTCTGTGTGTGTCTGTGTGTGTCTGTGTGTGTCTGTGTGTGTCTGTGTGTGTCTGTGTGTGTCTGTGTGTGTCTGTGTGTGTCTGTGTGTGTCTGTGTGTGTCTGTGTGTGTCTGTGTGTGTCTGTGTGTGTCTGTGTGTGTCTGTGTGTGTCTGTGTGTGTCTGTGTGTGTCTGTGTGTGTATGTGTGTGTCTGTGTGTGTCTGTGTGTGTCTGTGTGTGTCTGTGTGTGTGCGCGCGCGCTTGTATTTACAAAATAATTTTGTGAGGTTTTGTTCAGCAGGATTTTTGCTGCAGGCCACTAGTAAAGGAAATGAATTTGAATTTTAACTGTATCTTTTATTTTCATGAGAAACAAAATCACTTATTTTAAGAGCAACAATATTGATAACACCAAGTGTATTTCTGTGAATCATTAAATTAAAATTCAGTCGGTATGGAAGTAACGTGCTGAACGTGTTTAAAAATGGGCGCGGAACCGCAGCGAAGAGTCACGGGAGGCGAAGCGAAGTCGCGCACCGGCCGCGGGGGGGGGGGAGTGCGCGAGGGGGGCGCGGGGCGGCAGGGGGGGCCAGTGGTGCGTGCGGCGCCGCGGCAGCTGATTATAACGTACGCGCGCCGTCCCATGCCTGGTGGCCGTTAGGCCTCGCTATCCCTCAACCCTGCTCGCTCCCCCGCCCCCCACCCGCCCCCACCCGCTCTCCACCCATCTCCCAATGCGACCCCCTCCCGTCTCCCCACCTGCCACCCCACCGGCCCGCAGCGCGCTCGCGCCATTTGCTGGACTCTGGACTCCCACGGCCTCCACCCTACTTTGCTTATTTTCATTATTTTCTTATTTAAAAAAAATACCCGGTCCTCTAATCTCAGCCTCACCTTCCTAGCTTACACATTCCACACATCCAGTTACAACTCTATGGTTCGTTCACCGCTGCAATGCGTCTTCGCCGACGCCCTCGCGTTGCTCCTCCCACGGCGCCCTCGCCGTCTCCTCTTCCGCCCGCCACCTTCCGCGCGCGGAGTCCGGTGCTGCCAACGTGTTTATTCGCACCCTGATTGGGCAGCCCCGGTAAACGGTGATGCGTGCGGCGGCGTAGGTGGCGAGAGCAAGAGTGAGGCGGAGCGGGTGTGGGTGTGGGCGGGTCGGGGCGAAAGTGAGGGCAAGGGCGAGGGCTAGGGTGAGGGCGAGGCCGAGGCAAGCGCGAGGACGAGGGTAAGGGCTAGGGCGTGGGCGAAGGGGTGAGCGAGGGCGTGGGCGTGGGCGAGGGCAAGCGCGAGGGCAAGCGCGAGGGGAAGGGCAAGGGCGTGGACGTGGGCGAAGGCGTGAGCGGGAGCAGGGGTAGGGCGAGGACGACGGCGTGAGCGGGGGCGGGGGCGGGGGCGAGGGCGAGGGCAAAGACGTGGGCATAGGCGCAGGCGTGGGCGCGGGCGCGGGCAAGCGCGAGGGCGAACGCAAGGGCATGGGCGTGAGCGACGGCGAGGGCAAGGGCGTGTGCGCAGTGGGCGACGGGCAGACGCGTTGCCGCTATTTATGGCGCCGTAAAGCACGCGCCGCCGCCCGCAGGAAGGCCGCGAATGCGCTCGTGCCGGCACGCGGAAATCGCACGCTTACTCACGCGCACGCGCTTCAGCACGCCCTCTCACTACGTCCTACACTCCTTCATCTGCTTACAGGTGCTCTGGTGCACTTTTTAATATATTCGACCCCTATAATTCATAACTCGTGAAAACCAAATTTTATAGGAGAACAACATACATTTGACCTACTGTGATTATTTGGACTAATCTGATAGCGAGAATAAAGAGACAGCTCAACTTAGTTAAATTAACCAATGCTCTCACATCATTGTTGTAGAGTGAATATCTTCTTAGGGTTTATGCTCTTATAAAATTTACGTAATATTCTTAAATACTCTTGCGTTCATTGTTTATAAATAAAATTCCTTTTTAGTAAACGTAACTTTCCTTATACTACGTATAATACTCCATATATATATGTATACGGGAAAGTAAAAACATAGTATAGATAGAAACGTAGACATAGTCTCAATAACACCGGGTATAAAATATGTTTCTATAAATCTTAAGAAATACACGAGTACTAATTTTTACGGAGACCTTTATTACATTTATTGCTCTATGAAAGTAAGAAAATCAAAGTTCAGTAACGAATAGAGTAAAACAAGTTGTTTTGCATACGGGTAAAGGAAATATACCGAGAAGAGACGAACAAAAGTTCATAGAGAAATTGGAAATACCCGATGCTCTGACAAAGAAAACAGTGTATCCCACGTGGCCAGCCGTCGTTCAGCTCTCCACCACCAGGCGCGCAATTGCCCTGCCATCTACTCGAATTGCTCCGAGCAAACCGCGAGCGTCACACAAAGGCTGCGCCGACAGACTTCGTGTCGAGTATCAGCCCAGTACCGAGAAACTCCACAAAAAAAGTTATATGAAAGATGTAAAGAGAAAGATTTTGATGTCCCTCCTATTCGGATCCTAGCCCTTTATTGCATAGATTAACTCTGCTGTAATACGTTTTTCAGGTTATAAACGTATTCTAATGATTTAATTATGAACTATTTAATATTACATGCGATATACATAATGCGTTTATGTCACTACATGCATTGTTAGGCGATAAACACAATAAGATAACGAGTTGAAGAGATAGTAATCCAGTGGCGTCATGTCGAATCTTCACTCTAACTTCAAAACCAACACAAAATACACACCCTGTTTCCGTATATCAGAAACAAAACGTATTTAGGAAAATAATCAAATCAAAATTCGAATGATATTGGTTTATACTTTCTTTATGAAATAAACAATTTGTAAAATAAGGAATTTTTTGAATCGTGAAATATTGCATGTTTTTTTACGTAATTCAAATGTAACAACACGCATAAACATAATTAAATTTTGTGTTTTCTCAAGCAATATTTACTTATTTATTTACGTGAAAAACAGTTAAAAACTGTGTGTGACGAGCTATGGGGAGAAGTGAATTTTGTGCACGTTTTCATAATTCTGTGATCTCTATCCTAAACCATATTCTAGTCGAATTTTGAATACAGAAAAGAGCGATTTTTTTTCAAGTTTTGTTGACAAAATATTCTATATTTTGTTGACAGAATATAATAAAATATATTTTCAAAGGTAAATTAGCTATAAATTCCTGCCCTGAAACCTCATGTTCTTCATGAAAGAATAATACTTTTTGCCGCGATAATATGGAAAACGATAATTTGAATAATTATATTTCCCACTGAAATTCAGAAGACGTGCACAAATAATGAAGTTACATTTGTTACTTCTGATTTTTTACTATTTTTCCATTAATTAAAATAAATAGGTCTAATGATATATAATTATAACAAGTAAAAATAAAAAAATCATGCAATAAAGGGCTAGTGAACGGTTTTAAACAAGTCATGCAAGTTCACGGGAAATGAAAGAGCAGTTGATCTTCCTTAGAGAACATTGCGTTGTTGTGCGATCGTTAAAACGATTGTTTGTAACTATCAACTGTAAGTATTCAATATACTTTCTTATACGTCTTTCTTGTGATATCTACGGAAAACATCAAAGCGGTGGCGGAAGTCTTATTATTATTATTATTATTTGGAAATTGTATTTCATAAATTTTGTTACATATATTAAGGTAAAGTTGATAGCAGGGTTTGCTGTTGTAGCCGAAAACAAAATCCATGTATATAGTATGTGTAAAGATCTTGATAAATTCAGGACAAATGTGTATTCATGGACATGCAGTATTTTCTGTCTTAACTTTTCTACAGCACTTCCTTCTGTTTGATGTAATCGTACGAGTTCAACTAGTCCTAAGAAATAGCAACGTTATGAACATTTACCCTTCCGTTTGCATTCACGCGAATGGAGAGTGTGGAGGGCACGTTTCAAGTGTGTCAACTAGCATGATTTGGCGTCTTACAAAAGAAGGGAGTAATACGTCAGGGATAAGCCTGCCTCAATTTTGAAAGGGATAATTAAGCACTAGCGTGGTATGAACCACATGTGGTATGGTATGAATCACATGTGACCACAATCATCACTGAAAAACCATCAAGGCAGGTTGATGAACATGGCTGACATGAAAATGCCACGGAAAAATTAGAACCAGGATATGACCCAATAGATTACTCCAATGTTAGATAATTCCTCTTCGAATGAGAGTGTAAATGTACTTATAACTTGAATATGACTGGTGACAGTTGAATTCTAGATTCAATTGCGTAAACTGCTCAGACCACAAGTCTATAAAATTATTTGTTCCAAACTACCCGAGTACCAACGGCACAACGATACCATTCTCCAATTCATTACTCATTCCGGTTCTTAGATTGTGCAGCTATTCGTATCCGATTGAAGCGCAATTTGGCTCTCGGGTCTCGGTCGAAAATTACCCAGCGCTCTTCTCCTGTCCGTTTGCCTCCACCCCCTCCACCCACCTCCCGAAGAGACGAGGCTGCCTTCCTGGGGGTTCCCCTCGCCGCCAGATAATTGAACGGAAAGGCCGAATCTGCTTATTAGGAATTTACATGAGCCATCACGTTCCGTAACATGTGATAAATCCATTAAAACTTGCGCGTGCGCCGTGGGAGGAGGCGGGGGCGGAGTGCTGCAGAATTCATCGCGTCTCCCAGCGCGCGCTCCCGCATTCATGAGCGCCCGAATCAATCCATGACGTAGTGGAGGGGGGTGCTCGGACGCCTCCCCCAACGAGTATTCCCCTCAAAGCCATCGGTCTTCTTGCTCCGCGTTCGACCTCACTCCGCCAAACCGCGCGGTCCCCCCCCCCGGAAGCGTTGGGAAATTTCGAGCGTTCTGTGAACCCAGCACACGCGTTTCTCCCACTTCATTATCCCATCATTATTCCGCACAAGACTGATAAGTATCTGTCTTCTCATGATGTATTTTTTCCTCGTAAGAATGGAATACTGGAGAGTCCCACAGTTGTGTTATTGCTACCGAATGTCTATAAGTAATTTTATCGTCTATTTCGAACATACTTAAGTTATTACTATTTTCTGTTTACATTTATAGCCGTGCCCTATTCCCTCAAAATGCTATTTCTCCTCAAAATGATTCTCTTTTTTATGTATGGTTATGTTCCTTGTTCCTAGCTCCGCCAAACCCCGAGGTTTCTCCACCGAAAGCGTTGAGAAATTTCTGACGCTCCGTGGTACTAGCATACGTATTTCTCCCACTCCATTATCCCATCCTTACTTCGTACAATATTGACATCCAATGATGTATTGTTCCACGTAAGAGCCGGGTACTGGAAAGTCCCAAATTTGCGTTAATGCTGTCGTATTCTATAGTATTTTTTTCGTGTACCAGCATTATAAACGACCTTTTCGGTTGCAAGAAATCTTTTCACATTCCAGTATTTTACGGTACAAAAGGTGTATTTGTATTTTACGGCACTAATGATCGCCTCATCACACATTCAGCCAATCGCAGCAAGAGAATTTTGAGGAGGTAGCAGTAAACGGAATAGCCGACCACTGTTTTCTCGCAGAGATGTACGATGCCTGAAACATCAGAAGAAAGTTTTTTCGCAAAAATAAGTTTGATTCCCTTATATATGATAATGCTGTTATACAAAAAATAGCGTACGAATTTCGCTTATAATATTTTATTGATTCGTACAAATTTGAAAACTCGTTCCGAACGTCGCTGGTTTACAAAACATGTACTCATTCAATATAGCATAACATTATAAGCTAATTGCATAAACTACGTTCTACTTCGAACATAATCACGTTCTAATTCACGATTTTCTGTTTGCATGGATAACTTTGACGTTCTCTTCCCTAAAAATGCTATTTCTCCTCAAAATTATTCATTTTTTAAAATATCGCTATACTCCTTTTAAAATATTGCTATATTGCCCCATAAGTTAACTATGCAATTTTCAAAATTGCTGTTGGTTCGCCTTGTGCGTGTCCATCTCAGTAGTTTCTCCCTCACCTTCCTTCGCTTAATTCCCTGCACTTTCTGCCCCTGGCGGCCGGGTCCCCGGCGCCAGCCGCAGCCGCGCCACGTGTTGCCCGCCAAGCAAATGGCTGCACTTATCCGGATGGCACCCGCCGCAGCCGCCCTAATTTATTCTTGGGCGCCAGTTTGCGCCCGGCGATGCTGCGGTCGCCCACCCACGCGCCACCTCGCTGGTCCACGCCGGTGCGCCATCCTTCTCCTTCACTTCTAAGGTTTGGTGAGGGGTGTGTGAACGGGTGCGTGTACGGATGCGTGGACGGGTGCGTGGCGGGGTGCGTGGGCGGATGCGTGGATGGGTGCGTGGAGGGGTGTGCGGACGGGTGCGTGGACGGGTGCGTGGATGGATGGCGTGGACGGGTGCGTGGACGTGTGCGTGGACGGGTGCGTGTGCGGACGGGTGCGTGTGCGGATGGGTGCGGGTGCGGACGGGTGCGTGGACGGTTTGCGTGGACGGGTGCGTGTGCGGACGGGTGCGTGTGCGGACGGGTGCGTGGATGGATGCGTGGATGGATGCGTGGAATAGTGCGTGGCAGGTTTCGTAGACGCTTGCATGGACGGGTTCGTGAACGGATGCGTCGACGGGTAGAAGCTCAATAGACGTACGACAAGGGGTGAAGGAGACAGGCAGTAGAGCCCATGACTGCCCCCTAACATATGTATACAAAGTAACTGGTTATGTTTACCTAGAGGTGAAGTCAACAAGCATTTCGGCAATGCAGACGATTTTTTAATGAAGTCGTGAAGGACGCATTGTTTTACCGTGCTGTTGAAGATCGTAGTCCCCGCGGCCGACGTCCGTCTGTAGAATTGTCAGGCATACTAGGAACATTTAATTCATTAGTGATTACAGACTCGCCAATTTAGAAGCTAATTAGCCCCGTAAGTATAATGCATGTTTTTATCGCAAGAGGTGGCGATGATCTTTACCGCTGGCTGGCGAGAACAGGAGCCGATCTCCCCGGCGACTTGCGGGATTTTTTCCAACCAGGTATCTCCCACCGCCCCATCCAGGATACATTCTAAACTGCCGACTGGTATCCCGACATGTGTGGTAGTGTAGTGTGTTTAAGGGTTGAGGATAGGGCAAGGAAGCGGGAAGAAAGATCGGGCGCACTCCGTTTGGCCGCAGATAATGTCGCATATACTGCTCCGGCATTCCCCTGCCGTTGATCAGATAAATCACAGAAAATTACTGATCTGCGCAGCTCGCCACTAGAAGTCTCCTATAAACACTGGATTGAAATCGATCTAGCTATGTAGCTAGTTCAAAAATCCTGCCACCGTCGGAACTCGAAACCTAGGACCTCCTGATCAGAGGCACTGCAGCGACATCAGTTGATGCCCTGAGCCACCTAAGCCGGCAGTGTAACCGCTGAAGTCGTTTACATCAAGAAAAATATAAGTTTTTCTTCGTAAATACGTCCTATTATCTAGAAATCATGTAGTTACTAGATCAACCAGTAGAGAACGCTAGACGACGAAAGTAGTTCGAAAGAAAGCTACGAGGAGCGCTTACAACTAGTGTCAAAATCGTGATATCAAAATCAGTCAATGGAACTACTTGACCGACCAATGGGGATAGAGTAGGCAAATATTGGTGAATTAAGAGCAAGAGTAGACTGACCCGGCCATTTTGCTACTAACCAGCTGACGAGACGTTACTCTGAGAGAGCTAGTGGAACGACGGACCACACCATTGCAAGAATTCATCATTACAGAAGCTTTTAGAATATGCTTTTAAAATAAGAATACTTGGACCTCTTTGAATCAAATTCGATCATCTCGACATCCGACGCAACAGCAACGCCGACGGTAGCGACGCAAGCCCCAAGAAGAGCAGCACAGTCGACGGGAATCCTTCGTGCTCAAGTTCCGTTACGGACGACCTCGAAGAACGTCAAGGCTTCGTACGCCGCGGGAGACCTTGTGAGTTCGTCTAACTCATTTCACGTTAGAGGTAGAAGCGTGGGCCAGATTGTAGAACTATTTCAGTACAGTATTTTACGAGATGATTAACTGCAATATTACTCGACTTCTGTCGTGAGTTTTTAAATACGTGTCCGAATGCCAGATAGGAATACAGTAGGGTTACTGGACACAGATACTTGAAAGGTATTACTGTAAAAAAATTTAGAAGTAAAGACAATAAGTTATTTGATTGACATATTATGTGTGATGTAAAACTTAGTTGTTTAGCAGTTAACTTACAAATTTCTCATAGGAGAGAGAGAGATCTCATAGGAGTAAATAAAATTATTTTTGCTTAAATTTGATTAAACTGAATATTGTTGTATCAGTAACAGTTATACATTTTTTTGAAACAAGTTAATTTGTCAGAATAGTTAGTAGATTAACATACTTTCTATATAGGATATAGCGTTGGTATTATCAATTTACATTGGATATGAATCGTATTTATGTGTACTGCATATTGAGTGTATACTATTTTATGTGTTTTCCAGCAAATGTGTAAATGGTAATTGTGTGTAAATAACGTATTATAGGAATTATGATTCTTTAAATCATTTTAAGAATTTAATCGGAAGGTTTCAAAGTCTAATTTCAGATTTTATAATCAGATTTTCATGATATTTGTAATGATATTTTAGTTTTTTTTCTCCAACCTGATTTTAGCAGGACATTATTAGTCAATTCCTGTTATTCAATGTACTAATTCTGAAAACAGAATATATTGCTTTGGTTATTTTCGTAAACATATGACAGTCGTGTTCTCAATCATATCCCAGTGCACACGTCTTGAACCCTTTCCCTTGGAAAGAAAGTCTGCGAAGGACCTTCATGTATGAGTGTGTTGTGGCTTGATATTATTGAAGCCGCAATAACGAGTAACAAGGGAATATTACTCGAGTCACCTGTCTCCTCCCATACTCAAAGTAATTCTACCCATATTGTTGGACAAGCTAAATTCAACTACGAATTTGGACCAGGTGCTAGGTGGTCGTTTACTGCCCCACTTATCGCGCCACCACCAACATTGGGAGGAAGGCAAAAAGGTAAAGGTGGTGACAGCAGGAACCATTTAGCGAAGAAGCGTGATGTGCAGAGGTAGAACAGCGTGGAGAAGTGATAACGAACTGTCTTGTGCGGTTAGCGCTTCTAGCTTTCTCCAGCGCTGTAGATGTCAACGCCTCCGCCGCGCTGAGCCTCTGCAGGTCCTGCGCGTAGTCACCCTCCCCCCTTCTCACTTGCTGCTTCTTTTCTTCCCTCTACTACACCCACACCCTCCTCATCGTCCCTTCTCCATCTCCGTTCCTCTTTCCTAGCCCTCTCCCTCCGTTCTCGTGCGTGGAGGAGGGGGGCTGCGCTCATTCTCGCGAGTGCTTCGGGCAGACGTGTGAGGGGATAGGAAGAGCGTTTTTCGTCAGCGCGCAGACGGGGGGCCTGTGAGGGGGCGCTGACAGGGACGTGTGCGGGCGGCGGGGGCGTGGGATAGGCAGTGGCGGGTCGGAGGAGGCGTGGGCGTGGGCGGGGCAGTGGCGGGTCGGAGAGCGCGGGGGTGGGAGGGATGGGGGTCGGGGGCGGCGGACGCGAGCATGAGAGTGGGGGCTCCGCGGGGCCGAGGGCGGAGTCGGCGGAGTCGGCGGTGGCGGCGGCGCGGGTGCTGAGAGCTGGGCAATGCAAGCCAAAGGCCACTGTGGCAACGACGCTTCTAAGCGCCCGCTATGCTATTTGCTTTGCACCGCTCGCGCCTGAATGGGACATTCGGGCCGCACGCCACGCGCTAATCGGATTCCCCGGCAAGGTTAAGACTGTCGCCTTCTCCAGATAAGCGACGACGGTAAAAAAATATGTTCTCCCAATAATATGGAACAACATTTAATTTTAAGAGGTAGTATTAATGCACTAATCCCGCCATCGTATTAACAAATTCTCCCCAAATTCTCCCCCAAGTATTGCTAAAGAGGCGTGAGACATTAAAAATACGGTGTTAAATTTGTCGAAGCGCGTGATAAATGACGTAATGTACTCGTATATCTTTTAGTGGTATTGCGCTAATAAATCACCAAGAACGTCAATAACAAGTTTATATATCTACGTTGTACAATGTGAAATATATAATGATAAGAATATTTCCAAAAGTTGTTAGACCCTTTTAATTTTTTGTTAACATATCATAACCATAGTTACGTACCATACATTTTTCGACACAAAGTATAAGGACTACAAATAAACCATTACACAAAATTGGAGACATATTAAAGTAAATTATAGTAGAATTCAAACATAAAATGTACATGAATTTTCCCTGGCAGGGATTTACAAAGAGCGTTACCGTAATACCCCGCGCTGTAATGGAGTGTCGCAGGAGACCTCGGCACCAATTTTTCACCATAATTTCCCCGCATTAAGGACAGCGCAGCTCTATTAATTGGCTCCCGTGCTGCACAGGGCCTAGATAATAGACATTCCCCGGTAATTGTGGGGCATCGGGCGGTAATAATGTCTGTATAAGCCCAACTATTTCACTCCCCGGGGCCGTTAGCCCTCGCTGGCTCGCCCTCCGCCCCGCGCCACTCTCGCTCGGGCTCCCTCCCCTTCGCTGCCTTTCCTCCGTCGCCCGCTGGCCTCCTTCCTCCTGCCTCCGCGCCCACCCGATCGCCCACGCTTTCGCCGCAGCCCCGCCCACCCGCTCGCTCGGTTCCGTCGCTACCGCTTCCTTTGTCCGGTCGCCCTCTTCCTCATCTACCCGCTCGCCCCTCACCTTTCGCCCGCCCGCCCGCCCGTTCTTCCTGCATTCTGCCTACTCCCACCCGCCCAGCTTCCAATTTGATGGGGCGGGGTGGGGCCGGACAGAGCGAGTCGGGCGGGGCGTGATGGCGCTGTGGGGCGGAGCGAGAAGGGCGAAAATGAATGGGGCGAGGCGGGAGGACGGGGCGGGATGGGGCTGGACGGGGTGGGACGGGATGGAACGGGTCGGTACGGGTCGGTACGGGTCGGTACGGGTCGGTATGGGTCGGTACGGGTCGGTACGGGTCGGTACGGGTCGGTACGGGTCGGTACGGGGCGGTACGGGTCGGTACGGGTCGGTACGGGTCGGTACGGGTCGGTACGGGGCGGTACGGGGCGGTACGGGGCGGTACGGGACGGGGGGACGGGGCGGGAAGGGTTGTGACGAGGCAGAGCGGAGAGGGACGGGGCTGAGCTGGACGGGATGGGACAAGGCGGAGCGGGTCGGGGCGGAGCAGGGCAGGGCAGGAAGAGCGGGGCAAGTCAGGTAGTGATGAGTGGGGGGAGAACGTGGCGGGGCAGGACGGGACGGGGAAGGGACAGGAAGGGGCGGGGAGAGTGGAGCGAGTTGGTGCGGGGCAGCGCGGTGCGGTATATGAGGGACGGGGCAGGAGGCGCGGGATGAGGCGGCTCGGTGCGGGGCAGGGAGGGGCGGTTCGATGCGGGGTGGGGCGGGGCGGACGTTATCTGCGCTTCCTCTTGGGCGCGCGCTCTCTATCCGGGCCCTGCCAGCCCAGCTAGGCCCTCCGCCCCCGCCCCCCGCAGGCCCAATCTGTCGGGCGCAAGCTGTTACGCGGAGCCCTTCGTCCGCGTAATGACCGCTCCTAATCCCACGGATCTCCCCACCCCAGGCATCGCCTCCGCCTCACGCGTCCGTCTTCGGCAACATTCTTCCGCGGCCGACCGCTCCACCCACGCCCTTTACTTCAACGTTTCATTCTTCAGTTTGAGGGACTCATTCCCTTTGGAACTCTCTCAGAATTTAATGCCAAGTGATAAAGCTTACCGACGGCGATTTTCTCAAGACATTTAATCTTCCTTTGTATCACAATCGTTGAAAATTTATTTTATAAGAGAGTATGACGTTATTAGTTTATGCAATTAGTTTATAGTGTTAACCTTTATTGCATGAATATATGTTTTGATAAAGCGCGACGTTAGGAGCGAGTTTTCAAATTTTTACGAATGCATTAAACTAACGTTACAAACGAGTTGCATACGCTAATTTTTTGTACAGTATTATAACAGTATTATACATTTATAAAATAATCCAACAATTTGGCGAAACGACTTTCTTGTTACTTCTTTGGCGTTTGTCATCTTAGCAAGAAAACAGTGGTCGGCTGCTCCATTTACCTTTACGACACTCTCTCGATTGCGACCACCACGATTCTCTCGATGCGATGCTAAAACATTGTCATTGGTGCCGTAAAATGCCCGATGGTGAACGATTTCTTACAATGAAAAAGGTCTTTTATAATGCTGGTATACAAAATGAATCATTACAATATAAAATTCTTGTATTGACAATATGTCTGTGAACAACTGAGATTCAAACAGGAAACTCCACATCTTAACAACTTAGTTTTATGATTCTCAATACCAAATTCATTTTGGTTCCAATCAAAATTAATTTTGATGCATTTGAGAATTGTCAATCCTAATTATGATATTAATTTTGCTCGCAATCGGTAGCTCCCCTTTTCAGGCAAGTGTCACAGTTGGCAGCAATGCCATAAGCTATTTCTTCTCATTTAAAAGATACCTTCACGCAATACATTTTTTCCCCTCAGGAACTCATCACCCAAAACTTCGATGGCAAAGAATGTTTGAAAAACGTATTACATAGGTTCTATAGGTGTCGACATAAAAAATTGATTTTGTTACATGAGAATATCCAAAAATGGATTGTAGGTTTATTCTGCTTTCAAAAAAAAACTGATTTTTACCACCCTGATTTTTGAAAAATTTCCATCATTCGTCGTTGCTTGTGTGACCGTAATCCAACATAGGGCACACTTCAATCGAATCGCTCTCAGTTGGATGTCAGAGGATGTTTGCTGCAAGACAACGAACAGTTACTCGAGGGGACCCCGCCCACTACGCCTAGAGCACGCACGAGTGCCACGGGCAAACGCCCACGCGCTTGGAAAGCTACAGCAGGGCGGGCGGCGATGGGCAATGAGGGGATGAGCAGGATGAGTGGAGCGGGTCAAGATTGGGGGAGCAAGGCGGGCGTGACGGGGAGCGGGGAGAGAAGAGGGCGGAAAGGGGCAGGGCGCGGTGAAGCGGGAATGGACGAGGCGGGGCAGGGTGGAGCGGGAAGGGGCGGAGCGGTTCGGGACAGGACGGGACGGGACGAGACAGGACGGCACGGAGATAGGCGGGGCGGGAGGGGGCGGGACGGGGCGGGACGGGGCGGGGCGGGACGGGGCGGGGCGGGACGGGACGGGACGGGACGGGGCGGGGCGGGGCGGGGTGGGGCGGGGCGGGGCGGGGTGGGGGCGGGGCGGGGCGGGATGGGGCGGGCCGGGGCGGGGAGGGGAGGGGCAGGTGGGGCGGGGAGGCGCCAGAGGGGGCGGGATGGGGTGAAGTGGGATCGGAGCGGGGCGGGGCCCAGCGGAGCGGGGTACAGCAGGGTATAGCGTTGTGGAGCGGGGCAGAGCGGGGCGGGGCAGTGCGGGCCAGAGCATAGCGGGGCGGAGTGGAGTGGAGCGGAGCAGAGCGCGATGAGGTTGGAGTGTGGCAGCGGAAGGGCGAGGCAAGAAAGGGGAGGGGATAGGCAGGGAGAGGAAGGGCCGGGCCAGGCGGGGCAATGCGCGGAACGGCGCGGGACGGGCTTTTGGACGGCCGCGGGCCACGATCAAAGGCCGAGGCCTCCCGCGCTTCCTTGAACCAGCGCCGCCGCCTGCCGTCCTCCCGCACCTGCCGGAGACACCGCCCAGTCGCCCACCTGAGCTCAAAGCGGCGCGCATTAATCGCGAACGGCCTCATCTCGCTCTCCGCAAACACGTGCAGTACACGTGTCCGAACGGCCGAGAAGCCGCCCGCCACGAGGAGCCCCGTGTTTTAAACAGAGGTAATTGCCACCGCAGCCTCCGCCGCCCCGCCCACAGTCAACAGCCGCGCGGCCGCCGCCCCCGCCCGTGCCCGTCCCCACCGCGCCCGACCGTGCTCCCGGCAAAAATTTGACTCCGAGGAGATCAGTGAACGATGAAGGAGCAGTATGCAGTCGTAAGGCACGCGTCCACTACATATCTTTTGGGATACTAATTAGCCAGAATAACAGACCTCACTGTAAAATAATGAGTTCGAGAAAATGCTTAAAAATTTGAGACATAATATATACGATTCATTGATCGTCTTTTACACTGTGAGAAACTTTCTTCAGTCGAGAGTGAGATGCTACAGTTTTAATCGTTCTATTAATTTTCTCTGCTAGTTATGCGACACTGCTAGCTAATGCAGGTTATGTAAAGTATGATGTGGGGCATATTCTTAAGTAAAATAAAGTAGAGCTCTTTTAGCATATTATCACGATTTTAATTAAAATGCTGAGGTGTTTTAAACTAATCTTTCAAATTTGGCATTTAGTAGTGACGAGAGAGGACTTTTCACATTCTTTTACTTACCTACACAGGGACTATGAAGCAGGGAAAAACACTGAAGATCTATCAAAAATATTGAGTGGATCATGTGGGCTAATTTGATCGACAGATTAAAAATGCACTCGAAAAATCACAGAAGTTGAAGATGAATATAATTATTATTGAACACATTAAATAGTAATGCACCAATAAGAAATTGGAGTATTAAATTGAGATGAACTATTACACATAAAGGAGCTTAGTATGTAATCTTGTGTAATAACACAGAGAACAAATATGAGGTAAACACGTGAGATACAGAATCAAAATAATCAAGCACTCCATTGCTTAAGAGCTACAATTATAGTTTCGATGGCCGTGACAATCACATATCGTGAATGCACAGCGTATTTCTTGGGAATGTTAAAGATTCGGTGTCAATACGAAAAACTCTCTCAAGAATGAAGAAACTCAGAATCATTAATCTATTTGCAAGGTGGTCGTGAGCGCTTTCACCCAATTAACGCGACAGATATTTTCGAGATTCCCTGTAGCCGAGGGCTTGATTTCGCGGCGAATGACCCCTGTCCAGACTGTGGCATCTTTGAACGTTTGATTTCTTGGCTGTTCGGGGGACGCCTCGTCGTTGGCTGAGAGGCCGACGTTTCTCCTGTCATGTCGCAGGCTTCCTCAGGGCGGTGATGGGCTGAGAGGCCGACGTTTCGCCTACGACGCGACGTCTCCCGGATAGCCATGAAATCATGGACTCGAGTCGCGGAAGCTTGCCTGTACATCTTTGAACGCTGCTCCACGCCTAGTCCTTTGCCTTGGGGCGGGGCGCCGCGCCGTCCAGCCCAGCCTCCCTCTCCCGTCGGCGCTTGCCCGACGCAACGCGCAGCAGACGGCGCTGACCGCGGCAGCGGCGGCGTCATCTGCACCTGGCAGCGGAGCCACCGCGCCGCGCCGTCGCTGCTCCTGGGAAACGGAGCTGAGAGGGAGCATGGCGGAGCCGAAGGCGGGGAAGAGCACAGTGCGGTGGGAAGAATCGGAGCGGGGTGGAAAGAGGTAATAATGAGTTAGGACGGGGTGAGAAGGGGCGGGGCGGGTTAGGTTGAGGCGGACGGGGTAGGTTGAGGCGGGACGAGGTAGGTTGAGGCGGGATGGGGTACGTTGCGGCGGGTCGGGTCGGGATGGGGCTGGGGTTGATTGAGTTAGGGTGGGGAGAGGCGGGGTGGCGATAGACAGAACAGGTTGAGTCTGGGCGAGACGGGCCGGAACAAGGCGGGGAAGAGCACAGCACGGCGGATTGGAACAGAGCGAAATGAAATGAAGTAAAAGGAGAAGGATGAGGTTGGGACGGGGTGAGGACTGGGTGGGGCGGAGTAGGTTGGAGCGAGGCGGGGCGGCGAGGGTTGGGCGGGGCGTGATAGAGGATGGGGTGGGTTGAGGCGAGGTGGGGTTGAGCGGGGATGGACTAAGCGGGTTGGGGCTGGGCGGGGTGAGGCGAAAAAGAGGAGGCTGGATGGGATGGAGCTGATGATTGGGGATGAAAGGAGAGAGGCGGAGCGTGAGGGATGAAGTGGAAGAGCGGGGAGGAGCGGAACCGGGAGGGCGGAGCATGGAGGGGTGGGGCGCGTATCCGCGCTGAGACAAGGTGCCTGAAGTGCCAGCGCCCTGTCCATGACAGAGACGGGGAAGCGCAACTTGGCAACATTTCCAATATGCCAGTTCACGCGGCCACCGCGGCACCGCGCCGACGTTGCTGCTGACGATGCACAGTGGGACGGAAGCAGTTGAAACTTCGCCACTTATTAACAAATTTCACCGCACTAAATTTACTTATTTTAAATACCAAGATCGGATACAAATAAATTGCTTATCAATAATGTGCAACCACCCTTTTAACAATTGTTTTCTGCAATCTTTAAGATTTAGTTTCTTCTTCAGAGATGATCGCATGTCAATTGTGCATATCAATTGACAATAATCAAGTGTAGTTTTCAATTTGCGAATCAATTGTAGTTTTCAATTTCTTTCGATAAAGAACATTCACATTTCGTTTCTTAGGCTAAGAAACAAAGGCGACAACAAAAGGAACCCCATGCGTTGAACTTGAGTTTCTCGAAAACCGAGCGTCGTTTCTCAAGGAACTTCATCGGGAGAGGTGACTCAGGGCATCGACTGATGTCACTGCATGCCTCTGACTGGGAGGTTCTACGTTCGGCGTCGACGGTAGGTCAGCGCCGGATCTCACCATTCTGTGGGGAAATATCACCACCACTTCCCGAAAGAAATAAAACGTACTATACTTACGGGACTAATGATCTTATCAGTTGACGTGCCCGGAATCGCTAATCAATAAATCACTGAATCCCATTCCTACATCATTTCGTCAATCGCTATTTATTCAACTTAACCAAAAAATTAGTGCCAATTGCTTAGGCTAAGAAACCAAGGTAAGAACAAAACAAACTCCAAGCGTTGGACCTCAGTTTCGCGAAAGCGAAGCGTCGTTTCTCAACGGCCCCGAATGATAGAAGACTTGCAGTCAAACCGTCTCTGGTTTGGGGCGTTGCCTTCGGGCCCATTGCTCGCCCGCTCTGCGAGTTGAAGTCAGTTCGCGCAGCCAATTTAAAACACGTCACCGCCACGCGGGCGGCCCACCGGCCGGAGATTAGGCGGGCCAACTTTCTTAATCTCCGCGGCGCCGATAAGACAATGCACGCGAAGCAGAAATACACACGGCGCGGGGAGCGAGTTCGATGGCGACGCGGGATTTTCAAACGGAAGTGCCCCGCCGAGAGGGCCTTGAGCCTTCGCGGGCCGGAAATTCGGGTCCCCAGAGCGCCGCAAAACCAATTTCGGTTTAATAAGGGATTTAAAATCAATCCACGAGGCTAATGGGCCGAGCGCCGCAGCGCGCCGGTGGTCCCGAAACGCCCGCCCGGAGACGCACGCGAGCGCGGCCGCCAGGCTGTCCCTCGGCCCTACAGAGGAAGGCCGGCCTCGCACCGCGCACGGAGGAGCCACTCGCAAGGGGATCAGACGTTCGTCAACTGCAACACTGATCCACTCCAAAAATACGAATTTTAAGTTATGTCCTTTATTTCAAAACATTTAATAATAATGATAATAATAATAATAATAATAATAATAATAATAATAATAAACCCCGTGTGGTGACCGGGGGTTTTAGTAGAATAGCACCACGGAATCTCCCCCTGTCGTAAGAGGCGACTAACCGGAGCAGCTGTCCGCTGTCCCTTACCTGTGAAAGTTATCCGTCTCTCATTATCTCTCCTGCCCCTATCCTAAATTGTCCTCTCAAGTCGTTTCCTTTCCTCATACATCCCCCCCAAGACCTCCCCCTATTCCCCATAATACTCCCTTTTCCCCTCCCCCTCTTTCTGCAAGTCTTCTTAAGTCCAACCCTACGTGTTAGCAAGAACAACTGTGCCACGTGGAAGATGAGCAATTGTCACCGACTCCAAAGGTGCTAGGGGCAATGGCAATCACCCATTCTGAAATGGAGAGACGTTTAAGAAGTCGTAAGGCCTCGGAAAAAGAGCCGCTGCCCGGGGAGCGCCGGGGCACGTCTGGAGCCGGTGCCGGCCGTGACAGCATGCGAGCCACCGGTGGTAGGATGCTGAACAGGCGGGCGCCTACCGGGTCACCCGAACAAACTACAGCCGAATCCCAAAGAAGCAACCCGCAATCTGTGGCTTCACCTGCCGACAGTGTTTTGCTCGAGCAGCTGCTCGCAACCACCAAAGCAGGGAAAGTGAGGCAACGTATGAAGTGGACGAGTAACTTAAATGAGTATATAATGCGCGTCTACTACAGAGCCACACGTTTAGAAACAGAAATGACTGGATACAGACAATCTCTGCATGCTGAATTTAGAGAGAAGTTTCCCCATATTGTCGTCACAGAACAAAGGCTTGTAGATCAGAAAAGAGCTATACTTACAAACAATCTAATCCCAAAAGTAAGGTTGGAACAAATTAAACAGGAAGTAGCAGAAGAAATTTCTTCCTCCAACAATGGGTGTCCCTTGACACAAACTATCGCAGATTCACACGTAGTTCCAAATTCAACCCAATTAGATGAAGCAGATCAGGATCCATCAACAGCAGGTGCCAAGGAAGATAACCTGTCAGACATAATTGATATATACCAGGAACTTTTTCTCAAGTACTCAGGATTAGATCCAACACTTCGCCCCAGAATTCCTAAACTCAACATCAATAGAAAGGACAGGCTCACCCAAATTATCCAATATATAAATGAACATGTCTTGCCCTTCCAGATCAAAGAAGAAGACACTTTAACAGACATACATGCTATAGTTTACTGTGCAGCTGCTACCGTAGCTGTAAAAGCTGGTTTCAAATTAAAGGATCAGTCAGAAAGTCAGAAAAGGCCTTCAAACAAGAATTATACTAAACCGCCATGGCAGCAAAGACTCGAAAATCAAATCCAATATCTTAGACGAGAAATAGGCAGAGTAACGCAATATTTGAATCAACCAAACAACAAGAAATTAGCCAAGAAAATTAAGAAAACACTTGCAAAGATCAGAAAACACGGTAATCAGGAGCATGAATTAAGAAAACACAAGGACCAGGGTGATAAAATTGTTGATCCAAATTTAATAGCTGAACATTTAGATGAACTAAAACAGAAGCTTGCAGCTAAATCACGAAGACTTAGACGATACAAAGAAACAACAGAACGTAAACTACAAAATTCAATGTTTCGTCAGAATGAAAAAGTGTTCTATCAACAACTCAGACCAAATTGCAATTTCCAACGAGAGAACAACGGAGCACCAGATCAACAAAATTTGGAACAGTACTGGTCAGACATTTGGTCAGAAACTCATCATCACAATAGTGAGGCACATTGGATTAAGGAAGAAATAAATAATGTTCAAACTCTAGAGCCAATGTTATATCAGGAGATCACAGTAAAAGACGTCAGCACTGCAATTGCAAAAAACCCACAACTGGAAAGCCCCTGGCCCAGAACACGTTCAAAATTTCTGGTACAAGCAGTTTACATCGCTTCACCATAAGTTGGCCCAGTGCTTCACACAAGTCATTAACAGCCCTGAAGACATGCCTTTATTCTTAACGAAAGGTATTACGTACATGAAACCCAAAAGTAGAGACACACAGAACCCTTCTCAATACCGTCCAATCACCTGCCTCCCCACAATGTACAAAATCTTGACGTCATGCATTACAAGTAAAATCCAAGATTATATTGAGGACAGAGAAATAATGACAGAACAACAGAAAGGTTGCAGACGACTACATAAAGGATGTAAAGAACAACTCCTAACAGATATGGTCATTCTCCAGCAAGCACATAAAAACCATAGAAACTTGCACATGGCTTACATTGACTACAAGAAAGCATTCGATAGCGTTCCTCACAGTTGGCTTATTGAAGTTCTCCGCATATACAAAATTAATGAAACCATCATTAACTTTCTGGAGCAGATCATGACTCATTGGAGAACAACATTGTCCTTAAGGCAGCAAGACTTCACAATCACAACAAAAGACATCAGAATTAAGCGAGGCATCTTCCAAGGGGACTCCTTAAGCCCATTGTTGTTCTGTCTGGCTCTAAACCCCCTGTCAACACAACTTAATAGTACTCACTATGGATTCAAAATTCGTAAAAATAAGAAAACC
The DNA here is from genome assembly GCA_031308135.1 of Acheta domesticus. Lineage (NCBI taxonomy): Eukaryota > Metazoa > Arthropoda > Insecta > Orthoptera > Gryllidae > Acheta > Acheta domesticus. The sequence goes on along the minus strand of JAHLJT010009436.1, from coordinate 193,693,917 downwards.
ATCCATACCATATCACATCTAATGTACATGGATGACATCAAACTTTACAGTTCGACAGACAGACAGCTTCAATATCTCCTTGAAATAACTCGAACATTTTCGGAAGACATCCATATGAGTTTTGGCATTGACAAATGTAAGACACTTCACGTAGATAAAACAGGAAAGTTACAGAAGATAGACAATAGCCTCAGTGATCAAATGACGATACAGGCAATGAATGATGAAGAAATGTACAAGTATTTAGGATTCGATCAGGCAGCAATCACAGACAACAAGGCAATCAAACAATCACTGACAAAACTGTACAAATCGAGAATCACGGCACTCCTGAAAACCAAATTAACAGGCAAGAACATGATAAAAGCAATTAACACATTTGCAGTACCAGTGTATACATACTCATTTGGAATAATACCGTGGAGCGACACAGATCTCGAAGATATCCAGAGACTGACTCGCACAATTCTAACAAAATTCAGACATCACCATCCAAATAGCGCAATAGAACGAGTAACACTTCCACGAAATGAGGGAGGACGAGGCCTAATAGATCTAAAGAATCTGTGCTATAAACAGATCAATTCATTAAGGAACTTCTATTATGAGAAACAGGCAACTTCAGAACTACACGCTGCAATAGTTCAAGCAGATACCAAATTAACCCCTCTTGATCTTAACAACAAACAGCTGGACATTTCTTCACAGTTTGCAGATAATAACCACAAAATAGACATGTGGTCAAGAAAGGAACTCCATGGACGCCATGCAAATGATCTCAAGCAACCTCATGTAGACAAAAAAGCCTCAAACGCTTGGCTAAAATATGGTGATCTATTTGGCGAAACAGAAGGGTTCATGGTTGCCATACAGGATCAAGTGATCAACACTAAAAGTTACAGAAAACATATCCTCAAACAAGCGATAGATGACAAATGTAGAAAATGTCATACAACGGTTGAGAGCATACAGCACATCACATCAGGATGTAAATTAATGGCCCATACGGATTACACCTATAGGCACAATCAAGTTGCAAATATTATCCACCAGAAACTGGTGGCGAAATCCAAACTACAAGAAACAACCTGTCCATATTACAAATATGTTCCCGATTCTGTACTTGAAAGTTCAAACTATAAGTTGTACTATGACAGAGAAATTATTACAGATAAAACCATTCATCACAACAGACCTGACATAACCTTCGTAGACAAACGGCAAAAGATTGGCTACCTGATTGACATCACTATTCCACAAACAGCAAATCTTCAAACAGCACACGCAGAAAAAATAACGAAGTACACAGAACTAGCAGCAGAAGTCAAGGCACTATGGCATCTTCAAAAAGTCCATATCATTCCTCTGGTCATTTCATGCACAGGAGTTGTACCAAATAACATCCATAAAAATCTGGAACTTATTCAAATACCAAAATATACTTTCAAAATGATGCAAAAGTCAATAATCTTAAACACATGTAGGATTGTGCGAAAATTCCTAAATTACGATGAAACATGAATTGGCCTGTGTCTTGGTTACTAACCCGACACAAAGTCAAATATATATCCGGCGAATACCGAGAAAAACAATGTTGTATATTAATAATAATAATAATAATAACAATAGATCAGCAATAGGTAGTTTGGCAGTGCCTGTAGCCGAATACAGTTTCGGACTAGTAGACTGGACTGAACAGGAAATTCGCATCATGGATCTAAAAACCAGAAAATTGCTTACAATGCATCATGTTGCCCACCCCGAACTGATGTACATAGACTTTATGTGTCACGTAAGGAAGGAGGAAGAGGCCTGAGACAAATTGAAGCCTCCTGGCACAATGCAATAACCGAGATGGGAAAGTGGATCTACTCGTTAGGAAGCTGGTTGCAACCTGGAATAGATTTTATATTCAGCCGACACAGAACATCTTTAGTCGTGATTTAGAGGAATAATAATAATAATAATAATAATAATAATAATAATAATAATAATAATAATAATAATAAAAAACGAGAACAGCCGAATGTGGGTCGTAAAAGCATTGAAGCTCTTAGATTTGTTCCGCAAAATTTGTGTAAAAACTTGCCCAAACTCCCAGGTAATTCAAAAGACTGGAAAGTTAAAGAAATCGCTTTACTTGGAACAGCCGACATTTTGCGCAAACTATTGTTGAGGTACCGACAATCCATAGATCTGCTCCTTCGGTAGCTAGTTGCAACCTGGAGTAGATTTTATATTCAGCCGAAACATAACATCTTTAGTCGTGATATAGAGGAATAATATTAATAATAATAATAATAATTATTATTATTATTATTATTATTATTAATGTTATTATTAAATACGATTTTAATCCCAGAAGGCCCGATAATGTTAAGTACCTCAGATAATCCCCAAAAAACTTAGATGAAAACTATTACTTAGAAATTTCAACAAAGAAAACGAAAGCCATGGCATTCCAGGGTAAAAAAAAAAGGTGTAAAATAGTAATTAATGTTGACTTTGCTGAACAAGTAAATAACTTCAACTATCTCGGTTGCAGTTTTCATACTGTCAAAAAAATATTAATATAAATATTTCGAAATTTCAGAAAATGTGCGTAACTATACGAAAGACTCAGACGAAAGCACGTGCAGTCACTCAAATGAAATTTTACAAAATAATGGCAGTTCCAATGGTAACCTATGGGAGTGAAAATTGAGCCTTCAATAGAGCAGATAAAAAATAGAAGCCGCGTAAATGAGATTTCTTAGACCTTTAGCGGGCTATTCGATACTGAACCTTGAAAGAAACTCGGACTTTAGAAATGTATTAAAGATCTTCAATCTAACTGAAAAAATAGATGTACTAAGAAAGAATTGGCATGATCATGTAATGAGAATGCACGAAGATTAAATGCCAAAAAGTCATCAACAACTACAACCCGAACGAGAGGAGTGGGGGCAGACCAATAAGGCGATGGAACAACATTCTTGAAAGACGGGCCAATAGACTTAACCCAGTATTATTTACATTATTATCATTATTATTATTATATTATTATTATTATCATTATTAATATTATTATTATTTATTAATAAAATTTCTGTGAAGCTTTTTAGGTCACAATCCGTCAATTATTAGACGTGCGATATTTGAATTTATGTTTATAATAATAATAATAATAATAATAATAATAATAATAATAATGTATTTGCCTATTATGTGATACTCATGCCATAAAACCTGCCTATTGGACTGATCATCATTTCAACCGAAAGAAAGCGAAAACATTAAATAATATCTCAAAACATCATTTTCCGAGTTGCACCATTATTGCTGTGCAAACGAGATATTTCTTATGCAAAAAATTCGAAGATAAGTTTGGATTTTCAGAAGAACATTTCTACTTAGAAAAGGGATTTAAAGAGTCCAGACACATGTGGTCGAGACACATATTTTAGAAAAAAATGTATTGTAGATAATTGGGTTGTTAATACGATTTACAGCCACCATAAATTCATTACTGCACAGTCGCTTTAATTTTTTATGTAGTATTTCGTAAACATTGTAGTAAAAGTATTAATCATTCATATTTATAACGATAGGTCCCTATGATATCGCAAAACGAAATCAAGTTACGATAATATAACTAATATTAAATGTTTAACATCACAATAATACTCATATTGTTACAAAATGTAATTGCTTTTTAATGATAGTCAAATAAAATATTATTGAAATAATTACTATAATATGGTCTATTCACTGTATGTTTAATATATTTGTTTTGAAGAATAGTTAAGTATCATAAGTAAACTAATATATTACTTTTTTTGCAGGTGAGTATTCATTTGAGGAACCTTTTCAAAACAACATGATGGGGTGAGTTACCACAAGTTATAACTTTACAAATATTAACACATGGTAAACATGAGGGATAGTAAGTAGCCAGATCCTCAACGTAACCTTCCACATCTACGAATGTTTTCATTTACTGTGTCGATATTAAAATTAGATAATATTGATAGGGCTATTTTTAGACTATTTCTTTACATTCAACGAAATTTGAGAATTATTAGTTTAATTTTTAAAGTTAGTTATTAATTATTGAGGTTTTCTTATTTTGATTCACAGCCAAAATCATTTTGAAGCACAGTTTAAATATACATGGCACACATTTATTTAAACTTCACCTACACTCGTTGTATACTATATAGTTCATTGTACTGTGCAAAGTTTTGGAGAGTGTTCTTCTCCATCTACAGGTACTTTGATGCCTACCTGATGGAGAAAGGTATGAGATAGATCTTCTATACATTCAGTTACTTTGATGTTTACCTGAAGATTGGCCAGCAGAGTGGCCAAGCTAAAGTAATGTTATCCTCTCATGAATGTATTATAATGTTGAGTAGAGCAACTTTGTAACAACTTATTATTAGAAAAATACTTGTGAAAATTTGCCAACAACATAAGAACTCATGTTTTTGAATTATAACAAGTGAACAGAAAAGATAACGTCAGCGGAAGGAGTAGGAGTCACATTCTCAAAATAACAATCCACTTCTAATTATTAATAATAAGTAGTATTATAAGTTTAAATTATTTAACAAATATACTCGGACGTGTGAATATTCTCGGAAATTCATCTGTTAAATCGAAAAATGGATTTAAAAGAGGGATAACATTTTATAACGACACATTTTGTACGGAATAACACTTATGCTAAACAAAACAATGCTCATGAAGTATAGAGACAACGGAGTAGAAATCTAGAGTTCAAAATAATTTAAATATTATAATTAAAATTTTAAAAAGTTCTTCAAAGCATTGCTACTAGTTAAGAAGTACCATATTATTTTCAAGAACAATCAAAATGGATAGTAATCTAAGGATGTATTTAGCCACAAATGCTATAATTAACTTACTCTGTAAAAGTTATATAAACAAGTAAAAAACACTTCAAATAGTTTTTTTTGTAAAATCATAATTATTAATTTCAGTTTTATATATCCAAATGAATATAATTAAACGTCCAATATTTACTAATTAAAAGTTTTCAACAAGCTAGATTAGACCTAAGATTTTAATTATTTCATTGCGAAAAGTTTCAAAAATATTTAGATTGACAATGGGAGAAAAGGATGAGGAAGGTAAGAAACAAATCAAAATTTAAAAAAAGTTATTTATTCTTGATTGTTATAAATTATAATACAGCAAAAGAAATACAAAGCACTCAAAGCCAAAGCCACGATAAAAGATTATACATATTTTTAGTGATACATAATGTCAGATGCATGATGATGCCTTTTGAATACACAAGAGACCTAATGGCGCAAATACACGTTACCTTTTTTTTAATTAACAAGGTATAGTTCTTTGCTTATTCACAATGAATACGATTCAACATTATTTAAAATATTGTATTTCGAAGAAAATATTCATTATTTTATGACGATGACTTTTCTAGGAAGCAGTGAAAATTGAAAAATCTCTGAAATACACTAATACCACACCATTAAGTAAAATGAAATTCTTCTAATTTTTTGAATCGCAAAGACAAGATTGCACTGAAACAAAAATGATAATTTGAAGAAACACTTGTAAACCTCAAGTGAATACTAATATAATTTAAGCTAAAAGTTCTGTCAGAAATTAAACACATTAAAACACGACATCGAATTCTAATTGAATGTGAATTCGTTGATGAAAAATACAACAATGTTTTAGATAAAAGTAGATTATTTTTTATTCCAACTTGAAAATTGAAAGAACACAGTTCAATTGCTTAATTATGCAAATTCCAACTGTTCAAGTATCCAAACTCCAATCGTTAACTATCCAAACTCCAATCGTTCAAATATTATCCAAATTCCAACTGTTCAAATATTCGAATTCCAACTGCTCAAATATTCAAATTCCAACTGTTCAATTAGTGCAGAAAGTTCACTGACGCAATTCCCAAAAGACTAGAACCGATCCAAAGTGGCTTCCAGCTGAGTGCTGTGTACCTGAAGCGTCTGGTGCGTGGCGTGCTAGGCGAGCGGCGGTGAACGGAGGCCCCGTCGAGGGCGCGGGGCCCTGCGTCGGGCGCGCAGGCTGTGGGGGCCCTGCACTCGCACGCACTGCGCGCCCAAGCGGTGCTGGCAGCTGACGCGGCTCACGAAGCGGGCGTCGCGCGCGGGGGCGGCGGCGAAGGCGGCGGCGGCGGCGGCGAGGGCGGGCGCGGGCGCGGGCGCCTGGACATCGGCCACCCGCTCCACCCTGCGCGCCGCGGCGGCCAGGTCGAGGGCGAGGCACAGGGCGAGGCAGAGCGCCAGCGCGGACAGCAGCGGGCGCGCGGGCAGCATGGCGAGTGGCGAGTGGACGGCGCCGACAATACAGCGCGGTCCTTATCGAGCCATTAGCGGCGGTGGCAGTGGCGGTGAAGACAGCAGCAGCGGCGGCGGCGGCGGTGGTGGCGACGGCGGAAGGGCGCACAGGTGCGGCCGCAAGCCGCTTCCTTCGATCGCCAATTACTTTTAATTGCGTTTCCTGCCCTCTGGCGGCACGCTGAACGCCATGCATTGCCTTCACAACACCCTTCGAAATAACGATAAATTGTATTCTAATCTTCATACGGAACGGTGACTGGGAGTGAATTATAAACTCTAATTTCTCTAGTTGTGTGTAAAACAGTGCACTCTCAGCTACACACTTCTCGTTCAGTTTCCAAGTTCAAAATTAAGAATAAAAACTGATTTTCATGACCTTGCATTGATTTGTACGTGTCCATCAAACGAATTAATTAAGCGACTTTTATCTCATGACTTTGTTAATACGACTTAAGAATATGAATAAGGTCCGTGACAGATTAAATCGTATTATTTTATTCACATATTCTTAGTAAATCATAACCAATCTAATTATTATCACTAAGCCTTAAAATATTTTCAACTAACTAAACCATATATTCAAATATGTAGAAATGTTGTTCAATTCGAAGCACCTACGAAGATAAAATTCCAAAATTCTTATTTAATGCAGGGAGAGAAAAACATCTTAAAAGCGAACTGCATTCAAATTAGAAATCTCGCTACGAAGGTTGATGAAACAAATGAAAACTTTTCCTCTCATTAAATTCTAAAGATAATATTTTCCAATTATACAGTACCGTCCAACATTCAGGACGTATATTAAGAACGACGTTCAGAACACTTATGTTAAAAAAAGTTGAAAGGGGCTTAGTTGCTGTGAAACCAACATTTATAACAAAGGCCGATTTCCAGAAAAGAGTAAGGGAATATTTTGTAACAACTAATATGACCTCCCTTAGGCAATTGCATTTACATATTACTTTTAGAGTGCAATAACTCTAAAACTAATGCTCGCACAATAAGAAGTATGCACTTTAGGACAAATAACTTCTTGTTGAAGTAATACTATATCCTTCACAAGTTCTAATCATTAATTATATTCAAAATCAGAGAAAAAGGTCTTATTGGAAAATTGAGAAATACAAACAATTTAAAATGAAATTATTCACTCTCAAAATGATTCAAAATGTTTGTTTCGAACATGGAGTTTCAATAATTGATAAAAAATGGTTGTACAACTGAAATTAATTATTGACCCAAACGCAACATCAACGAGAAAGGGACTGGTTACATCGCATTCATTGTGTACGCACATCTATTTATTAACGAGATTACTAGAAACGGAATAGTGTCCATACTTCCTCGTCTTTCCGGGCAACATATGCGAAAGAATGTTCCGCAATACACAAAGCATAGGCAAACTAGAAGAATCGCTGCTCCACGGAAGGCTAGGGCGTCGCGTAGGAGTTCCACGGGAGATATCGGTAGACGAGCCGGCTCCCGGCAGGATGCCAGATTGGACGGTGACGTCGAGTGCCGGACATTGTGGGAGGTGATCCCAATGAGCGTCCATTGCTGTCTGTCGGTGTGTACTGCGGCTGCACATGTTGTCGGGTGGCGTACAGGACCGCGAAGGCGTCGACCTCCAGCGGCGGGAAGGCGCAGCTTCCCTCGGGGCGGCCGGTGGGCGGCGGCGTGCACGAGCCTGAGCAAGTGCGCGCGCACTCGTAGCCGCCGAAGGGCGCGAATTGCAGCGTGGGCTTTCCGTCGCATCGGCAGTCCGGGAAGGGCGTGATCGGCCAGCCCGGCCGATCGGTGAGGCGGGCGCACGCGCACAGCAGTTGGCCAGTCTGCGCGCACCGCTCCTCGGTCGAATTCCACCGGCGTCGCACCTTCACGTAGGTGGCGTTGCAGCGCGGGGGCGGCGCGCACTCGCCCACCAGCCGGCCCGACGCGCGCCAGTGGGAGAGGCTGGCGCGCACCATGCCGTCGCTCTGCAAACCACACCAACACTTTCGTACGACCTACATCGCTTCGGCCACCGCGACTCAACAGATCAACATTCAAGGGCGAAAGTTCCTAACGTAGTTTACACTTACGTTTAATGTTACGATTTAATGTGTGTCACTTAATGTTACTACTACAAAAGGATTATTGCATATTTGAGTGAACCCTCAGCTGATTCTTTTGCACTCATCCCTACATTTTTTATTAATCCAAGTTTAAACACGTTACTTCTTTTCACACGTAACAATGATACAAAACCCCACCTTTTGTTTAGACCATTTCTCATAATAATTCTATACCAAAAATGCCCCATCAGATGGACGTAAATTAACGAATAAATAAATTATTTATGTACTTCTTACGTTCTTTCTTTCGTTTTCTTCTTTATGTACTTCTGGAAGATTAGAGAACTCTCAAAAACAAAGCCAGAGGTTATCCTCTTATTTTTAGGGTAAATATTTTGTCACTTGTTCCATTCACATTTTCCTTAACCACACTAAAGATTGCAGGCTGACCAAGGAGATTTAAATACTCTAAAACTGTATACATTTTGAACAAATTCTATAACGCATGGACTTTCAAGATTTAATCTACAATGTGCAGAGAACTAATATTACTAACGTGAAAGAAATGTAGGCAATTAATTAAAAATCACATAACATATAGATTCATTTAAATATTAAATAAAAAATATTAGTTTTTCATAAAACTTCCGCGATTTCAATTTTTATTTGTGGATGATGAATTTGAAAATAAATTCAATGAATGGATCATGGAAACTTAATATTACGTTGACAGAGGTGACCTCCATTATTTCTTGTTGTTAGGAGCTGATTAAATAGCGCGGCCTTAGTCAAAGCGAACGCGGGTTGCTGTCCCTAGAGCCATACCCCGTCCTCCAGTTTGCATTGGCTACCCAATAGCACGCAGGGGTTGTCTGGATCGCCGGGGAGGTATATCCGGGCGCTGAAGAGGCAGTCGCTTTCGACCTCGCTGCACCGGACGGTAGCGTTGCCCACCGGCGCGGGCTCCATCTTGCGCAGCAGCCTCTTCATCTTCGTCACGTCTTCTGGCCGGTACTTGCAGCACTGCGAGTGGCCTAGTGTGGCTGGGGCCGCCGCGCCCGCCAGCGCTAGGGCAAGTATCGCCACCGCTGAAGCCATTTCGAAGGGAGCTCTCGCCAACGCTACCAAAATGCTCCTGAACTCCCCGCTCTCCGCTCTCTTCAGACGGGCGGAGAAAACCACGCGCCGATACGCATTTCCGGCGCCCCAGTCCCCACTCCGTCTCTTTCATTCACTCATTTGCATCCTCAGCTACGCTCACAAATGAGGGAAATGACTTCCGAATCATATACACTCGTTCATTGCTTCACCATCTTTCCATGTTTGTACACTTCTTTCTTAAGTGGTTTCTAAAAACACTGTCGTCAATATTACTCTGTTATTGCTCTTAATATTGTTATTACTGTTTTTTTCATACAAGCCGACCTGGATGGGCGAAATGGCTGAAAGCGTGTACCGACTTCGCGCTTCGGCCCGAAAGATCGCGGGTTCGAGTCCCGCCTTGGACATGGTTGTTTGTCTCTTGTCACTCATGTATGTGTTGTCGCGGAGGACCTCGCGTTCTGCTGGCCAAGATCAGAGGAAACCGCACGTGTGTTGGTGTCTAGTGTATGGTCGAATATGCGTCCCATCAGGAAGTGCAGAGTAACCGACTGTCGGCTGGAAAAGAGCCTAAGAAGAGTATTTACATACAAATGATGCGATTTTTTGCAATTCGATAACGTTCAAGTACCATGATTTAAACGCGTTGTCGCGTTTCTTTGCTGACCCGGCGGAAGCGCCAGGTTGCTCGTCCCTCTCTAGAGCTGCGCCTAAATCCTTCACCTCCTTCGGTATTTGATGTGCACCAGACGTCGTCGTCTTTCAAAGACGCTTTTCCCCCACATTATACACCTTCGCATTATTACATTTCTCGTATAATCACCAACAACTGTATTAAGTTCAACGTCTCAACAAATTAATAAATAATTTCTCTTCACAAACTTTATTTATTGAACTGTTTTCGATTTCTGTGAAGTTTAATTAGAATCTGAAATTTGTTTTTGTAATATCGTATGCTTAAACTTTGACAGCTGATTACTTCGACAATCCACTTACCCACTCTTTTGCTTCTTATATATTATTAGGCTGTATCGAAAAAAATATAATTCAATGGCTTAGTGAAAAAAAGTTAGTTTTCGATGCAAGACCAACATCGGCACCAAGATAACCGTTTTTAAAATGGGTTTAGGGGTGCCACAAACCACATAAACACACCATTTTTCGGCCTTTTCGCTACTTTTTAGAAAACAACGAATAAATGTTATTTAATGTGATTTTTATCAACGTATTTTGGACTGAAGTGGTGCCCACGTTACCCCACAACAATTTTATGATCATCAAACAATACTTATTGGACTCGTACAGTGTGCCATATTAGCTCGAATATGACCAACTTTATGGTAAAACCATAGAAATAGACACTTTTCAATTGGCCATAACTCAGTAAATATTTACCCAAACACTTTATATATACATATAGTATTTGAGTAAACTCTTCTAGCGTGCGCATGCGTGCGTGCGTGTGCGTGTGCGTGTGCGTGTGCGTGTGCGTGTGTGTGTGTGTGTGTGCAGTTACGTCTTCCACGGTTAGACTACTTCCCGTGCACCAATCGAGACATATGAAGTGTCATTGAGTACTATCCAATATCTTTGCATTGAACGCGTCTCGGTCTTTTGATCGGGAACTGATAATTTGTTTTCCGATCCGGCCTAAGATTCCAAGAAATTACACGAAAAACGTTTTTTTTTCGTGTTTTGGTCTACGATATTTGTATGAGGGGAATCAAACGAACGCCGCCTAAAAATATTTATGCTGGTGAAGTTGATTAAAACCCATTACTCCGTGGTTATATTTAGTTCACGACACCACAATTTTCTTCCATGAGGATGGCAACACTGATTTTTGACGAACGAGCAAAAATTAAATGAACATCGCCCGGCAAAATTCTGAAGTACTTAAGTTGTTGTGAAGTGTGAAGTAATTCTTGCGTATTTTGTATGCAGAATTTGCAACTTGCCTTGGAACATTAAATTTGAATAACGTAAAGTTAACCCTCCTGCAGACGCGTACCATCATTTCCCACCAGTAGGTGCATGCGGCACTCCGTTTCGCATTTATGATCTTTGATTTTTGGTTCAATAGTTATTATTTTTGTTAGGGAACGTGAAGGAAATATTATTTATTTATGTTTTTATACATTTTATTTCACAACAACTAACTAAATACTAAACGAAATAGCAATATCTATCAAAGAGTCTGATCCATCACTAGCTCCCTCCTAGCGCCATTTAACGTTTCTTCGGGAACAACGCATTTAAATTTGAATTAGAAGTTAGGACTCCAAAATCTTTGTCATAAAGCTCAATAATAAAACTGCAGTAAGAATTCGAAAGGATAAAATACGCAAGTATTATACATACATGACAAGGCGCATGCGATACGGAGTGCCGCAACCGTTGCAGAGTTCGGATTACTAATGAATAACGGTCGATCGGCAGTGTCTAAAATCGTGATCTGAGAGTCATCAGATTGAAAATATAATCAACGAAGAATATCTCTGAGCTCAATAGTGAAACACCAATTATTTACACGAAATCAACATGTAAACAAATCAAAATGTAAGAATGCGGCAGGGTTAATACGAAGGAAGCAAAATCTGTAAATACTAATCAATACATTCCTTAAACGTGCATAAATTGATTTTCAATTTAATGTGACTTACAACTTATACACATAAACATACCAAATTGTAACCTTTCAATGTTTATATATATAGGGGACAGAAATATGGAAGTGTTAAGCAACTTACGGGGATCAAATATCACCCTGAGTTGCTTATATATATATATATATATATATATATATATATATATATATATATACATATATATATATACATATATTTAGAAATGTACCAACAATGTCTCGTCATAAATTATTACGAGATCGTGCCGTTTTAACTGACATCATTTTACCTTAGGACTGTTATATTCGTGACCCGTTCCGAATTTATAGAAAACTATGGGCGCCAGGAACAGGTTACGATAATTGATAATTAAAACCAATGCTTCCACAGCTAATCTTAACGAATGGATAAATGTCCGGCTAGCTGGGTCAATGGGTCACGTAATGGATAATCGCTATCGCCTAGATAGCCGATTATTTGATCTGCCAACTATACAGTATGGTGAGGAATCTGAAAGGAAATAATTAAATATATCTCTAACTACTTATCAGTTGTGATTGACTAAATGAAAATCATCTTTTCATTTGCAAAAAGAAAATTTAACAATTTATTGACTTATGAACAATTATTCTACTTTTAGGTCATGACCTCGTTTAAAAGAAACCCTTTGTACTTCAGTACTTATCTAAACGCGATCTTGACCGACGGCACCCCGCAGTATCTTCTCACTTGAATGCTCATAATCCCAAGTTCAATTTCTCTCTTCTAATCTTGCGACGCTGCCGACGAATCCAGCCCTCACTGCCTAGAATATCTACCGGTTCTTTCTTAATATTCACAGTTCCTAGTTCGCCCCAACTACGTGGTAAAACATTAAAGTCCAAAACCGCAATATAAAAAACTTTTAAAGTCCTAAGCGAATTTAACTGCTGCACATCAACTTTCAGAGTCCGAAAACTATTGATTCTCACGTCAAACTTACAAGTCCCACTCCCCTAATATTAAACTCGCGAGCGATCTGTACCATTCGACGGCCTCTATCAGAATGTCATTTACTCCTACGTTTTTAGCCCTCAACGCTTCGTTATCCATTCTTCATTCTTATTTTTTAAACAAAACGACAAACTTCGACAGTCTATTCTCAGGAGTAGACAGTCTATTCTCCCTTAGCCAATCCATCCATTTCTTACCAAATCAAGTAGCCACGCTCTCGATAGTAATTTCTTTCTAGACCAATCCCAAATTATCTTATATTTCTATCTAGCCAGCGCCCCCACCTATTCAAGGCCTGAATGCAGTTTATTGACCTTGCCAACCACTACGCCGGCGTTGCTAAGGCTGTATATTGCTATTTGCAGACCCTTTTAACCCAACCCATTTACACAAATGTTACTGTCAAAATATATAATATATTGGTATATCACTATATATATCACAATATATCACATATCACAATATATCACATATATCACAATATATATATATATATATTGTGATATACCATAATATTATATATTTTTGTCAATAACATTTGCTGTAAATGGGTTGGGTAAAAGGGTCTGCAAATAGCAATATACAGCCTTAGCAACGCCGGCGTAGTAGTTGGCAAGGTCAATAAACTGCATTCAGACCTTGAATAGGTGGGGGCGCTGGCTAGAAAGACATAAAATAATGTGGGATTGGTCCGAAAAGGAATGACTATCGAGGGCGTGGCTACTTGGTTTGATAAGAGGGGGATGGATTGGCTAAGGGAGAATAGACTGTCGAATTTTGTCGTTTTGTTTAGAAAAATAAGAACGAAGGACGGATACCGAGGCGTTGAGGGCGAAAAACGGAGGAGAAAATGACATTCTGATAGAGGTTGTCGAGTAGTACAGATCGCTCGCGAGATTAACATAAGGGGAGTGGGACTTGTAAGTTTTGACGTGAGACTCAATAGCTTTCGGACTCTGAAAGTTGATGGACAGAAGTAAATTCGATTAGGACTTTGAAAGTTTTTTTTATATTGCGGTTTGGACATCAATGTTTTAACACGAAGTTGGGGAGAATTGGAAACTGTAAATATCACGTAAGAACCAATAGATATTCTAGGCAGTGAGGGCTGGATTCGTCGGTCGTGTCGCAAGATCAGAAGAAAGAAGCTGGACTTGGGATCATCTGCATTCAAGTGGGAAGATACTGCGGGGCGTCGTCGATCAAGACGTTAGTTAAGTACTGCAGTACAAAGGTTTTATTTTAAAAGGTCATGACCTAAAGGCAGAACGATTGTCAAATGGTTAAATAAATTGTTAAATTTTTCTTTGGGAAATGAAAAGATTTTCATTTGGTCAATCACAATTGTTAAGTAGTTAGAGATATATAATTATTTTCTTTCAGATTCCTGGCCATACTGTATAGTTGGCAGATCAAATAATCGGCTATATAGGCGATAGCTATTATCCATTACGGGACCCATTGACCCAGCTAGCCGGACATTTATCCATTTGTTAAAATTATCTGTGGAAGCATTGGTTTTAATTAACGTTACCTGTTCCTGGCGCCCAAAATTTTACTATAAATTCGGAACGGGTCACGATTATAACCGTCCTAAGGTGAATGATGTCAACGATCTCGTAATAGTTTATGACGAGACATTGTTGGTACATTTCAAAATATATAAGCAACTCAGGAGGATTTTTGATCCCCGTAAGTTGCTTAACACTTCCATATTTCTGTCCCCTATTTTAAGATTTTAAAACAGAAGAAGAGTTTGCGTCAGGATTTTCCGAACTAATGGAGAATAATCTTGTATTACTATTTGAGAATATCGCAGAACAACAACTTACAGGTGATCATTTATATTCATATTAAAAAAACAAAAAGTAAAACATTTACCTGTGCTGTTGCATCATTCATGTATCTGTATTTGTTCAGACCAATTATAATTTTGAAATTGCAATATTACCAGTTCATATCCCGTTTTGAGTTAATATCCAAGTCCATTGAGTGTTGGGAATTTTTGAACTAGAGTATAACATTAACAGCTACTACGATTCATTGATAAGTCCAATGACAGATACTCTAAGAACATACTTGAACAATTCAACACCTTGGTCGTATAGCGACTACTGTGACTTTTAAACTGTAGGGGGAACTGTAGGGGGAACTATAGGAGGAACACGTAAGTAGAACACAGACACACCCATATCCGAGGCGGGACTCAAACCCACGACCTTTCGGGCCGAGATCACAACTGCTTTAGCGTTCTTGGCCATCGGCCCGACTAATATATTGTCCTTGGAACAGTTCTGTAAAGAGCTACAGCTAATGTGATATTCTTGAGATATCTACGTGTTATAACACAATTATAAATTCGCAATTTTCGAAAATTCAGAGAGTTCATCAAAAATGAGGTCAGTTTCATCCTTTTGAGCATCCTTTCTTCTATCCATGGAAAAAAAATTGAAAAAAAATTAGGATCTTTTTTAATTGTATTAATTTCAAGCAGGTATCGCGCCAAAAATTTAAAAATCGCCCGATTTTTAAAAAAAAATTGTACACGTTTTATATAGCCAATTTATCTTACAACATACTTTGTCTGCGGCAAAAATCTCTATCTTCAATTTTGTAGCTTTGAAACTTTAACAGTTAACCTTTTGCAATTTTCGAAAATACGGATAGTTCGTCAAAAATGAGACTGGCACCATACTTTTAACCGTTCCTCGATAAAAAAGAAGAAAAATTGCGGTGTAAAAATTTAGAGCCGTTTTAGAAAAACAATGGTTAAAATAAATAAAAATTGCCTATATTTCGCGCAAAATTACACGAAAACTCATATTTTCAAAGCATACATGTTTTATTTCAAGATCTTTAAAGAGCAGCTTTTATTGACAAAAAATCTCTATCTTCAATATTATAGTTGTAGGAAGACGTCCCACAGTGCACTAAGTGCACTTTTGCAATTTTCGAAATGTCTGGGACTTCAACTAATATGAGACCTGCACCATTAAATTTTCAACTATCAAGTTGGGAGAAAATAGGATGAGCGGTTTAGGCGCTAGCGTTCACCACAGGTGGAGGGATAGTCTTTTGCCATTAATCGATTTTTCGGTATCAAGGACTCACAAAACATGGATGCTTGCTACATCGCTTTTTAGAGGAAGTAATTTAATATGAATACCAACAGGATTTATCTACTTTTTCGTTAGCAGGGCCCGGCAATTAGAATTTTTCTGCCGAAAATTCGCCGTTTTTCGGCAAACTTTCTCTCCTTAGGAAGTAAGTGTGAGAAAGTAAAAAAAATTACACATCTCTGAACCTCGAGCATTTCGGGGTATGATCAGAAATTTGAAAGATTATTATTTGATTAGTAATATGAAGAGAAATTCAATAAGCATAGTAAAAACTCTCGTAGAAAATTGTTTTTTCACAATCATCTGAACGGTTTTTCAAACGATAGTTAAAGGGAAAAGACATCGAAATTTTCTGAAGAACGTGTAATTGTTCCTGTCCTATGTATTAGCAACCGCCAATTAGAGAACTAATCTGATGAATTATTAAAACCCACAGACCGCAGTCGGTCAACCATCGATGTGGCAATACTTCCTTGTCGAAATTCACCTGCTTTGTTCGTTCGCAGAAAGAGAATGTCTAATTAATTCCGCTTCCTACTCGCTAACAAACTGTATCCGTTTTCTCTCCTAGCATGCAAACAGAAGGTAATTTGTTGAAAACAATTCTCGCAATCCACATTACACACTAACAATCTACGATAATATTCTAATTATTACGGTATTTTTAATTACAAATTAAATAAATCCCAGGTATCGACTTAAAAGTGACTATGAAAAACTTCAAAAGAATACGTTCTATTCATTGCATGTACGTTTTTGTGGTTCACATAATATTAAATTAAGTAATTTAATTTTTTAATTTAAGAAAGGATGAAGCAAGAATTAATGATATTGCTAAGGCAACATTTTACTAACTTTTGTCGCGTTATATTTTTTCAAAAACATATGTTGATAAAATAAATGGTAACACAAAATACTAAAAAAATTCAACTAGTGGTCCTTCAGAATAGCAAAGACTTTCTCGAACTAGTTAGTTTCCTAATCCGTTTCGCCTGGGTTTATGGTTTTGTTCCCATCTCTCCTCCTTGCTGCTATCTATCGGCGTTATAAAAACGTCTGTCGCAATTTATTAATTTTTCGCTGCCCTAGTTGCTGAATAGAACTTGTGGTGCTAAAAGAAACTTTTTTTGTGCTTAATTTATAACTCATTTAATTTTCGAAAATCAGAGTTCGACGAAAACGAAATATGTAACAGTTTTCAAGTATCCTTTGCTCCATCCGAGGAAAAAATTAAAAGAAAAGTGTGGAGCGGGTTTTGAGAAAAATTTAAATTCTCCTTTACTTCAAGCATTACTTCAAGCACTTTGAAGCAGGGAAAGCAAAACCTTGACCATTTGCGATATTTTGACAACAAATGATTCAAAAATTATGAACGCAAAATATAACTTCATCATTCACTGTGAAATTTCACTTACATTTCTCAACTACTTATCTTTTAGGGGTTTCACTTTAGTCAATTTAAAAGCTGGCTTATGATACACGGGAGTAAAGGGTACAATTGATATATTGATGGATACAATTGATATATTGATGGGTACAATTGAATATGAATGTTACAGTCCAAATTGTCAACTCACCAAAGGTATTCAATCAAATTTGTCTTATTCTGCAGAGAAAAATAAAATTTTATTTCTCCTAATATGAGATGCAGGCACGTCTAAATACAGTTAAAATATTAATTGGGAAGATACCAGATTTGTGACAAAATAAATCGCACTTTTCCGGAAACAGTTTGACATGGTCCCATTTTTAATTGGATTTGAGTGTCTTTATATCTACGTCTCTGTCGCTTCGGCTGTAAAGACAGATGGTGGCGCTCTTCTGTAAACATCATTCTCCACTTGGTGGAGTTATAACCAATTTCAATCCCAAACTACTGGCACATTCCCTCAGCGAACACATACAAAAAAATCACAACTGCGGTAATATTTACAATAATTCGAGAAAATGTTGTAAAACAAAATATTTAGAAAACTTTGCAATTGATGCGATTGTTTACTTTTCGTGCAATAGATTCTTTTTATTCTGTGCGTGATTACATTTTTTCAGCATTATTTTGATTTTTGGACCCCAAATTTCTTGGCCCAATCCAAGTTGTTGGAATATCGGAGAGAATTGAATTCTTTTCCATTGTGAAGAATTTCGGCGAAAAATGTTCCATAGTTTTTTGAACAGACACTCTCGAGGCCGGAGGCAAGCGCTGGTGTTTCTGTAGCGGTGAAATGGGATGGCGGACCCCGAAGGCAAGATGTGGATGGTAGCAACAGTAATAGTAATTGTTGGTGGAGGTAGGGGGGAGGTTGTAATGGGGGTGGTGGTGGTGATGGTGGTGGCGGTAGTGGAGGTGATAATAATGGAGGTTATAGTGGTGGTGATGATGGTGGAGGTGATATGGGTGGAGGTGGTGATAGTGATGGATATGGAGGTGGAGGTAGTGATAATGACGATGTAGGTGGGGTGGTCGCGGTGGTCTCGAGGATATAAAAGAACCCTGATTTAACAATAGACTAGTCCTTCACTTGATGTAAACCTGAAATGAGTTATAAACGTCTACACAAACCACACATTTCGAAAGAAGAGGGGTAGTTTGGAGTAGTTCAAAATCGATTTTGAAAATTCGACTTTTAGAGAATTCCTTGCAGAATGTATATTTTTACAGGCTTGACTGTATCTCTTTGTGAACAAGAATTGCTACAGAAAAATAAGCAGAAATTTCTCGAAAATGAATACTCTCTTACTCTGGTTAAACTTTAAATCTATGAACTTGAACAGAAAAAGATATTTGCGTTGCATTCCAAAAGAAATTCAAAATAATCTTTCAATGCTTTTAGAAATTTCGTTTTAGTTTCTTGTTTACGCAATTGAAAGACCTTGACGGAAATACAAGTGTTGGGGTTCCCTAAAAGTGGAAAATTGTTTTTCAAAATATTTGTCAGCCAGCTTGGCCAGATGTCTGTGAATAAAACTAGCACCTAAAATGTACACAGGATTTACACCGACATTGACTTCCCCATACTGATCTGACTGATGCTACAGACCCTCAAACATGGCTGCAATATTTTAGTGATGTCAAATATATTAAAGTATCCTTATAAAAGGGCACAATTCCGATTTTCATTTAAAACCACTTGATATTTCGAAAATTGCAGGGTAGTTTGCATTATTTGGACTTTTCCTTTTACTACATTATTATATGTAGACATGAACTATCAAAACGTAACATAAAAATTATATTTTATGTGATGTCATACACAGCTTTTAGAAAGTGAATAGTTTTGCGTTAATTTTTAGAGAAATCATGATACATTTTAATACTAGTGATGCTAAAATTACGTTCTCTCTGTTGTAATTGGGGCCTCGTATTATAATATCCTACTAACTCGTGAGTTACCACTTTAAACGCCTAACTAAACGACGCAATAGATTTTTTTTAATTTTAAAAGTTGAAATAAAATTTGCTTTCTGTAATTGAATTCAGTGTGCTGTGATTTCCCACCAAAAGGGCCGGTGGGCGGACGGGCGATTGGGCAAGTGATTGGGCGGACGGGCGATTGGGCAAGTGATTGGGCGGGCGGGCGGGCGGGCGGGCGGGTGGGTGGGTGGTCTTTTGGGCGGGCGTCGACTTTCACCTGATTTGCCACTGCTGCGCTTGCACAGCTCTGGGCCTCCGCGCCCCGCTCCTCTCCGTCCCGCCCCTTCGGGTCTGCCCGGCCCCTTTAAGCCGCATAATTTATAGCGGTGTTACCTCGCGCACCGTGTCAAGCGCGTGTCCGCAAAAATAAAACACGCATTTGGCGGGCGAGCGGCGCGTGTAGAGCAAAGTGCGTTGCTGCGTCGGGGCAACAGGCAATGCGATGCCCGGCTGCCCCCGCCTCCTGCCCCACCCACCGCGCCCTTGTGGCCGCTTTGCAGATACGGTTTCTCTCAGGGGCACGTATGGGGCGTAATAATCATGACGTGAAAAAACTATGTATCGTGTCATACTCGTGGAAATGATTGTAGATGATTTTATTTTTTATAAAAGCTACTTTCCTTTTAAAGAAGACGATATAATGAAAAATTGTTTGTACACGGTTATATGTGGTAATTATAATGTACAACTTGTTAGGAAACAACAAGTTTCAACACCTACTATGAAAACAAAACTAAAATAGAGATCTGCACGAGTTTAGCAATTTCGGATAAGGAACTGCCTTAACCTTTATTTTCATTTCATCGCGCATTTAATGGCACTATCATGTAATTTTCAGATAAATTAAGATGGAAGCAGTATGGAACCTAATATAATGTCTATCTTAATATTAAAAAGTAGTCTCCAATAATATTCGATTTTCAATCAACAAGATGAATGGGAAATTATACATACTTCACACAACAGCGGAAGTTTTATTTCCAACTAAACATATAGTTATTTGACGGAATAGAAATGTACACAAATATTTTTTTTCAATTGTTTCATACATGATATCTGCAATCAAATTTCCTCTACCTATCTATTTTCATTTTTTCTTGTCTTCCTTTCGGGTCATCCTTAACCAAACACTTTTTCTCTTAAAATTAACTAAAATTCCTAAAGCAAGTAGTTTTGGATTTTCTTTTAATCGCTTCTCCTTCAAGGAAACCTCTGAAAAACCCTTGTTGGTAGTACACTAGATTCAAGTATACGCCTCTTCAATCCATCTCTATTAAGTTTTCTAATTCTATTTTGATATTTAAAACTCATTTTCTCTATTCTTATATTATTTTTCTTACCATTTACCCTCCATTTTTACAAACGTTAACAATAATAATAATAATAATAATAATAATATGTTACCATTGATTGTTATTTATATATACATAATTAAGTCTTGCCATCTTTTAAAATATTGTGAATAATTCGTTCATTAGCAGATGTTCAGTTTCAAATAATGCAGATACTTTTCATCCCAATAAGGACAACTAGCATGAACCATTGGTTCCATTGATTTCAAAAAATGAAATCATTGAAGAGCAGTGATAAATACATATTGAAAAGATTTCTTACAGGAATATTTTCACTTCTACAACTTCTACTACACAACCGTTACTCAATTCTTCTACCTTCCAAGACAGAAGACGCGACGTCAGAACCAGAGGGTTCTATCTGCAATTTATGTAATTTCTGATTTTATTGCATATAAGTATAGAGAAACCCTATATATTTCAAGTAGAAAATACGTTGTAACTAAATTCGCATTAGTTTTAAAGTTATAAACAGGAAAATATAATTCTATCTGCATAATTTGGCAAACCTAAGAACCAGACAGTTCTATCTGCAGAACCCGAAAAAAGCTCGAAGTTGAAACTGTTGAGATTATACGGCCACATTATATTAGATGTTGGTATAGAGTGTGTATGTAAAGTGATCATAATGGATAAGGATACCATAAATAAGTGGCTAAATGGCAGATCTGATGATAGTCGA
Source organism: Acheta domesticus (assembly GCA_031308135.1). NCBI lineage: Eukaryota > Metazoa > Arthropoda > Insecta > Orthoptera > Gryllidae > Acheta > Acheta domesticus. The sequence continues at coordinate 193,672,221 of JAHLJT010009436.1, read as the reverse complement.
AGTTCAACCGATGATAGTAGTGGAGAGGATATACGCCTTCTCTGAAAAGAAAAAGACTTCGTAAAAGGTAAGGAGTTTGTTTATTTATGCACTGTTGTTAATTGCGGTGTGTAGGGATAATGTTTGTGGCTAGGGATAATGTATTATAAAAATTCATTGTTTACAGTAGCGTTTCCTAAAGTATATACTTCAGTAGGTATGGGGTATGTTTTATAATATCATTAATATAAATGCATCTTAGTCATATGAATGTCAGTAGAATGTTTGACCTTTACCTTCAATACTGTAATGAAATTAATGTTAAACTTCTTTTAATGTCAATGTATGTATTTTCAATAATGAATATAATATCGCTTTTTGTTACCGAAGTCTGAGAAATGTGACTTATGCGAACAATATATAATGCCAAATAAAGAGAACCGTGTAACTCAAGAGCTTGTTATGAGATATGGTTCTCACATGTTGAATAAAATCTTTATGATAGATGAAAGAAAAATGACCGTGAAAGTAACTGGGTTGTTGTATGTTTTGACTTGCAAAATGTTATTGCACTTTCTCGAGCTAACTATAGTAGCTTTTTCTACAGACAACATTTAAATAAAGAAGAATATTGTGCATTGTGACATGAGGTACTCTGTGGTCGTTCTGGGACTGACATTGCCAGTGCAGTAATAAAAATAATGACCAAAATAAGTTAAATATTTCTTGACGTTAATGTGTATATTTTGTGGAGTGATAGCTGTGTTCCTCAAAACAGGAACTCCATTATTTCTTGTAATATTGCCTTTTTTTTATTCAAAAACGTACATGTTGATCAATTTTCTACTCCTGGGCATCCATGCATACAGGAGGTGGATAACATACATTCTAACATTGAGAAGACCTTAAAATTATCTGAAGTTTGGTCACCAGTTTCCCTCTTAAGAGTTGTTCTAGCATCCAATAAAAAATCACCTTATTCTGTGATCCAGATGTCATGAAATGACTTTCATGACTTTCAAACTCACTCTAAACCTTACGACTACCAACGCTGCCCATACACTCAAGTGCCCCAGATTCAATTTCATCGTTCAGATTTGCTAACATTGCAATTCAAAACCAGTCATGATCCTAATGAACCTCGGAATTGTATCATTTTGATAAAGAAATCAAAGTCTGGCAGAAATCAAAGGCAAATGTTGTAAAAAGAGGGAAAAATATCGTAGGAGAAGGTGAATGATATAAAGTTCATAAAGAAATGGATGCCTGAAGTTGATGTAGAGTATTTTAAGACAATCCTATGATAAGAACCTTCTGGATCTGAATTGTACTGTTATGCTTGGAGACAAAAGGTTCTATCTGCATTTTCAAAGTTTTAAAAATTATGTAAAAAATTGTATGTTGATCGTTTATTAACAAAATATGTTTCTTACACTTGTCCATAGCCTGTTCATTCCTCCTTTAAAATGACAAAATGTGTAGATAGAACCCTCTGGTTCTGGGGTCGCAAAGAGTTAATTCGCTTTTTGAATGAACTCCCTTTCTATCACTAATTATGTTAAAGTACTTTTAATCTTGATGATGAATTGTTTCTAGGATTTCCTAAGGAGACACTGAAAAATTGTGCATTCCCACAAATGAGAAAACTGTGTATGTTTGCTCCACATCTTTTAATGTTGTAATTGCTTTTCCCGATTTCATAAGCAGAACTTTTGAGAAAATGTATATAAATTTAATTTCACGAATAAGTAAAGTCAATAACTGATTAATAAATCTATGGTTTGAGAACATAAATAAAATATTGTCATTGAAACTTTATTTTCTTTACAATTTAGGGAGGAAAAGATTTAGCAAAGGATCGTGTAAAGGTTCTACATAATTGAAAAAAAATATATGGGGTTTGATGCACGCATATGTGCTCGCGTTTGAATATCTGCTAACCGCATTCGCGTCTTATCCATGCATTTGTGTGCTAGAGGGGGAGAGAAAGAGAGGGGGAGAGAAAGAAAGAAAGGGAGAGAAGCGAAGAGAAAAGAGAGAATGGGAGAGAGTGGGAGAGAAGATGGAGAGAGTGGGAGAGAAGAGGGAGAGAGAGGGAGGGAGAGGGAGGGAGAGGGTGGGAGAGGGGGAGAGAGGGAGAGAGAGGGAGAGAGGGAGAGAGGGGGAGAGGGGGGAGAGGGAGAGAGAGGGAGAGAGAGGGGGAGAAGGGAGATTGGGGGAGAGGGGGAGGGGGGGAGAGGGCGAGAAATGGCGAGAGAGGGGGAGAGAGGGCGAGAAAGGGCGAGAGAGGGGGAGAGAGGGCGAGAAAGGGCGAGAGAGGGGGAGAGAGGGAGAGAATTCACTACAATGGGAAACTTCGTTTAGGCCAAAGCAGTATCTCTTACGCTATGATTGCAATGCATAATAAGGCTACAGTTTGGCATTATTCAATGATCATTAAAACTACTTGTGGCAAAGTATAGGCTTGAACTCTTTATTTCATTATCAAGAATGATAGAACATTTCATAAAAGAAGCGTTTTATGAAATAAAACTAGACGGGAATAATAAAATACTTCCTTAAAACAACTGTAGCGGAAGTTCAGAAGATGCCAGGTATGTAGCTTTAATAAATGTCACTTAATTCCTTTTTGATAGTGCTACTTACTAGTTCCTACAATAGGCTATTTGACAACTTTTAGAAAACCATCTTAAATTGTTTATTCTATCATTCTATGCATACGATTTCGTTAATTTTCGGTATACTACTAAAATTGCAACACAAATTGACGACAAAGTTTAAATTTTAAAAAAAGCCCGCCAAAACGCTGACTTCCGCCAGAATCGGTTCGCATGGCTCCTGTGACGTCACATGCTTGTAAACAAGCGACCAGCGAGTATTGTAGCCAGCAGGAGAATAAGCGGAGAAAGAAAGTTAAGCGATTAAGTTTTATTTTGAAGATTAATGATGGTGTATAAATGGTGTACAGTGCCACTGTGTACAAATACATCGATCAGAAACCCCGATAAACTGTTTCTGTGCCAAAGAACGCTAAAAGGCGTAAGAAGTGGATGCTACTCGCCCGTAGCATAAAATACATTCGAGTGATATAAAGGACCACTCGAATGTATTTTTCTGGGAAGACCATTTTAATGTAAGTAAATGTTTTATATTTTATTAAATGAAATTTTATTAGATACTGTTTTGCCGTGTATTTTTTAGGTTAGTATCAATATTCATCAATATAGAAACAATTTTACAGGAGCTTGGCAGACGTAAAGTAAAAAGGAAGAGAAAACAATTTTACCGAGGTCTATCAATATTTATTATAATTTATCAATATTTTTAATAATTGTTTAATTCGATAACAGTTACTTTGACAACAAAATTACAACTTCCTTTTACATTATTCTGATATCAAATTTAATTCAAGTGTTGGTACCAATAAAATCATTGTACCTATATATCAGTAACTTGACAATAAAACTTACAAAAATTTTATTGTACTTGGCAGTTCTCACGTTTCTCAGTTCCTTAGCGTAAAAATTTAGTTTTTTTTTTAAGAATTGGCCAACCATTACTGTGTCTATTTTGGGCAGGTTTCCACTATCCGCTTTCACAAAATGTGTCTCCATTTTAGAAAAATAAAATCACTACTAACTCACCACTAGCACACAGTTAGCTGATAAGAAATTTAAAAAAAACTTTTAATACACAACGATCAAAGAAATTCCTTTCGCCGTACTTAGCACCAGCTATACACGTGGAGATCAGCTTTAAGCGTATTTACATGCTTGTGACGTCACACGAAGTGCGGCCAATCACAGAGCGTTTTCGATCACGTGACCGAACCCTCAAGAACATTAATTTTAAACAAATAATTTAATGTAAATAATGCACATTTTTTTAGCGAATATATAAAAAAAGGCTTTAATGTGAAGTAATCTTCCTGGATGTCAGCAAGCCGATCTACATTTACAACACAGTCAAATAGCCTATTATGATCACTTCTAACCTCTAATGAAATTGATACTCCACATCAAAAATCTGCTTCCATTAATATTTTAAGTAATTTTATGTTCTTAAGTTTTTTGTTTAGATATAAAAGCATTTAACGCTTTGATAAAAAATAGTTTACTTTTCAAAGGATTAAGAGTTATGTTTCTTCCTGTTTAATTTCATCTCGATAATATAAATGAAAGGAAATAAATAAATAAGATGTTAAACAAATAAAAAAGTAGAGTAAAAAGGTTACTTTCTAGATCCATATAAGCGTATGACACATTATCAGAAAACACAGTAATTTGTACTAAAAACAATACGTAAACAACACGTTTAAAATTGGATTTTCTTTACATGCGATGCTTGAGCTGTGCGGCCAAACAACAATGACAAAATTAAATTTTCAGAGACAGGAGTAAGCAAATTTATTTTGAATTAGTAGTAACATAATTACTGAAGCAGATGAAAACAGTTGTGTAAACGAAATAAGTTATGAAAGTTAACTCATGTATCAAAAAATTATTCAGTAAACTAATGCGTAATTCAGTAAACCAAAAAACGTAGTAAATTGTAATGTTACATAATTTTCTTCACTCATGGTAATCACAAGTAACATGAAGTGAGTGTGATAGTGTCAAATGATATCCTTTTGTGAAAACATGAAAAAATTACAAAGGAACGAAAATAGCATTTGCCAAGTAGTAAACGGAAATCATTAAAAAGAAAAACTCTCTATACCGTATACCTTGGGAATTTGGATTTCTAAAGTAATGGAACTATTGAATTTTAAGACTTTGTTATTTCTTCAATTGCAAAATTAACAAAAGAGACGAAATCTACCGCCACACTTAGCGCGTGTACAATTCAAATATTCCTGAGTAGAAATATGGAGCGGCAAGTCAAAATGTATGAACTGCGTAAGAGCTTCAGTTATAAGAAAAATAGTTTGTACTTACTTCAACCGAGCCATTCCCGGCAAGTAATTGCTACCAAATGAAATGGCTGTTGTGAACTAAATATTAGCTTTTTAAGTTAACATTTTGTTTCCCCTAAGCTTTTGTTGAATTAATGCACTTTGATCATTTTCTCCACAAATAGAATTGAAGGGCAATAACATGCTATGCCACATTTCTGATGAAATCGAGTTAGTATATTTAGCCGCCCCATAGATGTATCTAGATGTTGGGTTTTTATTTTAAAGATTCGCCGCAAGGTTGCTGTGTAATTCATAAATTAATGTTCTTTATTCCAATATGCAGAATGCAATGTCGAAACCTTTATTTTCATTTTTCTCAAAACTTACGTATAGTGGCATAGAGTGTTATTACCCCGAGGTTTTCAATTGTGCGCTTGCATTCTCAGTCTTTCGGCTCACACCGGCAATTCTGAATCACGCAAGAGAAATCACGCAAGAGAAAAGGGGAATTCAGAACGTTCCACGCTCAACTCTGCGCTGAAGCTCAGGGCGCTTCGACGTCGCGGCGGGAGATGTACGGGTGCAAGCGCCGGGTGTCTGGATTCGCCCTCGGCGCGTCGTTCTTCAACACGCATCCTTCGTTATCCCGCAAGCGATGGTACATCCTGTCCAAAATGGGAGACCGGCGCGCCACCTCGTCGGCGCTCTCGACGGCGAGCGGGTGGACGGCGAGCGGCGGGAAGGCGCAGCCGCCCCTGGGGCGGCCGAGCTGCGGCGAGCACGCGCCGTGGCACGTGTGCGCGCACTCGAAGCCGCCGAAGGGCGCGGGCTGCAGCGAGGGCCCGCGGTCGCAAGCGCAGTTGGGGAAAGGGCTGGGCGTCAGTGGCGCCTGGCAAGCGCAGGCGCACAGCAGCTGCGCCGCCGGCACGCACCGGCCCGCGGGCGCCAGCCAGTGGCGCCGCACCAGCACGTGGCTAGCGTTGCAGCGCGGGGCCGGCGCGCACTCGCCCAGCAGGCGGCCCGACGCGCGCCACTCGTCCAGGTTGGCGCGCACCGCGCCTCGACTCTGCAACCACACCCACCACGCGCCGACTAGACATGTGACTTCGATGGCGATGCTTGCAACACATCACTGTTTCTATTAAAATATCGATGTTGCTATTGAAATGTCGATATTTCTAATAAAAGTGCGATGTTTCTATTGAAATAAATATAGACGTTTCAATTAAATTAAATATCGATGTTTCTATTAAAATAAAATAAGTATCGATATTTCTACTAAAATAAATATCGATGTTTCTATTAAAATAAATACCGATGTTTCTATTAAAATAAATACAGATGTTTCTATTTAAATAAATATATATGTTTCTATTTAAATAAATATAGATGTTTCTATTTAAATAAATATAGATGTTTCTATTTAAATAAATATAGATGTTTCTATTTAAATAAATATAGATGTTTCTATTAAAATAAATATCGATGTTTTTATTAAAATATCCATGGTTTAAACATCAATGTATTGAATTTTATGTCTTTTGAACATCCATATTGGTTTTGTTTCCGATGTTTTGTTCATGCATGAATAATTCCCATAATCACAATTTTGTAGAAGTTAAAATATGAAATAAGAACTGATGCTACTACGACCTATGCATTCGAACCACACGAACATCTTGTGCGCTGCCTTCACCGATCGCACTATCCCGAGATGATCCTCATACTCTGCCATTTCCTTCGTCTTTCCACGTATTTTAAACATGGGGAGGCGTTTTTCAAAATTTGTTTCTAGTTAAATATTAATCATAAATTAATATTTCGGATACTGCCAAATGGCCGCCGGCCACCGCGAATGACTTGCTCAGCCTTCACTCAACACGTGCAAAGCACATGTTGCAAAACACAAGCGCCTTTTTGGATTTAACTCCTCTCACTTTCCTGATACTACAAAGGTATTGCTTCGCAATTAAATGCAATGGACGATCACCTTCACAAATTATTACTAATCTCGCTTAACAATGATTTAAATCACTGGCGTATCTACAGGACGGTTCACTGTTTCATTTGGTCATTTGTTTTAACAGTCAGAAATGTTCGCCAAAGACTGGATACAATGGACGAATAAACAAACCTATTTATTTATTACAAAATTGATTATTATTTATACCTACTTTATTAATGAGTATTATTTATTAAACATCGATCATTAAACATCATCAGAAACTTAAAAATCTCTACAATCAAATGTATATTTAAAATTCCTTGCGTGATTATTCACGGGAGCAACCTGCCGCTGCGAGAAAAGTGGCAACGCTGTGTCCCTTAAGCGCAGTACTGAAATCAAATGCTCATCCACGCCACGCCCTTGCGAGTCATACCCCGTCCTTTAGCTTGCACGGAGTGCCCAGCATCTCGCACGAGCCGCTTCGCATCAGAAGTTTCGCCTTCATGAGACATTCTTTCGCCCTGTCGCTGCACTTGACTGTCTCGTTGCCCACCGGCGCGTGCACCACGCCCTGCAAGAGGCTCTGCAAGTTCCTCAGCTGATCTAAGGGGTACTTCGTGCACTGGCTGTTGCCGTCCGCCGTCACCACCGCTAGCGCCAGCACAAAAACCAGCACCAGCCCCGTCGTCGTCGACGAAGTATCGGACGAAGCTCTTGCCTTCGCTGCCATGGTACACCTGAGCTCTCACCTCGCTCTCCACATACCTCACACGGGCGAGCGGAAACCAAGCGCCGATACGCACTTCCGGCATCATGTTCCCCACTCCGTCTCACCTTCGCGAACATCTGCAACCTTCAATTATCGTCGCAAGTGAGGGAGTGGACATGACAATCCCGTATCTAGAAGCCTCTCATTCAAGAAACAGTCTTTTCTCGCGTCGCTGCAGTCGACTGTTGCGTTGTCTGACAGCGCGTGCTCTATGTTGTGGGTCAAGTCGACTTGTCAATCTTCTTCACTCATATCTTCACCGACCTTCCATCATTTTACATTTCCTTCTTGTATGGCATTACCAAGGTTCATCTTGTTTACTGACTTGTTTGAAATTTCTACGAAGTTCAGTTTGTTTCTGAAAATATTCTTTGTTCTGTCAATTACGTCAATTTTGATAACTATTATTCTACTACTTTTGACACATCTAGTTACACTTCCACTTCGGATTGTTTATTAAATGAGAATAAGGGACTACATTTCTCCCATGTCCTTAAGAACATGTTACAATATATGAAATCACAGTGTCGAATGTCAAAGGATCTCTAGAGATCAAAATATGCTTCCACGAAATCGATTTTAATGACACTTGAAGCGAAAGATAACAGAAGTTTGCTTCTAGAATAAACTTTAGAGCAGCTAACTATGCCCTTAAGTTGTCGGAACAATATCATCAGTCATCTTCGGAAGGATATGGGGTGGGGTAATTCCGGAATATATTCTTGATTTCAGTGTAATTCCTGTAATATATAATTTCTACTAGCATGTACGTAAGTAATTCTAAGCAAGATTCTTTTAACTACTACTTTATTCTACTTTCCAACCAAGCATCTTGAAATGCCAGGAAGTTCATAAAACGAAAAGGCGACCAAGGAGAAAGTTGTTTAAGAAAGATAATTCATCAATGAGCAAAGTGATGAGGCTCCTTAGCGAAACATGATCGTAAAAGGAAGCATTATACTTGTTAATATTTTAGTGCTAATTTGCATGATTATTACAAATAAGGATTTAACAATGATATATGCAATATATACAAACTATTTTTTAAGAATTCCCTCTAAGGTGATGGCCAATGACAAAGTTCTGTCTTTTATTTGTATGTTGGGGCCAACGGAAAGTACAGTAAAAGTTTGGGGTATTTTATACGAAAAGCAAATAATACATTTCCGTGCTCGTCTTAGAAGCAATCTTGGTAAGAATCATCACTTTATTTTTTTGGCTGTTTTTTTTCATTTCTGGGAAACCATTGTTTTCCTCAAGATCACAGGTAAAAATTAAATCATATTTCATTATATTCAGAATCGTAAAAGGTTGTAAATAAATTAGTAAAATAAACAAACTCGCATAGAAATATAGAATCATGTACTACGGTATTAATGTTTCTATCGACAGTAGGGAAAAAACATACCACATTGATATTGTCTGAGAAAAAGGGAATTATTCAGCTCCAATATATTAGTAACCACCAATTAGAGAATTAATCTTGAGAATTAATTATCAAAACCACCAGACCACAAGCAATCAAACATCGATGTGGAGGGATTTCCTTTGCCACATACACCTCTAGCAAGACAAAGAAAATTTAATTAATTACATTTCCTTTCCGGTATTAAACTGTAACCGCTCTTTCCGTAGCTCGCCCAAATGCAATGTAAAGTATAACAAAATATCTGCAGGCACATATATATTACCTCGCAATTCTTTTCTTATGGTTTATGTCAATTTTGCTATTCCTATTAAAACATGTGCCAAACATATACTTAAAAACAAGATCATTATAGGCCAACCCCGTCTAGCATATGCCACGGTGAGCGCTAGCCGGAGAAGTGTCTCTTATACGAGTAGCCAAAACAATAAGGAACAAATACTCGTATGTTAGTTTTCAGAAGATTTAGACGTTTATTCCAACAAAACATAAAAGAAATTGGTGGCGCGAATTGATTGGGAGCTACACAAATATGTTTTTGAATATTTTATTACATAGAATGTTAAGCTCCTCTGGGTATCGCAACACCGCCACATGGGTGGTCGGTCACAACCAGCAGAATCTCAAAATTTATGTAAAATTAAATTGACTTTTGTTTTTTGCGAAATTTAAACTCACAGATGTAGTAAGTCTTTCTGCTTGATAGTAAACGCTTATTAATATTAGAATATTTGCACCTGCAAAGCTCTGGTCTTATAGTGTTGTAATGCCTAGTCCAGGGACTGACCGCTCCAAGCGGGTTACAAATATATTTTCACTTTTGAAAGAATGATTTGCATGTTGCGAAATGTTTGCTGAAATGTAGCTAGTTTTATTTTATGTCATTGTTTTAGTAAACAAAAAAGAAAATTGTCAAGGTAGATTATGTCAGGTTAAATAGTTTTTTGTTTTCCCACCGAAAGCGCCTATGAGAGTAGGCAATCTACTTAATACCCAAAAGAGGTATTATCAGCTTATCACTAGCCATTGTGCTTCTTAATCCCTTTAAAAACAAATATCTTTGGAGTTGTTTATTCTATTTATTCAAAAAGTTTACAAAAGTTTACAATGTAGATGATAGATTCAAGACGGATAGGTTTCCCGAAATTTAGGCAATGAATTATCTGCAAGTGAATTGTGTGTGTGTGTGTGTGTGTGTGTGTGTGTGTAGGTGTGTGTTATTCCCAACAATACTACAGAAGCAAATTTGACACTGGTTTGCGGATAAAAATTCGCTTTTTATTACTCGGGAATGAACATTTTTTTGTTTTCTAATGTTGCTAATCATACTTCTTGATATTTTTATTCATAATTCGGCACTGTATATTTAATGTGACGGCAAAACTTCTGGAGCTTCAGAAAACGTGCGCAAATTATACTTTCTTCTTTTACATTACGTAGTTTGTGATGATAAATAAATAATATTCAAAACATTCGAATAAGTACTATGTCGTTGCATCCATCAATAATTTTAAAAATGTTGACAAAAGTATATTTCAAGTTTGTATTAAATTACTAATTAGAATAAATGAATGTATGTTGTAGAATAATAATACACAATGAGATATTTCACTAACTTCTTCATAAATATGTTTACTGGCACGTTCTGTTTTCGTTTCAGGAATGTGCCATTATCATCCTCCTTGTAGCATTTAATTTTATAAAATGTCAGTCGTTTTGGCAAACTTTTTTACAATAAAAATAAATCAGAACTTATTATGGATTAAAAAAATATGAATAATTTATATTATTTCGAATAAAGCCTTTAGGTGAAAGTGAGAAAGAATTGTAACTTTGAAATCAAAAATATGTTTTTAAAATGTTCCTGCGGAACTTGTTCGACACTTATGGTATACATATCATTAATTTCCTATCCATTTTTAAAATGAACTACAGTTGTGCTTTATGAAACAGGAAGGAACGCAATTATTATTGCTTCGTACCGTATTACAGTATAGCGTGACAACATGAAGTACCGTATTACAGCATAGCGTGACAACATGAAGCATCTTGACTTATTCTTAAGATCTATAAAAGGGTTATGCTCTAGTATTCTCTAGTTTCAGTTCAATTACACCAAAAAACTAATCTTAGGCGTAGGAACTAAGTAACACAGTGAAAAATAAGGTTAGTGACATTTATAAATAGCCAGCTTATGCATTTTATCTTCGTAACTTCCACTAAAGCTGCATTTTAAACGTAGCCAACACCGGTTGTTCTTGTGTCATCAAATGGGGGAAGTCTGCAGGGACTGCTCTCTGGAATAGAATGGGAAGCAATCTGTGGTGGTCTGACTTCACTCCACCTGAACTAAGGGAAAGGCTTCACCTAGCGAAAATATCACCGTTAGTGCCTCTCAATTACCATAAGTATTAATGAGACACATGTGTGATGTAATGGATATCCCAACAACGTGAGTATCTTCAAATCTTTGAAAAGAGTCAAATGGACGTTTGGGTGATGAATATGTCGTATTGTCGAATGTGTATTATTGTCGTCTACTTTATGCATATTCCAGATTCGGGCATACCTTAATCTCCCAAACAATTGGTAGTAATTAGTAAGACTTCCAGCAACAGATTTCAGATAAACGTCATGCAATAGACGGAAGCCAATAACTGAGAACCTACATTTAACGGTTTTTCTCATGTTCCTACATTTGAAGCTTGTTTGAGCTATGTTACTGCGCAGCATTCAAGTCAAGAGGCACTGAAACTTCAACACTGATAACCTATTACAATGGTAAAGAAGTTGTTAAGGCACGGAAAATAAATTCGGATTCCATCGAATTGTGAAAAATAATAGCATTTTCATTAAAAAACAGCTAAAATTTCGCAGAGTATTTTAAAATTATTATTTTAATAATCATACGCGTCAAATATTGTGTTTTACTAATTGCCTGAATCAGCAAAAATCCTCCTGAACAAAAATTCACAAAAAGTACACGCACACTGCTGTAGAACAACAAATAAAATACTCTTGAATAACACTGCAATAAATTAAATATTTTACCAAAAACAGTCTTCACGAATATTACAGTATCCTAGTGTAGTATACATACATACAACAGTTTTTTTCGTACCAAGCGTATCCAAAAGGTTTCTTGTTCTATAACGCAATATGTGAATCGCAAATATTTAATGGCGGGCGGCTTCTTTTTCGGCACCTTCCTGTCGCATGACGTGAGCTCTATTGCAAGTAGTAGCGCATTGGTTACCCACAGTATCAGAATATGCAAATTACACAATCGAATATTCGCATTTTGTGAAAATCGAAACTGGATCGTTTTTTCCCCCAAATTCTTGGGTATATAACGAAACCGTAAACATACTCACCTTAATTGGCCGGAGACTGAAGACCTACTTTTAAATTTCTGCTCGCATTTTAAATTATTAATTTAAATATTTGAATAATAATAATAATAATAATAATAATAATAATTATATTATTATTATTATTATTATTATTATTATAACCTGATTCAATGCGACGGACATTTTTGTAAACTGATTCATTAAACCGATTTCCTTGTAACGGAATTGAACACACATTGGAGAACTGAATTCGCGATCCGAATTCGAGGATCCGCGAATTCATATGGTGCTTTCAGAATGATGTCGAAGTTGATACTGCAATGGTATTTAAACGAAAATGGAACGTGCAATTATTAATTATTACATCAAAAACCATTTAGAAACAAATAAAAAGTGACTTTTGGCCTAGAAAATATTGTAATAAAACTGTAAAAGAACGAAAAAGAAATTCAGAAAATATTAGGTAATAGTAACATGTATATTTAAATGTCCTACAATTTACAAGTCATAACACTGCCATAACACGCGATGACACTATGTCACACTATCACACTGACAATACATATTGAATATTCAATATCTTGTGACTAAATGTTAAAAAAAACTCCGGAGTTACGCATCAACCAGAAGATCATAAACAGCTAGAAATCCACTGAAATTAATAAATTTTATGAAATGTATAATGCTGGCGTGTGATAATCAAAAATAGTTTTGCACTTATAAACTCGTGGAATGTTTCTGCAAATTCTGCCACCATTGCCACTGAGAGAATACACTGAGATTCCGGAATACCCCAACATGTCTGATGAACTTGCACGTTCCACCATGTCAGCAGCAATTTTCACAGCACATTTGTCCAGCAGAGATATAGATAAGAGCGCACTTGACACTCATGGGCGGTGGCGAGGCCGGGGACGGGGGCTAGCGTGCGGGGTGGGCGGGGAGGGCGGCGGGGTCATGTCGTCACCCAGCAGCTCCCACTCGTCGTCCTCCCCTCGCGACGGGATGCACCATGAGACAGGCCTGGCGGGCCAGACCCCGTCCTCCGCGCCGGCGCCCACACCCACACCCGCATAGCTCCGGCAGCGACGACGGCGGCGGCGGCGCCGAGGGCGGGGCGGGCGGCGCGGGGCGGGCGGCAGAGCGGGCGCGTCCCACCCGTCGGCCGACGCGTCCTCCTCGCCCTCCACGCCCTCCACGCCCTCCACGCCCGTCCGCCCGCGCACCAGCAAGCGGCGCAACGCGCTCCGGGCGCGCCCCACCAGCCCCGCCCCCGCCCCCGCCTCCACCCCCGCCCCGCCCCCGGGGGCCGTCGGGGGGCAGCGCGGGTCCTCGTCGTCAGAGTGGCAGAGGTGGTGCTCGGCGAGGCGGCGGGCCTGGCGCGCGGAGACGGCGGAGACGGCGGAGACGGCGGAGACGCCGGGGGACGCGGGCAGACGGCCGGGGGCGCTGGAGCGTCGCGCCCCCACGGCCGCCATCGCCCTGCGGAGGCGCGTCCACGCGCCGGCCTCCTCCTGGCCGGCTCCGCGCCCGCCCAGGCTGCGGCGGCGTTCTTCGGGCTCTATGATCGTCTGCGAGGTGACCCCGTTGTCGTTCGGGGGAGGGCACTCGCCCTGGTCGTTGCGCGTACAGGACGACCCCACCTCAGTGATGGACTTGCCCTCCCGCTCGCCGCATCGCCCGGCGGGCGTTTCGTCCTCGCGCAGGGGCGGGGCACTCCCGCAGGGCCCGGGCCACCGCGATGGCCGGCGCGGCGGGGCCGACCCGGAGGACGAGTCCGGCTCGCGTGCGAGGACCGCCAGGCATAGCGACAGCGACAGAGCCAGCAGCAGCAGCAGCGGTGGTGGCGGACGCCGCATCTCCACATCGCGGCCCGCGCCCAATTAGCTCCGCGCGCGGTATCGCCCTATCGCCCCTCGCCTCGTGACGCCCTTCCGGCGCCCGCGCCGCGCTGCGCCGCTCCCACGACGCGCAACCGCCACCGCAAGGTGCCCGGCAGGCACCTTTTCAGGGCCTCTCCGATCAACCCCAGGCGAATGCCTGCAGCAGTACTCTAGCAACCGGGCCACGGACCGCGCGCGATCTTTCCTTCCTTCTCCTTGTCCTATCCTCACTCTTTACGCACACACAATTACATTAACATGCACTACACTACCACACATGCCAGGAGACCGGCCAGGAGTTTACAGGTTGTCCCGGCTGGGGCGGTGCCCCACTGATGGGAGATATCTGGTTGAGGGGAAAACCCTGATAGTCGACGGTAGGTCGGCGCCAAATCTCGCTATCCGGCGGGGAAAAGATCATCACCATCTCTCGAGAAAAAGCACGCACTACACTTACAGGACCAATTGCCTAAGTAGTTGACGCGCCCGGAAACACGAATCAATCAATCAATTCTTCCTTGTCCTTTCCCCACGTCTTACTTACACACACACACACACGTACACACACACCCACACACACACACTCATATCCACTACAATACCACATGTATTGGGAGCTTATAGCTTGTCCCGGTTGGAGCGGTGCCCCGCTAGTGGGAGATACTGTTTGGGGAAAACCCCGCTAGCCGACGGGAAGGTCGGTGCAGGATCTCACCATCCAGTGGGCGAAGATCACCACCACCTCGCGAGAGAAAGAAACGTGCGTTACACTTACGGGAATAATGACCTTAGCAATTGACGCGCCCGGAATTATCAATCAATCGAATCCAGGCCTGTCTCATGTACACTCAAGACCACTCCGTTCAGACAATTTTTTCTCAAGGCAAAATTATATATGAACAATCCTATCTGAATTCTCGGTGAAAAAATTCTTGATTCCGTGCTAATGAAATCTCATATTCATTCTGTAATGTAATGACAAGTAATGGATACTCATGACTTCACCCATGTTGTGTCGGTAACTTGCCGGTGAACAAAGGAGTTAAAAAATCGTAGGTATCCCGTGTTCTCGTTGGGAGCACAAGGGGTGTCAAATTTAAAAATGGGCATGAATGCATATATTGAGTCTGAGCCACAAAAATGTTTCCAAAGCTTGGGTACCAGAACAAGGAAAATCACATCTCAGGCATACATGCTATAAAAACGCAGTAATTTTGCAATATCGAAATAAATTTTGCCGAAATGTATGTAGTAAAATGTACTACTTGTAAACTTAAAGACTACCGATACCCTTTGAAATGTTACCAACGGAACATTTCAATCGTCAATCAGCACTCCACCATTCCCGACTATATTTTTTTAAGAAAAGTCGCAATCGTTTAAGATCTCTCGCAATAGAAAATGCACGTACATAGTGCCATAATAGGACCTATTCCTTATTTTTATAAAAATGTATTCAAGGATAAATTGAAACAGTAATCCAATTATCTTAAAGCGTTAGAAATATGGTTCAGTTCTATATCACAGTATCACAGGAAACATAGTATTTTTGCTATAAAATCAACTCAAGGTATTCTGCACGCCATAGCGCAACCATTAATCTGAGTTCTGTTATCTCGAATCCGGCCTTCTGAGTAAGAAAGGCAACCAACTGGCAGAACTGCGACGTTTCCTGAAACCTGGAATGCTCGTGCTGGTTAACACATCCTCATTCATTTCCCGGTTTCATGACAAAATAAACTTTTCGACACATCGAAATATCCATATTTATAATATATCCGTATTTTTCGAACACACTTTTTGCAATTTGGTACATTTATTTTGTTCCAAAACGTCTATCTTGAAAGAATAAATTTGGCCTCTGATGAATTAAAAGCCTTGTACGAAAGATGGCCAATCCTAAGTTTTAGTTCTAAATATAACCTGTTATGTGTTATTAAGCATACTGCCGCAAAAAGACATTTCTTTAAAAATGAATTAATTAACAATATTTTTGAGAAAACAACATCAATACATTTATCATACAAATTGGTTTTATTCAGTCAATAAACGCTGGTAGTGGAAATACCCTTTATTTTATTTACTGTTTAATGTAGCATGCAACAAAATGAAGCACGCTTCGATTGACTAGTTACATTCTGTACCACAAAAGTGTCGAGTGCATTCACTGCAAACGAATGATAGCATGCCAGAGAAAAAAATTAGTAATTGTTTTATTTTAACAGAAATATGTAATATTTTTTCACGCACTAACAAAATCCGAATCACGACGGAGAGAAACGTTTATACATAACAGGTCTAAAGACTTATTTCGAGAAAAAATCTGTAAGAATGTTCTCAGTTTTTATTACAACTGACCATGATTCTTGTTATCAAAAGAAAGCGTTCAATACATTTTAAAGTTTAGAAGAATTTAAATATAAACCAATTGAACCAAGAATAGATAGTACAGAAGTACAAAAAGGAGAAGGACGCGAAGGAAGAGGAGAAGGAAAAGAAGAAGGAGGAGGATTGGCAAAATTTCATCTCCATCGACGATTGACTCCAAAAAAATTCTTCTCTTTCTATATTTTCCAGTAAGGGAAAATTTCTTGTTAGTATAATCACGCAGTTAAAGATGTAATCACATTATTAAGAATGACCATGACCTCTTGTGAATACTTTTCATTATATATACTGTGACCGTACTTACCCTTGTCGGTTTTCATGGGTGCACATATCATTAATTTTGTGATTGTTCATTTGGGCACAGGGGTTCTTTAAAGGGGGATACTTTAATCATCATTATCTGAGTTCAAAGAATCTATCATCACAGAAATAGGATTTATTAAGAAAAAAACATCGTCACATTAATAACATAATTTACATCATTGACCTAGTCGCAAATCCTTACTGAATACAGATTAAATGGTTTACACTATGTATCTCCGACTATTCCTATCATCTTTACATTTATTATTCCCATTTATATAACCTCCATTTCTCTGAAAACTACATGCCATTCGTGAACCATTACAGGCACTGTTGCTCTCCTTACTACTCAGTGAGCATCCTGAACCGGCATCCTATGTTCGATTACCCATCTATTCTTGTTCATAATTATTGTTACTTATCTGCCTTCCACTACAGTCGTTTTCCATGCGACGCGACGCCGCGTGCCCCGACACGTTGCCGAGAGGTGACCTTGGCGCCAACGATGTTCTGCCTGCCCACATGTCGCCGACGGCCCGTTCTCGTACACCGGCGTCGTCTCACCACAATTTCCTTCTCCACACGACGAATTTCCTGTCTCAGCTCACACGGCTCCACCATGTAATCCCGCATCCGCACAGCTACACCGACTACCACTGAACAGCATCGCCCACGTGTCCGTGCAATGTTCTCTTCTCTTGTCAAATTTCGTGATTATTCCTTCCAAACACGTTTACCACAATCCTTACTCGCAATCATCATTAAGTCTATCACAATTCTCCTTCCTTTAATACCAGCCGTCCCGATTATTCTCTATTTATCCGTACATTACCACCTCACTCTCCTGTCGCCATCACGCCTCCTACCTCTCTGCTCGCTGCTCGCTCCCCAACCTTTGCGCGGTCTGACCGACCAATCCCCCCCTTCCAGGCGCTCGTTCACGGCTCGGCCCGATTCATCCCGCAACGATTCATCAACTGACGCGCCACATTTGAACGTTGTGGTGTGCCTAATATTTACGTTTTGACCATACGGTCAAAATACATATTTTGACAAGAAAGAAACCATCACCGAGAAATCCCGCATTTGAGGTTTTAATAAATAAACTAGAGAATGCTACAACAGCTCACAGTTTTTCATTTTATCAGAAACGGATATATAATATTATCTATTTTCACTAGCATCCTAATACTTCTTCAGCAACGTTGTGATTCACTCTCTAGCTCTTCACTTCACTAGCAAAAGAAGCGCAGGAGATTCCAATTTGAAATTTTCCAAAGTTCACATATCCTTACAAAATTGGTCTTTTACCACTTTTATAAGCACATATTATTCCAAGAATAAAAATTCAGGAATAAAGTCTGACTTGGAAATGCCGCAAATCGAACATCAGCTTGCCGAATTCCAAAGTTCAGCGCTATTCACTAGTTCGAAAAATTGTGACTTTCTCTCCCAACATTACAATACTCAGTCTATACCTTCTAGCCTATGAGAAAGTAAAAATGTCTTTGCCAGCGAATAACACTTTAGAGTAACCAGCACCAATTGAATTTACGTTCTAAACTTTCCCGATGTCTATAATGAACATCTGCAATGAAACTAAATAGCAGTGTTTCATTCCAAAACAATCAAAAGTAAAAGTAAAGTGAACTATTAAAGCTGCGGATCTCCAACGATCTGGAATCATGGTTTTGGAGGCGAAGGGACAAAGGATAACGCAGTACTCTGCAAAATCGGAGATAGGCCTGCTACCTCCATACCAAAACAAGGTTATACCAAGCAAAAAAAAAAAAAAAGAACGGGAAATGAGAATGGAATTTCTGATTTTTTCATAATATTATGCACATGAAATATCACGCACGCAAAACGCATCATAAATACCATTCCGCGCCGCCCCGCGCCCGCCACCTGTTTGCGCGTCAAACTTCGATCGGACGCAGGCGCGGACGACGGGCGGGGCACCGCGCGCATGAATTATTTTAAACAGCTGCCACGCACCGGCCCGCACCGCTGACGAATGGGCTCTGCTCGCGCTGCCGCCCTCCGCCCCCTCCCCGCCCCCCTCCTCGCCCCCTCCCGCTCGGCCTGCGCACGGAGATTGATGCCGTTCCTATACTTCCCGTCCCCGCCTCGTCCCCCCGCCCCCGCCCCCGCCCCCAGCCCCGGCCCGGCTACAGCTCCGGTCCTACCCCTCTCCGCCACCCCCCGATCTACCAATCGCACCCCCCCAACAGTACCCATCGACCCCGCTCCCATAACCGCGGTCGCTCTCCTCCTCCCTCTCCCCGCCCCGCCCCTGTCCCTCACCGCCCCCTCCCCGATCGCAAGCGCAAACATTCTCTCTGCCGCCCGAAAGAGGCGCCCAGCGGTCGCAGGCGGGCCATGCACACGCGCCGCATCACGGTCTCTGGTATTCCATGCACAGGAAGCACATACGAACTGGATATGCGTCCGTTTATTTCATGAATCCATCATACTTCAGGAGCTCGCAATTTTAACTGCAAAAGCTTAGAAACATTTCCTTCGTTTGCTCGTTTTGGAATGTCCTGAGTGCTGCTTTAAACGCATTTGATATTCACCTTTAATCAAGGCACTATCTCAAAATGCAGTTGAAGATTAAATATCAGAAGCTTTAGAACTAATCTTAGGAGCCCTTTGAAGTCGCGCGCTCGAAGAGTAGTCGACGTAGGAATGCACTGTGTACCATACCTAAGGTTCTTTTCTACGTTATTTATTGCTTACAATATTGTCACTTGAGATAAATCTGAAGTTTCAATGGTTTGTGGATTCAAACACGCAATTATTCTAATAAATTGTTACTACTGAATGTACGCATTGGGCCACATAATTTTCAGAAAATTCACTCTTACACTAAAACAATTCAAGTCAGCATACATTTTTGTGTTCTTCCTCAAAAATAAAGTATATTATTTTAAGACAGGCAATAGGTACAGTGTTCTTTTATTCTTGGAAGAGAGGACAACATTTAAAATGTTACTGAGAATTGTAAAAGAGGAGAACCAATATCTTGAATTAGACAATTTGGAATAAGTGTGAATATACTTGTACGTATACTTGTAACTATTTAACGATAAAATAAAAAGAAACCATTTTCTTGCACAAATCGGTTCTTCTGTATAATCAATCTTTGAAAATGGAATTTTAGATGACATTCAAATATGGCGGCGCGGTCGGGGAGGGGGAGCATCAGGGCGGGGCCGTATGGCTGAGACGGAAGGCAACTTAAATTGTTTGCACAATCGATTAACTTGGAAGATCGATCCCCCATTCAGGCTCGCACAAGAAACGCCAACGCGGCTTTCAGGCCCCTTTTCTCTTTAACTGCAAAGCCTCCGTGCACTACTCACGTAAATATTTAGAAGCAAAAGAAACTCAATTTAACTTACGTACTGTACTTTTCCGACCTCTCAGCAAGGCGAAGTTGAGTTGCGCATATTTCAAAATTGTGAATAGCCTTGCAGGACGGTGCTGTTATTTGCTGGAAGCTTACTGTCCACATTGCAATGATTTTTCAATTCTTGAACAACTATTCCTAATTAAACTGGAACCACTATTACTTATTTTGCCCTGTTATTCCAGTCGGTGGACGTGCCCTTCATACGAATAAGCAAAGCCGCTGGATATTGTAGCTTCGACTTTATGACATCGGACTGCCAGCAAAAAATAATTGGCAGTTTCAAATACAATTAATATTTATTGATTTCTTTAACTACACAAATCTCCTTGTCTTTATTTCTGTTAACAAATTTAAAAAAATGAGTTGAACATTCTTACATTCTTTACCGTTGGTCTCCATGTTCATCTTCTCTGTCATTGTATCAATTCAAAGCGCCCCTTCCCGTCGATGAACGCCCGCTTCCAAACGTCGCGCCTTACAATTCTTCAATTTCTCCTTGTCACCAGCAATATTCCTTTCATTCCGCATTCAGAACTCATCGACAAAAGTACAATTCGCTTTTCTTGCTGGCGACCAACAAAATCCCCATTAACTGTCCTCGGCCACCTCTATATAATACCTCTTCCTATAACAATAGCCACCGCCATCTCACATCTTAACAAATTACAAATTCATATAATTATATAATCACGAATAAACCTGCAAACAACGGCGTACATTTTCTTCGCCATCCAAACTGTGATAAATAATACTGAGGACTATTGTCGGTATATCACAGCATGTAGAATTATTAATTATCTTCATGAAGGTGACCCAGCTTCGATAATTTCCCTTGTAATATTGTTTTCCTTTTACATCAATTGGTTCATCGGTGAGACCTCGTACAATGAGGCATGTATTATGCTTCCGCAATATGCTAATATATTTCACCCCCTGTAAGTAATTATGGGTGAAAATAAATATTTACTTTTGAGAGGAATTCAAAGTAAAAGAAACAGGTTCATTCATAACCATTTTAAAGAAGTGTTCTGTTGAAGAAAGTCGCCCTGCTCATGGAAAATTGGTAAGTTGTAATCGGTAAGTATGGGAAACAACTTACCGATTTTCCATGTAACCGAATAAAAAAAGAAAGCGTTTTCTAGTCATAATTACCCTGGCATTATTGTTGCTCTCTTCTCTACACGTAAGTGTATTTGGTTGAAATGACGCTGTGTACACTGCTATTTGTAACTGAAATTACTCCGTTGCGGAGCAACATGAACTAAAATAGCTAGCTCTAATAAAACTTCTGCATTTGTGATGTCTGAATAAGTTCACGAATTCGTACACCGTAGAGCAGCAAATAAGGGATGCTATATCGCTGAGAAGGCGAATATTGGGCGCCCGCACCCTTGGACCTGAGCCCCGATGCTTAGCTCATTTCTTAAGTGGGGCGGAGGACAGCTACTGCACCGACTGGACACCAAGCAGCCCGAGGGACCTCCAACGTCCCCATCGCCCCCGCCGCCCCCGCCCCCCCCCGCCCGCCCCCGCCGCCCCCGCCCGCCCCCGCCGCCCCCCGCCGCCCCCGCCGCCCCCGCCGCCCCCGCCGCCCCCGCCGCCCCCGCCGCCCCCGCCCGCCCCGCCCCCCGCCCCCGCCCCCGCCGCCCCCGCCGCCCCCGCCCGCGCCCCGCCGAGCGCTGAGCACACAACTCCCCTTTCGCGAAGCCACGCCCCCGCCCTCCGCGTCCACCAACGAGACGAAGAATGACTTTTCGTTGACATCCGTCCGCAGTTCTATTCAATACATCCACCAGTAAACACATTACCCACCTCTCCAATAACTTTTATTCAAACACCAACTCTGTACCACATAAATCCACTTTAACTTCGCTTCAATATACTAAACTACAAAACGAATGAAAATTCAATACCATTTGACCCCTTCCTAATCATAGTCGCTAACAATTGTTCACAGTACGTGCTAATCGTAGCTACCTAGTTGTGATCATAATTAGTTTGAAGATTACGAAATACGAATTATTGTAAGCCAACTAATGAAAAAGTGTTACTTAACTATATATAACCAAAAAATAACTATGTATAAAAATAAAATAAGTTCTATTCAAATAAGAGCAGGTGCTCTTCTTTTCAGAGTTGACCGTATGAGACAATGCGTAATTGTTTTGGATGTAACACTAGTTAACGTAAGTTGCAATTGGTAAATTGAAATTGAAAGCATTATACATTGTGGAAAAGAACAATGAATGTGATAGTTGATAACAGAGCTAACACATTCTGGAAGGTACAAACCCCTAGATTTCCTGCTTCATTAAGAAAAAATCAAAACTAATAATCGGACGAACCTATTTGGTATACAGATGAGGCTAGAGGTATCATAAATGTACTTGAAAATGTTTCCGTCTATCTGTAGGAGATAAGAACTAAATTTGCTCTATGTTCACTACGTTTTGCAAAATCGTCACACACAGCTACACAAGTATCGTACCTGTAAAGAATTAACACATTCTAAAGAAATGGTCCAATTCTGCAAGGAAACCTCGATTATGTGCAGTCACGAAAGTGACTGGCTTCATGTATATTCGCCAAGGTAATGATACTTGACTAGACTTCAGAAGAAATATTTGGGAAATAAGGCATAAAACAGGCATATAGGGAATGAAGAAGTGGACGCAAACACAATTCGAGAGGAAGAAGACAGAAACAAAGTGGTGATAAGAAACTGTCTATGACACGAGGGATAACACATAACTGTGTGTTGTTCGGTTATTGATTCGACATCATATTCAGAACTAGAGTTGAATAAACAGTAATGTATCTTACACACAAAGGATTATAGCTCTCCAAAATTCCAATAAAGTTCTTGAAAGAAAGTAAAATCGGAATGATCTCTGGATGCAGTACGAATAAGAACATGGAATGGAATAGGGGAAGGAAATATTTGAATAAATGACGATAAAAATGTGTACTTTGCCAGCAATAGGCAAAGGACATTGATTTCACTTCGTACATCTGTATCACTGAATTTGCCATTTAAGTCGCCGTATGTCAATTACGTCAACCTCACCTCCAGTCAATGACCATCATTTATTCATCGCAACTCTACTAAAATAAGAAAACAATATCTCTATTCTTAAATATAATCTTCAACCATCATGAAAAAGCTCAAAATAAATTAAATAAATTAAAAAATATATATATTAAAATAGGTGCTCCCCAAGGAAGTCACCCACGAGAGTGGCGGCAACAAGCGAACTTCCACGCAAAGGCGCGGCCTGCGAGGGCGCCGTGCGAAGCGTGGGGGCGTGGTGGGAGGTGGGGGCGGAGAGACAAGAGAAAGGGGCGGGCAGAAGAGTACATGTTGAGCGCAAACACATCTTCCGCCTCGTTGCGCCGCTGACGGCCCAGGCGGGCGAGAACAAGAGCGCGTCGACGCCCGCCCGGTAATTGCTGCGTAAACAGCCGCGAGGGCGTCTCCGCCAGTCGATACTCGCCAGGCGAAAGGGCGACGCGAGACGGCTCCATTATGGCGGCCGAAGGGGCCCCCAAGGGCGCGCGCGGAGGGCAGGCGGCGGGCGCCGCAAGCGGCCCGTCGAGGGACGAACCGACCAGTCGGTCGGCTGATACAGACGATTGCGTGCGCCTGCCACAGCGGTGGGAGTGGCGCTGCGGATGCACCAGAGACCCGCAGGTGGCGGGAAGACAAGGGAGCAATCGCACAGGGACTGGTGCTGTCTGGGGAATAGCGGCTATTGGTGCTGGGGAGGTGTCGGGTTATCGAGAGGGGGAGGAGGGAGAGGGTGCATATTGCTGGGGTCGAAGCGGCGAGAGGTGGGGTTGTGATTGGGAATGGAACCACGTCCCCTTACGTCGAGAGCTGGACCGGGAGAGATGGCTCAGGGCATCAACTGATGCCACTGCAGTGCTTCTGTTCGGGAGATCCTTGGGTTACTCTCCCGACGGTGGCAGAATTTTCGACACTAGCTTGCCAGATAGATCGAACACAGTCGCTGTATGGAGGAGAATTCTAGCGGCTGCTCTGATCGGTAGTGTTCCGTTTTTTCTTTGATCAATCCCAAATGAATACCGGAGCCGTGCCCTAACAATCGGGTCACTGACCGCGCGCGATCCTTCCTTCCCTCTTCCTTGTTATATTCTCACGCCTTATTTACACACATACACTAACATGCACTACATTACCACACATGCCGGGGACCGGTCTGGAGCTTAGACCTTGTGTCGGCTGGGACGGTACCCCGCTGGTTGGAGATAACTGGTTGGGGAAAACCCTGAAAGCCGACGGTAGTTCGGCGCCGGATCTCGCTATCCAGCGAGAAAAAAATCACCACCAACCCCCGAGAAAAACATGCACTACACTTACAAAAACAATGGTCTAAGCAGTTGAAGGCCCGAAATCACTAATCAATCAAACAAATCGAGGGCTGGTAGAAATGCGATGGGGGAGTGAGCGGCAGGGCCAGTGGGCGATCACTGGCGCATGGAGGTGCGGGGCCTAAGACCGAAACGAGGCTTTCAGCGGGTAAAACGCGCGGCGCGGACGAGAGCTGCCCTGGCGGCTCTCCCAAGCTCCCTGCTCCCCTCTCCGTCTCTCCCCGCCCCGCTCCAACAGCGCTCGGCGCGAGAGGCGCGGCCGGGGCCTTTCAGCAGCCACTCGCCCTAATTAGCCGTCGCGCGCGCGGGGCATGCAGATGCAGATGGCGCCGGCGGAGCCTCGGGGGCAGCGCCTCTATCTAGCACCCGCTCCCAAGCGCCCCACCCCTCCACCCCGCCCCGCCCTCCCCGCCCTGCTACGCCACGCCACGCCCGCCACCCCGCGAGACACTCGCGCGCCAGCACTGATAGCTGTAGTGCTCTGCGCCGGAGGGTTCATCGCTTACTGCGGCGGAAAATTCGAATTAGTGAAAAACACAGGAAAAAATTCGTTCGGTCTTGCCTTCAGTACATTAGAATTTACGTGTCATGTTGATGGATAATGAAAAATTCGGGAGGAAATGTAATAGTGATTTAGGCAGCAAGGGCGATACAAGGGTTCTCATGATCGAGCGGAGGCAAAATGACCGAGTGTCTTTGGCACAAGGGTTTTTTGTCCACCGAGATTATTACAACCAGTTCACGCCCGTGGTACGTTAGATGATTTTATTTTTTACCTAATTTTAATTACTCATATTTACGTATTTACTAATTTACTAATTATTAACTTCACTCAGAAAGTCATTTCATATTGCCCTCCCATAATTCCCTTTCACAACTCCCTCTTAAATTCCCTCTGTAAGAGAACACGTTCCAATATTCAACTGTTTTCATATTTTCCTCGTCACCACGATCCCCTTGATTCAGGTAAGTTATGAAGTGAATATTGTGCTTGGTATCGAAGGCAATGACACGCAATAACGTATCAGTAAAAATTAAGATTTATATATCACCACATTTTGATATTGATGTCTTCCAGTGAATGTCATTGAATGGTTGGCTCTTCGGCAGAATTTTGATAACCGGTTTGCAACGTTATTGTGTCACCGTGACATCTTGAAGAGAAGTACAATCGATATGACACCAAGACAAATGCAGTCAAGGTGGGTATACGGGACGTGTTTGTAATAGCAGGCTTGGAAAATTCCTTTGTTGATGTAATATCTGAATCGTTCCCTCGCGCCGGTCCGTCGAGGGCCTCGCCCCGCGCGGCGGCTGAAGAAACTTGGCAGCCGATTGCGCAGGCGGCGCCTTCCGAAGAGCACTTAAGGCTGCCCATAACGATACGAGCGGCGCGGCTGGAGCGGAGTGGGGCGGGGCAGGACGGGGCGGGGCGGGGCGGGGCGGGGCGGGGCGGGGCGGGGCAGAGCAGCGCGTGGCGTAGTGAGGCAAGGAAGGGCGACCCGGGGCAAGGCGTGGCGGGGCGAAGCGAGACGGGGCGGCGAGGAGCGAAGCGGGGCGGCGAGGAGCAAAGCGAGGTGGAGCGGGGCGAAGCGAGGCGGGGGGAAGAGACGAGGCAGGGAGAGGCGAGTCGGGGAGTGGCGAGATTCGAGACAAGGCGGATCAAGGCGAGGTGGGGCAGGAAGAGGTGAGGCGTGGCGGGATAGGACGGGGAGAAGAGAGATGGGGCGGGGCGGAGAGAAGCGAGACGGGGCGGGGTGGGGCGGGGCGGTGAGACGGGCCGGGGCGGGGTGGAGCGGAGAGAAGAGAGACAGGGCGATGCAGGGCGGAGAGGACTTCGAGAGCCAGTAGCAACTGTTCCATGAACTGCCTTCGCCGCTTGGGTTTAGATTGAAGGGAAGGATAGGTCTTCCGTGCCATGGGCAACAAGCCCATTCCTCGAATTTATCAAAATCCCCATTCATGGTCTCCGAGAGAAATACGATTTCAAATGTTTCAAGAGCTGACAACTGGACATTTGGAATTTAATTTTCTCAATTATTTGTAATAACCGTTTTTAAAAAAGGGAAATATTTCAAAACAATTTTCAGTTTAAAATCAAAGGTAGGAAAAAAGTATCTATATTAACACAATCGTAATCATGATTATATTCTCAATTTAAATCACACTAAACATTAAAACAAACGTTTTTATGACACTATTATAGACGTTTCTTTCGAATAGCTCTTATGCACACATCCTAACAAATTCTTTGGGATAGTTGGATATGATCCAGCAAATATCCACCTTAGAATAAAAAGTATTTAGAACAGAGGCGCAAGTATATAATGTAAAATTTTATAGGATTTGAATAATCACGAGGTATAAAAATACTGCAAAATAAAACTGTCAACGTGTAAATATCTAGGTAGCTGCCAGGTTAGAGGGTTAGGGGCCATAGAAAGAGGTGCTTTTGAAGCAATAAGTATGTTTCACGTGAACAAGTACCGAGAGCGCATGATAAAATGCTACTGATGCGATTTTATGTCCACAATAATAAAACAGAACAGAGACATGCAGTGTGATATGACGCTGCGGCTGCTGCTGCTGAACAGCAAACTACGGGAGCGCGAATGCCAGTAATTTACGCTTCTCTAGGTTCGCACCGCAAATGTCGAGCAGACATGACAGAATCTGCATTTACATTGTATGCATAAATATTTGCTCTCATAAAAGCC
Organism: Acheta domesticus; assembly: GCA_031308135.1. NCBI lineage: Eukaryota > Metazoa > Arthropoda > Insecta > Orthoptera > Gryllidae > Acheta > Acheta domesticus. The sequence continues at coordinate 193,644,748 of JAHLJT010009436.1, read as the reverse complement.
TACCCATAGCTATACCATACGTATTACAAATATTTCACTTTATATATTCCAATACTAAACTTTATTTCGAACGCATTTATCTACGAAGAAATACACAGATCTCTGAAATAATTAGAAATTGTTCACACAATTTGATTCTAGTTATTTAATTTGTTTACAGTTACGAATAGGGACGCCGAAGGTTTTCTGTGGTTGAATTTTTCAGAAATAAAGCTCTTTTGACTCATTCTCTACAGCTTAAAACATCACCTAATCACTATAGTGATTAACTGTAGTAAATAATTGTAATTATTCTCTGTGATCTACCATTTCCGTTGTATACAGTTCTTTCTGATTGAAGTATAGTCCAATATTGGAGTAAACACATCTAATACTTATATTTTTATACTTTTGAAAGATTGTGTTTAATTCAAATACGATATACATTCTATAGAAATATAAACTTCACTAAGTATCGCCATATAGACATGAGTAAATAGAATGGACGCAAAGAACACTTAAAATTGGTGTTCTTAATAATAGTCACCAGATATGCAAATGACAACAAATTATAAATAATGATTAAGTGACAGTTTTTCCATCTCTCATATTTCCTATCGAATTTCATGGATTGTTTCATCCTTTCACTCTCTTTGCTTAAATAAAGAAGGGCAACTAGCAGGTTTAAATCTATCTCGAAAACTATTTCCTTTTTGTGTCTTTTTGAAAATGAAAAAATGTACTACTGGGTGCCAATAAGAAGTTTATAACGATTTGGAAGAATTCGCTTTCTATCAATGAATAAGTGACTGACTGCCGTAGTAACTGTCGTTTATAAAATATTACTAAAATACACATAACAATTGTCGCCATTTTCTAGTGCTTTATAGCAGATATATTAGAAACATACTATTTCAAAATTACAAATAGCTATTGCAGAACACTATGAAAAGATTTTAGTATCTTACATTTTATTCATCAATGTAGTTTTTTTCATTTATTATTGTCAAGTATTTTTATTAACAATGTGTTAGGAAAACAACCAAGGAAATACGAAGGGTAAATGTAGACATTGATTTTTGCCACATCTTCCGGAGACACTAGTATTTCGCATGCCAAAGACATCAACGTACACGGAAGCGAGCGTGACCGCTGCCCCCTGCCCAATGCACTTGCCTCGGGCACGTTGAGCTACGAGCGCAGAGACAGGCAACGCCACAGAGGCAACCAGGGAATAGCCCACATGCCCGGACCCCATGCTCCGCTCGAGTGCACGACCGCAAGCGGCGAGTGTCCTGCAATTGAGCAGTGCAGATGGAGGTCACAAGGACGGCACGTGAAGAGCAAGCTTCGTTTATTTCAACTGATTTCGAGTCTTTCTTACAGTAAATCGTTTCAATGTATATCTCAATGGGACACTGAAATTTATAAAATACCAGCCATCGCCTTTTGTGTTTCGTTAAACTTAGTCATCTTATTTTGGGATCATTGATTTAACCATTAGGCTAAAGGTTGCAATTCGACGAAAAAACGATGGGAAACTATCTTTATCGTGAACGGGCTTCTGATGTGCGACAAAACCGTAATTCTCCGATAAATACCATTTTAGTAGTCTTTTCAATCTTTCTGAGTAGTGTTTTAGTAGTTTTCAATCAATCTGAATGACCTTTTATATCCTTGTAGTGATGTTCATAACTAAAGAACTATCTGCTTACGAATAGAAAATCAATGATCACATACGTATCTAAAACTGCTATAATGTTGATGTCAGCGTATTATAAGTATACAGACTAAATCTAGCACTTGACTAGCTGGATTCCATCCTTAATACCCCTACACTATCTCACAGCCATCTCACGCCAATCACTTCGCTCTCGCTGCTTCATCCCTTCGAGTTCGACCTCAGCCAATGCAAAAGGATTATCTGGGGATTCAGAGGCCATTTCTTACAAACGTTTGGAGTAAAAAGCGTTGTCTCGGCGAACGTTTTTGTTTGTTGTAATAGAAGTTTTCAATGACTGCCATAGTCTTCAGTTATCTAGCTCATAACCTAAGTATGTAACACCCTTCGGTAATGAATTAATAAATTGATAATTGAAAATTTCAGTAAATACATAATTTTAATTTTAAGTTGATGAATTGAACATACTGTACAAACTAAAGAAAAAGAGAGGAATGATAAATCAAATTTATTAATACAGGTAGACATTCATGGGGGGGAGAAGGGTCGATGAGTTGGGTGCGATGCACTGACCGTTGCGCCGCCCTGTAGGCGTGCGGTGAGGAAGTAGTGTCAGACATGAGCAGTTTTGGTTATTGTTTTTATTGTGTAAAATCATCATTTAAATGAAAGTGATGGTTGTACAAAGTCTGGTGTAATACTGCTTTTCTATTTTGAGTAAATTAATGTCTACATGTGGATTGAAAGTTTGTCCAGTTTGAAATAAGCGATTGGCAAAGTGTTATTAACGGGTGTTAATTTAAAACCGTATCGTGTTCTATAATTCGCGTGGTAAACGTTCTCCCTGTTTGATCAATGTGGTTATGCGGAATGATAAAACTGGTATTACACTCCGTCCCTTGTATTTTGATTTAAGAGCATGTTTTTTTTGGTATAAATCCAATGAAGAAAATAACGTTGGTTTTATTGAAACATTTCAGTTCAATGACTGCGTTTCAAATCCCACCTGCTGTCCTGGCTTATCTGCCCGGCGCGCACTGTCGAGCCTGAAGAGATGAGGAGGGTGGGGGAGGGGAGGAAAGGGAAAGGAATGGGAAGGGAGGGGAGGGCGGGAATGTGGGGCCAGGGAGTCATCGAGGCGCCGCAGGTGCGTCCTGCAATGCGCTGCACCGGCGGCGCCGCTAACGGCGCACAGCGCTGCATCATTTAGAGCTCTCCCCGCCCCTCCCCTCCCCGCCCCGCCACGCCCCGCTCCACGTAACTGTGCCTCTGCGGCTCGGGGCGGGCAATCCAGCAGTCGGCCAACGCAGCGCGGGTTATACGCCGCCAGGACTTAGGGAAAACGCCGCCCTGCATAAGTTATGGGCGACGCAGCGCCCCGGGAGCAAACCAGGACCGCGACCTCCACGAAATTCAAGGATTTGTAGTCTGGAAAATAATTCCGACAGTCGTCTCCGACGAGTTACGAGTGATTTAAACGATTAACTGAATCCTCGAAAAGAGTCGGGATGGATAGAAAGAAACTAAGCCTGCTGTAGACATGCCGTCCACGTGATCATCTCAGTTCAGCGCAGAAGATTCGCCACCAGTGCTCGTGCACTTGGGTCATTCACAAGTGACGCTTGTGTCGCTGTCTGCTTGGGTGCTTGGCCGTTACAGCCTTCAGGCTCAGCAGTTTCGTACCGACAATTTGCAGGTAGAAACTCTGCAACAGTTTAAATGTGAATAGCGTTTCCTTAGCGAGTGTTATAATGTGAAGGGACGCGCTTTGTATGGGCTGATCCCACAAAAAAAGCCCGTAAGCCTATGTCTCAAATCTTTGCAGAAATCTCCAACGTACTAAACTTTTCTGAAACGTTTCCAATGATTTAACCGTTTCTATACAACTAAAGACTACTGATAATCAAAGTGAAAAAACAATGATTATTTTAACAATGTATAATACATTAGTTTACATTTGTATTGTATAATTTAAGACCTTGTATATATAGATTTTATATATTAAGACCTTGTGTGCCTGCAACAAGTAACATACTTCAGTTTCCGGGTCAATGACCCCTATCTCGATCAGGTTTTCTTCCATTTTCCCTGATCTATTGAGCAAATGCTGGGTTGGCTCCTTTTTTTGTTTCTTGACATAAATATATCTTCACTATGCGCACGTACTGCCAGTAGTGGTAGGAGTACAACAGGTGTGGGTTACTATTTTGTTAGCAACGCAAAAAAAATCAAATCCACGATTAGTTTACCGATGTAAATACGTTCTCTATAACTCGGAAACAAAAATGTTTAATTTTTCAACTGTCGCTAACCTTGCGCTTTTTTATTTTTTTATCTTTTTCGAATGAGACACTATGGATTACGTTTATTTCAACTTTCTGCTTCATTCTTCTTTTCTTTGCTTTCCACATTTATTTCATTCTGGCCCGATGTTTCTCTTTCCTTTCTTCATTTCAAATTGCTGTATTTGTTTTAAAAAATACATTTTTTATTTTTTAAACTTGTTTACCTTTTAAATATTTATAGTTGAAATGTTGGGAAGCGTTTCTGGAGCTTAAAAACGAACGCAGATGTTACTTCCCCCTCTCACATACACACGTCATATACAGTTTTTCTGACTTTTGACTAAATAAATCTAACCAAATGTTTCACTCTACGATTATGACTTCTCCTTGGCATGTCAGCCAGAAATAAGGTTTTAAGAACAACTGTTCTCTAATATTCGACAATATAGAGTTTGTAGGAAATGTGATCATTTCCGAGGTGTTACTGCCAAGAGTGACAAATCCAAATTATGTTATATTAATAATAATAAATTATTGCTGCTAATGATATTAATTATAATAAAAATAACACCAGGGAATAAAACCATGTTTTATACCTCCAGGATGAAAGTAGGTTATTTCAAAGGAAACGATCGCGCTCATTTCGAAAATCATTATAAAACGTTTCTATCACGCAAGGTTAAAAATATATGAACATATTTAGTATTTAAAATAAACAAAATCCTGTACTAATTTCCACATTGTCATTCAAGTTATATTACTTCAAAATTTTGTGAACAGGCTTCATATGAGGTAAGAACACGTTAAAAATGGAATACGCATATTCGTGCAATAATATGCAGACATTAAAATTGTTTGTTGGTATTCTCCACAACATTGGTGGAGCGAACGACAGTAATTTGAGTTTTCCCTACGACTACAACCTAAGATTCGTTGTACAGATCACACACCACTGGTGAGCTACCCAAAGGTTTGCCCTGATCACAAACACGACAGCTAAAGTATAAAGAATACGCAAGTTTTGTAATTTCATATTTTTCCTTTGAAGTTGGAGTGTAAATTCTGTACAAACAATTTTTTGGTTGATTCTCACACTTTCATTGTGAAATGACCATTTGTATTTTATCGAAACCGATTCAATTCTAGAGAACACGAGGCGAATTTCACTACATAAAAACCATAGAACATTAATGTATTAATGTATTTGAGTCACACGCAAACCAGACACGAACTTCGTACACACTGCGGTTACTGTTGCACATGACACCGACTATATGCCACTCCAACAGTTAGGGGCTCGTATACTTGCGATAAGATAAGGGGCTAAAATAATTCCTTTCGATGACTGATGCGCAATAGGATATACGAGTATGAGGGTGCACATGACTTATTTTCAAAACAGCCAGTAAGTCAACCAAGACCTACTCGTAATTGAACATGACTACCAATATTACAAATAATATTACTTACACATATAATTTCTATCTTGTTCGGCACTGTCATTACGTTACTGTTGTGCTCTTTCTAATATGTAACAGTTTTATGTTAAAAAAATCCATATAATTAGACGAACGAACACAGAAATTCAATAGTATCAGTAGTAATGCATATTTACACGTAATGTAGTAAAATGATATATGTTTTATAAAATGTATGTTAAATTGAAAAGCATTCTGCTTCAACTACTGTATACTAACTACGTTCTTTTGTTTGCAGGTAAGTGGAGTATATTCCCATTCAATCAATCGTGGTCGTCAACGTAAGTACTAGAAAATATTTAATATGTTTATTTATTACCATTTCTGACATGCTGAATGTCATTTAGAATATGTCCGTAAATACATATTATTAATATTATTTGCCTTCCGTAATAGTTGTGCAGTTTATATGTGCTGTTAGAAACTTGACTAACCGCACTGAGTGCGCGAGAAGACGCAGTCCGGGGCGAAGCGGGGCGAAGCGGGCCGAAGCGGGGCGAAGCGGGAGGAAGCGGGAGGAAGCGGGAGGAAGCGGGGGGAAGCGGAGCGAAACGGGGCGAAGTGGGGCGAAGCGGGGCGAAGGGGGGGGAAGCGGGGGGGAAGGCGGGGGGAAGCGGAGCGAAACGGGGCGAAGTGGGGCGAAGCGGGGCGAAGCGGTTTGTCGCTGCCCGCAGACCAAGCCGTCGAATCCCAGTCGCACCTCTCCCAACTCGTGCACAGAAAGCAATTCAGGCAGAACTTCTCGAAGTTCTTTCGAAGTCTTTACTTCCAGTCACCTCCTTCAAGCTTCCACGAATCTAGTATACAGGGGCGCGCAACAAAAAAGGCTGTGCAAGAACTTATAGTCATGTAGTCTAACCAAAACAACAATCAGAAACCGAAATTTATCCTCATTGTTTATTCTTGAGAATCAAACAAGATGATTGAATTACACATGACGTATTTTTCTTATTTTCGCTACGTTTTGAATAATTGCCGCTCATAACACAGCTATTCTCACTTTCTCCGTTTTAAAATGAAAATAACCATCGTTTCATGTTTGAAAATCATTAATTACTATTTTACTAACGGAACGCCAACTGTAAAGTAAACAAATTAAGTAAACAAATTATTTTCTTAATTGGCTTAACAATAAATAACGAATTACGTGGTGAGATTTTACGTCTGAATGAATTTTCCAGGTTGAAAACCTGACCAACATATTTTTTTAAATTCCAAATTATCAAATGAATGGTGATTTTTTTCCAAATACTGTTCTGTGGGATGGAAACACCGTCTCAGTTTATTTTAATTCATAGATTACCATCACAGTTACCAAATTAATATCATGTGCTAGAATAACTCACCAACACTCGGTCAGCAGCAGAATGTAGCCAACACCTGCAACAACAGCACATTGTAAGTTCTCTTAGGATACACGAACTGAATGAGTAAAGCACACAAATAACCAGCGATGTATTTAGTGTATCATCATCGCAGATGCTGCGGAGCTCGTTAAGTTCTCAGCTAAGTTTCATTGCTGTCGAAAAGCTTCACAGCAAATAATATTAAGAAATTTAACTATTGCCTGAAGATTGTAATGTAATGTTAAACTTTTGGAATTAAAATAATAAGAGTAATAAATGAGACACATTTAAATGAGAATCAGAAACAGACATTTTGGCGTAAATAGATTTTAGGTAGTTCACCATGTCTGAACTTCAGTAATCAAATTTCTGAGCGTGTTGGAATTTTGTTGTCAATTCACATTTACACTGATGCAGCCAAGGAGCTCGAGTTCATAAAAATGGCAATGGGTCATAAATTGCCATCAGTGGCTGGATTTAGAAATAATGAATTGTAAAATAATTTGTCGTTAGAGAGTCATAAAGTGTGTATCTCCCTCATTACATCTCCCTAAAGAAAACTATAAAATAATGCAAAAGTATGAAATATATGTAAAGAAAACTCTGAAACAGTTTTCGAATCAAAATTGTTCAATGCCAGCCAGGGTTTTTTCCTTTCTTGTAAAATAGAAATGAAGAACATGTATACTAAAATTAATTTGTATACGTTTTTAAGACTTGCATATCAGAAAAGTTCATTTCAGTTAATTATTCTAATAAAAAATTATTTATTGACCATCGTGACATGGATCAATGACATAGGACCCAGATAGTATAAATGAATCTTAAGAGTTTGTATTCACATGATCCTCGAAATATTCACAATTTAATAGCAAACTACTAAGATGAAATTTATTCATTTCTATTTATTTGAGTATCAAATCCTTTTGAAGTAGCTGATACGTCAAATCACGAAAACTCATCCTGAGATATGGTAATGGACAAGATGGTTAAATATAAAACGAAGTACAAAATTGCCCCTGTTATAACTACGGAGAAACAGTTTAAAGATGCTGAGACTAATGGCGCTTTTACATGCTACACGAATACATTTTTTTAAAGGCAACATAAGTACTTGGTTATTCAAATGTGTAGCGCGCCAATAAAATAATCTGATTGACTTTGTCTCTCTCAGATTCCTCTTTTACTTGTTCTGTTCATCCTCTGAATGGCTTCTCTTGGTATTTATTTCTTTTGTATCTTGTCTGAGATTTCGTAGTCCCGCATATTTCACGTCTGGATCACACGACACGAAACCCAGAGTGTTTAGAAGCTACAGTTTCAAAATCCACAAGTCTTCAGAACAATCTTTTCTGCGTGCGCCCCTCTCTGCTTGCTCTAATGCCTGTAAAAATCTACGGTAACTTAAACATTTACATTATTCAACGGAAATCAAATATGGTAACTTTATGTTTCTGTCTGCTGGAGATCTGTGAATTACTACCTATACTGGCAATTTATATGACTTTTGAACAGTTTTCGGTGCAAGCAGAAAAACGTAACAAAGCTTAGAAATTTAAAAACATACGTTTGTAAAAAAATGGATTAATACGTTAATTAAAAACATGAAGGTATTCATACAAAGTGCCATCGGTGCAGCGTCTAAAAAGCAAATGATTACTGTGCGTTTGAAGCATTTACACACGTGACTCCTCGAGCGGCTTTTGGGTGTTTTTGGGCAAAGCATGTAACACGAGAGGCAAGGATGGTTGAAGGGATTGAGGGGCTGCGCCGATGCCCTATCGATATCTGTATAATCGAATCGGCGCGGTCGAGCTGCCGCCGCCGCCACGTGCCCTCCGATTTACAGAGCGACGCCGCACCGCGCCGACTAATCCCCCGAATGGGATTTGCCCGATTTACTGGTGACGCAGCGCGGGCCGCGCAAGGCCGGTGAGGGGGCGGATAACACGAGCGGTAGGTCGGAAGAGTAGGGACGTGGCGGGATGGGGTGGGGCGGGACGTGGACAGTTCGACGGGACGTGGACTGGGAAGTGAGGAGGGCGTGGCGTGATGGGGGTGGGATGGGGCGGGGTGGGGCGGGGTGTAGCGGGGCGTAGCGGGGTGTGGCGGTGTTGTGACGGTGTGTGGCGGTGTGGTGACGGTGTGTGGCGGGGGGTGGGCGGGGTGGCGGTTGGTGGTGGGGTGGGGCGGGGTGGGGCGGGGTGGGGCGGGGTGGGGCGGGGTGGGGCGGGGTGGGGGCGGAGGAAGCGCGAAAGGAAACAGCATGGACAGGTTGCACAGTGCATGGAGGGGTTGGGGAGGCCGTAGTGCCTAGCGCGTCTGAAAGCTGCGCATCGACGACAATACACAAGAATAACCGCGCCACTGATAATGCTTACTTAGTAGCTACTTGGAAATCCGAGAGACGCCGCCTTCCAGGCATATGTGCCAACGTTTCGGATGCCATTCGGCGCCTACCTCAGGGCAAAATACCCGGGGTATGGCAATGGCGCTGCAAATGAGCCTTGCAAATGGGGAAATGACATTTCGCCCACAGGAAGGTCACAGAATGGCGGCCGAAACGTGAGCAACCGTGCCTAGGACGCGGCGTCTCCAGGACAGCCAAGTGGTCACTGACTTCAGCCACGAAAACCTACAGCTCTCACAATGCATACTTATAATTTTTTAGAGTACTGATGTTTTGGGTCGCACTTTATAACATAAATAGAACTTTCTGAGAAGTGAGGAGGTGTAGATCTAAGGAAAATGAAAATGTATTGTTAAGGAATACGCGTATAGGACTGTTGAATTAAGGATGCGTATCGGACTGCTGTATCCAAGTTCGTGGGTTCAAAGCCCGATCTAAGCCGTGATTTTTAAGGGCGAAAAAATCGTCGTACGCTTTTCTTCGGAGCGGAAGTAAAGCCGGCTGTCCCATGTTAGTAGATTTACTGCATGTAAAAGATCCTCAAACCAAAATGACACCTCTGAGCTAAATTCACCCGTTTCGTAGTCCAAGGAATACCCTCTTTCTCCGCTAGATGATGAAAGGAATGTCGCGAAATTTGCTTAGTCAGACGGAAGAGCAGGCCTCATGGCCTGAGTCTCGCCACGTAAAATAAGACAATTCAGTTCAATGAATATGGCATGGGTCCTGCCATGAGTGAAGGCGGCTTGTGCCGTAGCCGCCATGGCTGGGTCTTGGAGGCCGTCGAAAAGGAGATACGCTCCTCGAACCCCTTCGCACTCACTCTTCGACACGTCCACTGCTACGATACCCTGGCGGGGCCTTCAGATAAACTTTCAAAGTACAAAGGAAATGATTCATTAGCTGAACCACGAGACTGAAATAAGAGAGGGAAGACCAAAGCAACCATGACATATTTTTGGGAGTATCGACTTGCTTTTATTAGTCAGTGCTGGAAAAGGAGAGGAGAGAATATGTAGAACAGAACTGTAAAGGACCCCTAATAGATAGCCTTGTTGAGCGCTACGAATTAAAAATTTAACTAAATTCGTAAACATGCATGTAAAGCAGTAAAGACGTCATAGAGTAGATCACTGGTCTCGTATTTATTGGTCTATTTCCTGGAAGGGCCTAGCAGATAAGACTATTTGGAGAGGGAAATCACTATTCTGGATCATCCCTTTTAATAAAAAGAGGGAGATTGAATTCGATTCATGAAATGCGATCAATGTAGTTTGTTCTTGATAGCGCAAGTCAAGTGACCTTAAGGATATGACGTGGGCTACAATCTCAGTGGGTTTGGTCATGGGTAGTACGCATGGTCGACTGTGAAATCTCTTGTCGGCCTCTCTTGGTACTTGCTGCTCCACAGTTAGCCAGCAGCCCCATGGCAGTCTCGGCGAAACAAAGTCTTGGGAGGAATATTTTTGCCACTATGGATGATACTCTCGTAAATTTGGAATAGAATTCCATTCTTGTATAATTAATATGTTATTTCCTTTGCCCAGTAGGACGTGACAGGTAAAATTGAACTTCAAACGCACAAATTCTGAACCGACGCGTCCTTGTGTCGCACGGTGGTTTCAGCTCCTCTAAGGCCTCTCTCACGATGTCATGCCAGTGCGCTGATTTCCGCGGGCTCTAAGAATTCTGGGAGCCGTTTGCACACCAAATTGCAATATTTCCAGTTGCATATTGGCAAACGCACGACAGCTTTAGCGAACTACGAACGAAGGTCAATACAATACCAAGTTTTATTGCGAGGTCATTCAAATGATGATCATGTATAGCCTTAAATGCTACATTTCTGTAGATTTTAATTTTTAGAAAAAACGGAAGCTGCGTTTTCATTTCAAAATAGTGATGTCTGCTTGTCTCTTCAGTGAAGTAAGCCAGCAAACATGAACAGATCAGAAAAAATTTAAAATGCCTCATAAGCTTGGGAAGAGTTGAGGGCATCCGGGTTACGGGCCGGAGTTGATCTAAATATGCAAGTCAAAATTCGTAAAGACTCAAGAGGATGTAAACGTATTAGAACAAATACAAAGTGGTCCAAATAGTGCGAAAGATTTAAGTTAGGCATAGTCACATGAAAACAATGTCAGATTTAAAAATTGACGTAAAACGTGGAATGGCAGTGCGCTACAAGAAGTAGGAAAAGAAGACTCATGATAGTATCATGAGATAAGGACATAAAACAAGCCTTGAACAGAAAAGTTCTGCCAAAGGTAGACAATCAAAATGGAATTTCAGACGCCCGAAACACTTTGTAGTGTAAGTTCGCACATAAGTAACATCTTTATATTTTTAATGTGGCATCATCTCTCTGAAATCTCCTGAGTAGAAAATGTTCACTCTCAGAAAACAGCTTCTGTAATAGATGCACAAGAGTTCTCAATGTAACAAATATGTTGAAACGTTAGAATAACGTAATCTATGATTAACATGTTTTGTTTTGTGCTTGTTAACATTTTTGTGCTTGATAACATGTGCATTGTTAACATGTTTTTGGTCCAATTAGTTAAAAAATACATTTTATACAAAATATTACATATCGTGGGTTTGCGAGTAATCTTGAATGTTTATGAACCAGCTTATTAAATGAAGTTTGAGATAAAGAGAAAAATATCGATGAATTGGCTCTTTTAAAATGTTATAGAACGTTTAAAGGAGGCAATTCATGACTATGTTTTCCTATTCCCAAACTATTGTTTTTTAATTACTACAGAAACTTATGATGGGGATGAATCATCTTCCCGATTCGTTAAAAAATATTTCTCTAGTAGTAGCCTTATGTTAGTATAGGTAGTTTAAATTTAAAAATTACAATTTTTGGACTGAACGAGACGCCGTCTGCTTATTTTACCGCAAAAACATATACATGCACCAACTAGCCAGTAGGTCAGTGGATTCACTGGCGCCAACTGCATTACCGTATGAGGTACGATAATGCTCAAATATATATTAGCGAATGGGCATTAATTGCTTCCATGAGAGCCATTGGCTGCGCAACCTCATTTTGGAGTCCCGGCGGAGGTCGTAACGCTGTCATATGACTCGACGCCAAACGCCCGCCTCCGCGAATCGATTCCCTATTTCTGCTCTAAAGCCACAGACGATTCTGAACGAGGAAGGCACGGCGCTCGCACGCCCGCACGACGACCTGGTTCATTGATGACTTCCGTTGAGGAGACGGACACGCCAGGAAAGAAGCACGCAAGCGGAGCGAAGGCTCCGAATGTCAGAAGAAGACAGGAGAGTCTGAAAATCTGCCGCGCCGCCGCTACATCGTATAAAAATCGTTGACAAACAGTAATCAATTCCATTATTGCTTTCAATAATGGAATAGGCAATCTTGTCTGTTATTTCCCATGAAAGTCATTTTGCGTTTGTACTTGATTCAGAAATATTGACTTCTGTCTCACGGCAAATACACTGAACTGCCTGCAATACCGAGATATCAGATGGTTGTGAGAGAACTATCGTAGTCAATGCACAGCCTTGTCACATGAATTTACCTTTAATTTATGTTAGTTTTATTACAATAACGTTTGTTCTTTCATTGTCATATAGGAAGGATTGGCAGAGTGGATCAAAATTAAATATTTCTAAAACTACTCTGAAAAAGTAAGCTTAAATAAAACATGATGTTGATTCTTTAATTGTTTTAGAGTGAATACAGTTCAATCTGTAAATATAAGGTACAGTATAAAATAGTAGGTGTACTCGTACGTTATACACAAATTAATATTTGGTGCAATAATATTATTCGTAAGCATATATATTTCATAAAAAACAATTCCAGGCGCTTTGACTCGGGATTTTTCCACTTGGTCGCCACGAAACAGTCGACGCGTTTTCGCCGTCACGAGTTTCCAAAGGCCATCGCGAAGGCCAGGCAGCGCTTTCGAAAAATTGATTTCACCCCCAAGGAGGCAGCGGCGGCAGCTAACTTTTGTCCCACGCGGCGCGGTGAGGCACGGCGGCGACGACGGCGGCGGCGGCGGCGGCGGCGGCGGCGGCGACGGGGCGCAGTGGGGTGGCACTAGTGCCTGTCGCGCGGTGACACGTGGCTGCGGACACGTGTCCACGCAGGCCGCGCCAGACTGTACCGGCCCCGCCTCCGCCACCCGCCCTGTCCTCAACGTCGGCGCCGTCTGTCGGGATATCGAGCGACAGATAACTCCGACTTCCACTCTGCATTTTAATCGGATTAGCCCCGCTCCTGCTCCGCCGCGCGGGCCCAAGAAGATATCAGCGAAGCGACACCACGCGTAAGTGCGAGGAAATTAATTAACAATCAAATTAGCATTGTTACCAACTTAATCAAACACCGGTCCCGTTTGTCTGCACGAGCGGCGCCAACCGAGACGAAGGGGGATGGAAGGGGGAGGGAAGAGGAAGGAAGGGGTTGGAAGGGGGAGGGAAGAGGGATGGAAGGAGGAAGGGGGAGAGAGGAGGGGCGTGGCGGGGCGCCGAGTTAAGCGCGGAGCAGTGGAGGTCGGGGGCGGAGAATGTGGTGAGGACGTTGCAGATCATGATGGGGACGCGGACGCAGCGCAGCTGACAAGAGGCTCGGGGGGCTGCAGGAGGGGGTTGGCGGAAGCCACGTGTGGAAGCGAAATTTGATGCAAACATCCGAATATTACGTTGTGTGTCGTGCAAGTTCCAGCATTGTTCCTTAGTCTTCATGGTTATGAACTAATTTTTAAACTGGAAGTACACACTAAGTTGTGCCAATATTCTTAATTATAGGAACTATTTTACTGTATATAAAAGTTAATTTCTGAAACAAATTCTAATTTTCTTGACTTTACATATACTTATTAGTTTGTAAAAAGTAAAATTAATGAAATGGTATATTCATGTTATTCATATTCGATACTGACATTTTAATTGCATTTGGTGTTTTGTGTTACACAAAAAAGAGCGTTTCATGTTTAAAGTTATGAGTGCTGCCCTCTACCAGTGAGCGGTTTGCCTAAAATTACAATTAGTGTAAGATGGGAAAATAGCTAATAATTCTACATCTAACTTCATTTGTAAATTCATAAATACTATATTTACACCTACAAAGGCATTTTGAATTTCTCTATTTTGTTCATATTGTTTTTAGGTATCCAACGCTTTAGTAGCAATTAACAGCAATCCTAGATTGCGCACCCTTTCAATACAATGGTATTACTGAAGAGAATATGTGGGAGGCTCTAAATGTTAGCGGCCTAGCGACAGGGATATTGCTCGCGCGAGGGAGGGGAGGCGTGCACGGCGCAAGTGATGGCGGCGCGCCGGACCTCGAGAATGCTACGCGCGCCTCACCTCGGTGTATCGGCGGCGCCCGGAACCTCCGCCCGCGCCGCGCAATATTCGCAGCGCACGATTTATCGCCCAGGCGCACCATCCGAGCATAAATCTCTGGCAGACATCACGCCGCCCCCGAACCCAGCCCCGCTCCGCCCACACTCCTATCCCCGCCTCCGCCATCGCCCCGCCCGCGCCCCGCTCACGCCCCGCTCAAGCCCCGCCCGCGCCCCGCCCGCGCCCCGCTCGCGCCCCGCTCACGCCCCGCCCGCGCCCCCGCTCACGCCACGCTCACGCCCCGCTCACGCCCGCTCACGCCCCGCTCACGCCCCGCCCGCGCCCCGCCCGCGCCCCGCTCACGCCCCGCTCACGCCCCGCTCACGCCCCGCTCACGCCCTGCCCCACCCCAACACTCCCAACAATCTCCAGCCCGTCCTGCTCTGCCCTTCATCTACCCGCCCAGTCCTGCTGCAACACTCGGTTCTATGACCTGGTCTGTCATTCCCCGTCTCTCCTCCCTCTTTTTCTTTCCTTTCTTTTCCTTTCCATTCCAGCCCCCACAACTCTCACGCACGCCCCACTGTGTATTGTCTTTATCACGCCCAACTTCTTCTCCAGCTACCCGTCTCACCGCTTCTCCCCCCGTACCTCCCGCAGAATCCTCCGAATGTGTCTCCCGGCTTCAACATGAACTTGCCTTTCTCGGGCCATTTGGTCGTGGGCCGCCGCCGCCGCCGCCGCCGCCGCCTTTCCCGTGTGGTCCGCCCGCCAGCCTTCCACGCCTACCTGGAGACTCACCGCTACGCGATGTCGACTCCCGCGCGGCCGGAAGCGACTCAAGCCACGCCCCCTCCCACGTCCACCGCCCCTGCCCCCACTCGCACTTCAGCCTCGCGGGCGCTTCGCCCGCAGGCTCCGCCGCTGCCTGTTTGCAGGCTCATTCATCTTCCTTCGGCCGCGCAGAGAGGAATCGACCCGTGTTACTCTTCAGGGCGCTGCATCCGCTTTTAAACGAAATCCACTCCGTCGGTTGAACGTGGAAACAAGAGCTCGTAAGAAATTACTCGGGATTTTTCTCTTTCGTCTCCAGGAAAATATTTATGTACTTCGGTATTTGTTTTCCGGCTTTTTTTCAAAATCTAACGCATTTATCGTCATTCAGAAGCAATGCATTTCAACAACAGTAAAACATAAAGCGAATGTGGTCGGAAGTAGCTATGTGCGAAGTATGTGACCGGCGAGGGAACTAATCTCGAGAGGGGCACAACAGTTTGTCAACGTTTAATATTTTAAAACAAAATTGTTTAACTTTTTAGTAAGTAAATGTTGTAATATAGATTGGGTAAACCAGCAGTTCTATCTATCAGATAAAATGAAGCTTCAGAGTTTGATCTAAGAGCATTACATATCAATCCATGAAGCTGAAAAGCACGCGAGAAAAAAAGCAAGTGATTTTAATGTAGTCGTACCGCAAGAAGAGAATTCTAAAAGTTTTTTCTTAATTTTCTACTAAGAATGTATCTTGATATATTTTATTTTTTTACTACATGACTTCTATTTTACTGCGACTGGGAGGAATATCTCTGCGAAAATAGAAAGCCGTTTGAAAACCTCACCGATTCAACTTTCTGTCTACGTATTATCTTAAACTCGTATTCGTCACAAAGTATTCTTTCTTTAATAGAAAAAAATATGTTTTAAGGTTAACATTTAATGAAGGTAAATATAAGTAATATAAGATCCATCTCTTTCAACAATATGTTCGTTTAGAAAACTCTGAAGATTGGTTTGATAGCAGTAATAGCACTTAATAGCTGTGTGGGGCAATGGGGCTGCGTGGGTGCAACTTGAAGCAGAGGCTTGAGTGCCAGGAGGGGAGGTGGCTTCAATGGCGCCTAACGATTTCCCGCTGCGCCGCTTTTGCCTCCGTCACCGCAACGTCCGACGAAGATCCAAAGTAAAGTCAGTATTATTCATAGCATTATACAGCTACATCGACTTAACGCAATCAGACTGTGCGACTGCAAGAGAAAAACAAAACTCTGCTCTTAACGGAGAGTGTCCGTTGAGGATTTAACGGTCTGTCGTGCGTTAAGCACAATAGAAACAAATTACATGTAGCTAAAGATGACGTACGAGTACACTTATTCCAAAAAATGTATTTTTAACACTCGTGCATGGAAACTAGTTCTTATCTTCACTGTTTATTGTCGGGAAAGTGTTACATTGTTGCAAGCGTGTGGCAAAGTCTATTTTGCCGTACGTGTACTGTAAAGAAGACATGGTCTTATAAAACAACCTAGTAATGCAAAGTAAATAAAACGCTGACGCAACATGAATCAACACAGCTGTCGCCTCTCACACTGCGAATGATCCCAAAAATATGTTTAAGTTTCCATGAAAACTAATGTACGCAACTCGTATGAAAGTGTCTTTGGAGTACTCATTTCAAAATGCCGCACTTTTCTCCTATTGTCGCCTCGTACGTCAACATTTCATTCGTACACAGAAGATTAAGTCTATGTTCTAGTTATGTAAATAAATATTGTATATGATTTTTACTTTCTTCCACACGATGTACGTAGTTATATATAAAGTTATGAAAGGCTGTAGCGAAAAATGAAGATTTTTCGTAAGAAAGAAGTGAGATTTGTAGGTTCTCCGATGCCGAAAAAATTGGAAATTCTTGTTCCTGTATGTAAAAAATGACTTCCTCTAACTCACGAATTTTCACTAAATTGATATTCCCTTATTGATAAGACTGGTGTACAGGCTTCTAGAATTTGATGGAAATGTTGATTTTTGAACATAATTTACAACATTACAAAACTTTTCTCAAAATTGGTTCCAATCCTTAATTTTTTTATTTATAGAACAAAAAATGCTTATAAAAGTGACGTGTGTTCCATTATCGTTGAAATATCTGCACTTTTGAAAATGACGGAAGTTCAAATTTTGTCGCGTTGCTACATTTACAATATTGGGTAGGTTGATTTTTTCTCGATAAAAAGATTGAGAGTTGAATAATTTAAAAAGATCACGTACAATATTTCAAAATATGAATATTTTGTGCATAATTTTGCTTGGAATAAAGGCAATATAAATAATGGATTTTTTCAAAGTTGCAACAAATTTTTCTTTTAAATTTTTGAATGAACAGTGCTAAAAAAAGACTAAATAACTTGACGTCAGCACCATTTTGATGTACTCTTTGATTTTTCAAATATTACAAAATATTATGTTTTTAAATACATTTCACGTCATTAATATTTACATTATGATCATTTTTAATACATTATTGCATTTGTGAATACATGTGTTTCAAACGATTTCTGATTAAGTTTCTCGGAAACTGGAAAGTTTTCTGAGAAAGTTTTCTCTCAAACTAACGCAGTTTTCGGAAACGCTGTATCTACTTGTTTTCAAAATCGGTGGCGAATTTTCCAATGAAAATGTGCTGTTTTTACTATTAGGAGACTATTACGAGAAAATGTGAAAAAATATCTTTTAGATGTTGTTCGGCAGCAGCTGGTAGAGGGCGAGAAAATACTGGAAAGCTTGCCCAGACTAAAAAGATTCGGAAACAAACTACTACTTCGACAAACTCTGCCCTATTCTGTAGCGCCACTAGTTTGGTCATGATTTTTTGCTCAGTTTTCTGACAACACAAAGAGTGTATGTTCGAGTGTTCGTTGCAAGAAGTGTTCTTGAGTGTTCGTTCAATGCAAGAGTTCGTTTTCAGAAATTAACGTGTTTTTTTCTCCCTGCCTTCAAATTTCTGTACAATTTTCAGGTAATTATAAGAATACAAATCAAAGGGTTTTTAAATAGAATTTTAAGGAATTATGTCAAGTTCCCACTCAACAATAAGACTAAATAAAACATATTTAAGTAAATTTTCAGAACAGTTTTTAAAAATTTTCATAAATAACATCATAATAACTACTTTTTTTGTTTTGATCAATTCACTATCAACAGAAAATTCTGTCATAAAAACTTTGATATTCTACTTTTTTTCCGGAGATTAAATTCTTCAGGGAAAAAACGGGCTACGAGAAACGAAGATTTCAATTAAGAGGCAACATAATGCAGAAAACTGGAACACCGCAAGAAGAATTACGAACGCAAACAATCCCGCGCCGCAATGCCGAGAAAAGCGTCTTAAGCATCACGATCGTCCAACGTTGATTTGAGCGATGGTGGAAGGAACAGAAGAATTCTTCGTTTTTCATTTCGATGTGATTGCGCGCCTATAGAAGCGACATGTCACTTTCTCTTTCCATTAATACCGCGCTCTTCATCACAACGCGGGCGCAGAAGAGATTGCTATTTTCAGGCGGAGGTTGTTTGATTAATGCGCCGCGCAGCTCCTTCTTCCGGGGCCATTGAATCGCGCGTCGTTACCTCGGATCCTTTTCATTTGGAGCCTCTCGCCCCGCCAGACGCAGTCTCCCATGCGCTGCAGCGAGCGCCGGGTCAAGAGGGGGAGTGGAGGAGAGAAGAGGGAGATGGTCATTGAGAGGTAGACGGTGGAAGGTGGAAAGTAGAAGATGGAAGTTGGAAGGTGGAAGTTGGATGGTGCAGGGTGCAAGATGCAAGGTGCAAGGTGGACTATGGAAGGTGGCAGATGGAAGGTGGCAGATGGAAGGTGGCAGATGGAAGGTGGCAGATGGAAGGTGGCAGATGGAAGGTGGCAGATGGAAGGTGGCAGATGGAAGGTGGCAGATGGAAGGTGGCAGATGGAAGGTGGCAGATGGAAGGTGGCAGATGGAAGGTGAAAGATGGAAGGTGAAAGATGGAAGGTGGAAGATGGAAGGTGGAAGATGGAAGGTGGAAGATGGAAGGCGAAAGATGGAAGGCGAAAGATGGAAGGTGGAAGGTGAAAGATGAAAGGTGGAAGGTGAAAGATGAAAGGTGAAAGATGAAAGGTGGAAGGTGAAAAGCGGAAGGTGGAAGGTGAAAAGCGGTAGGTGGAAGGTGAAAGGCGGAAGGTGGAAGGTGATAAGCGGAAGGTGGAAGGTGAAAAGAGGAATGTGAAAGATAGACGGTGGAAAGTGAACAGTAATTTGAACGGAGGAAGGTGAACGGTTGAAGGAGAATGTTGGAAGTTGAACGATAGAAAATGAACGGTAGGAGCTGAATGCTGGAAGGATGAAAGTAGAAGGTGAACTGTACATGGAGGGCAGTGGTACGTTGAGTAATTAATTGTCGTAATCAGAAGTAGGTCACGGACAAATAAAATAAGAGAAAAGAAGAAGCAGACGAAAACAGGGAATAATAAATAGCAGATAATAGGTAATGATGGGTATGTGTGCATATATAAGGTTTGAATATTATTTCTTAAGTTTGATTACTATGTTAGTCTTAATGATGCTACAGTGATGTTATAGTGACATTGCGTCCAGCGTCAATACTTTGCTGATGTTTTCGAAAAATTAAGCAAAACAATTATAAGTTCAAAGCATAAAAATTAAAATCACATTAGCTTTTCAAAATAGGTAATAATGAATCGGTACAGCCAATCCGAATACCTGGGCGCCGCGGGTGAGGCATGGCTGCGGAGCGGGAAGCCTGAATCTTGGACACGCCCACCTTCTGTACGGCCGATGTGGGTTATGAGGATACGTGCGACGGGCAGGGGTGGTGCGGGGGCGGGAGGAACGGCTGCGCGTGATCTATGCTGAGGAAGAGGAAAACACAGCGTTTTGAGAAAAGTTTGATATACGCTGCGAGGGCTGAAGAGGGCATAAATCAGAGCGCGCCGCCTCCGGTTGGGGATATTTCATCTTTGATCCGCCCCCGCGCCAGGCACACCGCACCCTGCCCGCCCGCCCGCCCGCCACCTCCCATTCCCTGCCCACTGAAGCCGCATCGGTGCGGGCAGGAGAAGGAGAGACCTACACCGCTCACAACTGCGTTCAGGTTGAAGTATTTCACTACTCTTATGCTATTTATTTTTCAGCAGTTCATCTACGGCGTTTCAATTCAATACCCAAAATAACAACATTTTGGATAGGTGCAGTTTATTATTAGCATTTTGGAAATTCATCGGTAAATTATTTTTTGGAAAAAATTCATTTATTTGAATTTAATCAGCAAGTTCAATATAATTTCCAAACTGTATTTTCGTAATTGAATTACTTGGTATTGTCTCAATTAATTAATTACCGATATTTTTTGCCACTTTAATTTCCGGAACGTTCCAAGAAATTTTTAAAATTTTGAATCTGAATGTGTTCAACATTATACGAGTAAAAATAAACTAAATTAATATAATTCTTCAAAAATATGAAATGAATTGACAGATTAAAAAGAGTTCGAGAGACATTACATTCTTGTTACTTTCAAAATTTGAATCAGGGCATGATGAAACTTGCATCAGGGCAGGAGGATGAATGCAAACGGTGGAGAAGAGAAACAAATTTTCCCGCGGGATAAAGCGATGGATCGAAGCGCAAGCAGCAGCGGCGAGACAGAGACGACACGACGGCTGAGGAAAGTGCATCAAAGAGGCTGAGGTTGAGGAAGCTGCATCAAATGTTTCTGCCTCGAACACTTCATAGCAGCAACGTCTTGTAGAGACACGACAGCAAGACGAAGGATTCGGAAACTAGGCAGTCATCTTTCACTTCCACGTGGAAAAAGTTTTTTTATTTAACTCCACATGAGAAGTGTTGTATCAAAGCTTGTCACATCCCCAAGCTGATGCCATTAACATCAGAACCGAGCAAATACCGAATAACATCAGCACCGAGGAGAAGCTTCCTCGTTATTTTCAAATTTAAGTTTTAATCAATGAAGTCTCTTTCTGATAATGTTGAAAGTGGAATTTTGTATATTTTCGTCACTCCGTATTCAGTAACCATGATGAAGTAGATACCAAGTCCAATTAAAATTAGTTAACCTCAAATGTGAAAGTTTAAACATCGATTCTCTTTTGCAAAAAATATAATTATTTTGTAGAAAGTTCTCTTCCTTACTGTATATGTATGTTTTTATCGTTTGCAAATATCACTATCTACCTTTGAAGATTGGAAAGAAGAAATGCTAATCGTGCCAAAATCATATTTTCAGAATGTTGATGATAACAGCTGAACTTATGAAGGCGAATAACTTGAGAAAAAAATGGAAGAATCAGACATATTTCCTGGTAATTCAAAACTAATTCATTGGATGAAGAAATTTGTACGTTTCGTTCGTTATCTGTACCATTGAACGTTGAATATGCCACATGAACGAGTTTGGCACCTCCCAGCCAGCGTTTCAATTTCCAGTCGTCATTTATTTTCATCTCAAAGAATAAAATCTAACTATAGAAATGGTCCAGCTGTTTACAATCTCAAATTCCCTCTCTGTACATTTCCTCTCTTTCTTACTTCAAGTATTATTTGAAATGCAGAACTCGTAATGAAAATTTCAGAAATAAAAGGTCATATAAAATTATATTTATTACACATGTGCAAAAATAATTCATCTGTTTTCTATTTATTAGGCATTTTTAATAACTTTTATTGTGCTTTCTCTATCTATACATATGTTTATAAAATAGGTTTAAATGTATTATCATCATTACCATTGTATCATATCAATGAAAAACTAAAACTCCCAGTAACCTTGCTTCTTCTGCCTTTGGTCGTTCACTTATCGGATTCCCAGCGACGTCTCCACTCCCTCGGGTGCCTCCTCCCCCCCCCCCCAGTTGCGATCTTGTGGCCGTGCCTGCTGGGGCAAGCGGAACAACTGGACTGCCCAAGCGAGCAAAACCGTGTCCGTCCCTGATCTACATAGCACGAAACAGAAACTTGTCCCGTCTGAAAAAAAAACATGTTTTTAAGGAATGCTTCAAATCGCTGATAATTTATCACAATTCTTTACGAAAAATATTTTTCTTTTTACTCGAGAAATTTCACTAGTGAAGCATGGAAATTTTTCGAAAAGGAAAATTAATAGATGGATAAAAATTATTAACCAAAGCATTTCATTAATTCGGACACTATTGACGCCGTGTTGCGAAATACAGCAATGCACTACCCATTATAATTCTGAAACATTACAAAACTTGTAACATAATTCTAAAACAATTTAGAAACGGTGGTCGGACATGACGACCTGTGTGGATCAATATTCAGGCTTCTCACGAGCTGGATTGGATTGGCCCTAGTGCCAGGCACCTCTTGTACAGAAGAAATGTAGGGTTTATCCAACTCTTTCTCAGTGCAGTTTACTTACACGTTCAAATACTTATTAATATTTGAGTTTTGCTTTATTCCGTCAAACTGTTTTCATTACACGTTTCCAATTTCGTTGGTACACGATCAGTCCATGCGGTACAGGACTTCAAACAAAACGAATATTTTTGTCTCCAAACTTTTTACGGATGAGTAGAAGAGTAAAGAGCTTCAGGGGCTGTAAGTGAGCAAATGTCCCTGGGCTAATTCAGAACTTTTACCAAAAAAAATATGTTCACAAATGTTTGAACTAATAATATTTAACGAACACGAACGAAGGTAGAAAACAAGTGCCTATCTATTGTTAAATATTATTTTCACACTAATTTAGAGGATTTATAACAGAATAAAGGCGGCAATAATAAAATTTGCCTATTTTCGGATCAAAACCTTCAATGAATACATTTTGAAATCATTAAAGTAGCATTTAAAAGGAACTTTTCTTGCCATTAACCCTTTTCTTTTAGTAGTCTTATATCTTTTTTTTAAATAAAATGTTTCTGTCCTCATTTGAATTATTTTTCGTTTCTCTTTTGATGTGCGTCCTACATATTTTTGTGAGTATTATCTCTAGTTGGATATTATTTCCGCGTTATTCCATCAAAAATTATTGTACATTAATGTTACAATAGCCGCTTAAATTGAATAGCGGGAATGCCCTATAAAGGTTGAAATGGCTTACAGCATAGCCCCTTTAACAGGTATTTGTAATTATATGAAATTCCTGCGTTAAAATTAAAATTAGATACATGTTAACATACAATAAGGAAAAAAGTTCATTATTTTTGACCCGATATTATTCCATATAGTAACAAGCGTATATTTCTGTACCCAGAATGTGTTTTCTTGAAATTCAATCTATGTATTGACTATATAAAAGAGATGATTTGACAGTGGTCTTACGTTCAGATTGGCATTTCCGGATGGCTACCTTCGGAAATGTGACAATATCTCCCTCCTGCTGCCACCTACTCTTCTTGTAAGAGGGCAGCACAGTCCAGCGGCGGAATCGGGAGGGGGGCGGGGCCTGGAAGTCGCGGCGCGACATTCAATTACGGCAGCGGCGGCGCGAGGCGCTCCTCGGCCGTTCATCAGCGCCTTCGGACGCCGGCGGGGGTGGAAGCGGGGGCGGAAGCGGGGGCGACTGCGGGGAGCAGGGTGTGGGGTGTGGGACGGGGTGGGAGTCCTAATTAATAACGGCGACGCGTTCGAAGCAGATTAATGGGGCAGCGCCGCCCCCGAGCCACCCCCGCGGGTCGCGGCCCTCGTCCGTCTCTGTCCGCGGGGCGGGGGTGGAGGCGCGGGGCGGCGCAGGTGCGTCAGGTAGCCCGCCTGCCCCCGCCCCCTGCCCGGTGTGCCTATGTCGCGGCCGATTCCAGCGTCAGCTGCGCAGTGACTACGCGGAGGTCAAGCCGTGCCCTTCGTGCCCGAGGACGTCTTTGGGCGTTACCAAGCCACTAGGGCTGCGAGGAATAAAATTAGTCTATCGCATCCGCTGCCTCGCTAACAGGCAACCTTCACGCAATCATACGGCTCGGATTTCCTAACAAGGCGTCACGATCTGATATGACAATCAACATTATAAGAAGAGTGAATGATCTAGGCCACTGTTGTCAAAGTCGATGCCACGAGCGGACATCCGTGGCACGAGTGACACGACAAAATCGCCTGTAGTTCCATTATCCCTCCATGTAGTTCATTATCCCGCCACCAGAGACAACGCCATCCCTATTGTAAAACGGCGGTTATTAATAGTTTTCTTTCCCGGTACTAGTTGCGCAGAGAAGCTCGGGATGCTAGGGTGCCACGACGCGCGCCACTGCCACTAGTAGGAGACCTTGACACCACTGATCTAGGCGGTCAGATCACATAATCAAAAGTGTTTGCATTGCACATTCTCAAGAGATATTTTGGATAGTAGCGTGCTGTAACCTTCAAACAAATTCACCAAAGGTGAGTTCTCATCGGATGTAAGAATACGATATAAGCATGAGAACATCTATGAAACAATAGGAGCACAAAGGAATCTCGTTCACTTTCTAGTAACACTATTATAATGCAGCAAATATATTAATTACTTTTAGGGAGGCAGCTACAGCATCACTGAGTGGACTAGAGATTACAAAATGTTTTCATGAATTTGTTGAATGCTCTCCAAAATATACATTTTTATTTCTGTGATACGCATTTTAATGAATACTGGTTTCATCAACTGCCGTGTGTAACACATAAGAATAGTGCAGTTTCAATGAAACTAAATACACAAAGTATTAGTTACAGGACGCGCGGTTTCGAACATCCATTTGCAAAACATTTCGATTTGCAGCACAAATAGACTTTTCGGTCATGAATTGGACGAATGGCAGACACGGCGGCAAGCGCTGGGTGGAGACGGGCAATAAACGAGAAGCGAATCGACGGTTGATCAGGGAGTAAGGGAGAGATGCGAGAAATCTGTGCGAGAGCAGCGCGGAAGCCGTACGGGAGCGTGTCTAAACGGGTGGGGAAAGGCAAAGTGGGTACAGGCCCCGCAGCGGGCGAGAGTGAAGTCAGAGGGGCGGGAGCGGAGGTAGAGGAAAATTGATTGATTGATGAATTAGAGATTCCGAGCGTGTCAACGCCTCTGGTAATTAGTCCCGTAAGTATGGTGCATGTTTTGTCCCGAAAGGTGTTGATCTTCCCCCGCTGAATAGCTAGATCCGTCGCCGACCTACCGTCGGCTAGCAGGGTTTTCCCCAACCAGGCATCTCCCATCAGCGGGCACCGCCCCAGCCGGAACAAGCTTTAAACTCCCGACCGGTCTCTCAGTATGGTAGTGCAGTGCATGTAAGTCGAAGTGTGTAAGAAGGGGTAAGATAGAACAACAAATGGGAAGGAGAGATCGCGCCCGGTCCGTGGCCCGTTTGGTAGGTTACTGCTCCGGCATTCGCCTGGTATTGGTCGGAGAAATTACGAAAAACTACCGATCAGAGGAGCCGGCCGCTAGAATTCTCCTCCGGACTGCGACAGACCTCGACCCCAACTATAAAGCTAGTGCCGAAAATCCTGCGACCGCACCGTCGGGATTCGAACCTTGGACCTCCTGGTCAAAGGCACTGCAATTTTATCAGTTGATGCTCTGAGCCACCTCTTTCGGAGGTAGAGAAAGAGAGGAGATGGAGTGAGGAAGAGGGTGGAGCGAGGCGGGGTGGAGTGGAGTAGAGCCCGACGCGTTTCGACAGGTGCGTGTACCGGGGGCCGGGAATTTCCGCCGAAATTTGTCGCGGCAGTGAAATACGAGCGGCGGCGCGGAGGTATGGGGTGGAGGAGGGTGTGGGGGGCGTAGCGCGGGCGTCGCGGGCTCCGTTGCCACCCCCATAATCCCCCGCGCGAAACACGCGGCGCGCGCTTTTATTTTGCGCAATTAAAACATTTATTAAAGAGCTGCGCGCCGCGCCGCGCCGCCCTGCGGTCTGACGAGCGGTTTAACGTACGAGACCTTCAGCAGCCCGCGCGCTCGCGCAGACATATTGCCCGCAGTTCTCTACGTCGCACTCTGGGTTTCACAACTGTGGGCGATATATAAATGGATTAAATGTTTTGTGATTTATATATACCACTGTATGAAGAAGATCCAAGGCTCTGGAAATATGCCAAAACGTAATTTATTCGACTATCGTAGGAAGAAGATAAAAGGGCAACAAACAACTTACTTTTGGATATAGTGATAATATTGTGTACAGGGGGATTTATGGCTAAGTATTACCTACCACTGTAAACCTATTTATATTATTCTTTCGCTATAAAATAACAACATGATAAATTAATGGTAGGAAGTCATTGTAATATATTTAAACAAGTTTTAATATCTTTTGAATATAGAATAAATAAATATGAATAAATACTTTCAATGACCATCACGTGATGAAATATTTTTTTTGACCTTTCTTCCAATTTCAAGGCCCACAATTCCCCGTTTTTTTTATAAAAGACGAAAAAGGTGCTATTGGTAATCAAATGTTTATGCACCATTCGTTATGAACCCAATTGAATGAGTCAATTAAGATATGTGTCTGTCAATTGTTTTTCTTCAGATTTTTGTGTTCGACAATTTGTTTAGTTTTAAGTCTGGTCTGAGGACCAGTAATGTTGGACGTGCTTAGAAGAAAGGATCAGTTTCGCTGTAATCTGAATAATGAGTATATTCCTTTACGAAGTTAGCCAAAGCAATAAGTAGGGAGTAACGTAATTATGATTGCATCTTGAATTCGCCGGAAGTCTTACTGATCACTATTAATTACTTCATTTTTGAAGAAATTTCTTGGCTACCATGCAGAAAGAAAACTTTGGACCACATTCCAATCTCTCACAGGGTAAGGCAGTAGCGCCTCTAGGGCAGGCAAAATAGGCAATGCCTGACTTGTGAAGATGTACTTGTTTAATCCACTCACACATGAATTTTAAATCACTCTACAATTTATGTAAGTATTTTGTCTGCAATTTAAAATAAATATTTGTTTATCGTGGCACGTGTAACATTTTCAGACCAAGCGTTTCACAATCCCGAGTGATCAGTCGTGTTCCCTCTCTTTCTGCATCGGCTCGCGCTCTCTGGGTACTCGTGTTCTGAGGTTGCCTAGTTTCGCCCACTTTCACTCGATTTAGGCGCTTCCTCTCGAACAATTTCTGGTGACAGAATGAGGTGCGCTTCCGCTCAACGGTCCCCTCTACAAAAGCCAATCGGCGCATGCGCGCTTTGCGGAATGCGCTGGGAATAGTAGCACGCTTAGCCTCTATTCTACGTATGCGCGAATATTTAGGTAGGCGATTTATGGTACCGACCGTACGTGCGGAAGTCATCGATTTTTCAGTTATACATATAGCTTGTGGCTAATTTAATTGTCAAGTTAATAAGTTGAGAAGGTATTGTTTACGAAGAATTTATTATTTTATTTTTAAATTTATAAATACAGTTTAGTTGATAGTTCTAGATTTAAATTGGTTTTTACGGTACTATTAAAAGCTCTAAAGTCAGGGAACTACTACTTACACTGTTTTCTCAACTTAACGATGTAAATAAATGACAAATTTTGAACAACTGTTGATCTACTCATAGCCCGCTAGTATGCCTAAAAGCCGCGGCACTTCGCCGATCCTTATGGACGCTAGCGAACGGACGAAGTTTCACATTGTGGCCGCTGGAGCGCTGGTCGCCGACCATTCGCGAGACCTTCGGGCCGTTTTAATGCATAGGGAAATGCCCGCATTTCGGACGATTTTGGTCACTTCCTGTGATATGAGGCATTACAAACTCGTGTTGGTGGTAATATTAAACAATACTGAAATTATATTTCACTGTGCAGTTTGCTTAAAAGAAATTGTGGAGTGAATGCTTCAAATTAACCGTCAAATACATAGCATGCGTGAAATGTACTTGGTTAGTGAACCAGTAGTGATTCTTCTTGACATATAAAATACAATATTTATTCTTAATTATTTCTGATATTTACTTGTATATTTAGGTATTTAAAGAGAACTATAATGCACATAATGTCTTTAAGGTTTTTAAAGACAATGGATGAAAACGAAAAAAATAGAAAACTATTGTTTTATCAGTTTTATACTATCATTTTTTTATATTTTCAAACTGTATTTATTCTTTAATCTATATTACACGCTCAAAAAGTAAAAATTCAAAATAGAAGTATTCGGGAAAAAATAACCGCTAAATAACTGGAAGAAACTAGTTCTAAACGGACGAGGGCGCTGTTATAAATAAATGCTGACGCTGTTGTAAATAATACTCAGGAAAGTTCACTCAAAAAACGTACTCCAAATCACTATTGCCCTGGTAAAAACGTTCTCACTTAGAGATAGTCATAAAATTACTTTCGACTAGCGAAATTCATATTGGCGCTTTAATGGAGGTACAAGAAAAAACTAGAGATTTTCAATAAGAGCAACTAAAGTACAATGTAGACATTATTTCTAATTCTTTGCATAGTCCGCTTCCAAATTCCATAACAATGATAGGACAATAAATCAAACAGAGATAAAAATCAACAAATAGACATCGCGTGATATCCAATGACGTTTGTGAGAAAATGTGTCACTTTTTGATTGACAAGTGTTACAATACGAGAAATATCCAAAACTGTCTCAAACGATCATTCCCAGTACATGGAGCCAGTATGTTTTTATTGAACGTAAGCAAAAATTGTTTGTGCTATTTGTGAGTGTTTTTTCAAGATTTGTATCGAATTTTGAGAATAAACTGAATTGTTAGGTTGCCGAAGTAAGGGTTTTATTAACGTTCTGAAACATCAAGAATGTATGTGAAATTTATTTACAATGTGAAGATAATTAACAAGGGTGGTTATTAAATAAATAAACAAATCATTCTCAACTTTAAATAATCCTGAAGATTATATGTGGTAGAGCAATTTATTGTGAAAGCTGTACCACAACTTTCAAGGTTTGTTATGAAAAGAAACCTTCAAAAATACATTAAGCCAGCTTTGCAAAGAAACAGTTTCCTTGCATGTGACGAGAGCGCAGATTTAATAACGATCATTGACATAATTTGTGAACATTTTTTTATCAGAGGTCGTGAAGAACATTGCTGCCGTTACTAAAGAAGTAATGGAGATGCCTAAATACTTGAATTCAAAGCCTGTAAATCGAAAAGTTCTGTGTTTGTAATGCGTATCTCCGTATATTTGAGTGCAGCAGCAGATCGAGGAATGGTCGGCGAGCAGCGCGCCAGCGGTCAGTAGCGGAACGTTTAGCTATAACAAGGAGGTGGGCAAAGCGCCGAGGCTTTTAAAGCATACTAGCGGGCTCTGATCTACTTCTACACTGAGTACAATTTTCCTAAAAAAACTTTTATACATTGTATTTTTTTCTTGAAAAGACGTCCTATCGGTCTTAATGGAAGTGCTTCCTTGGAGCTCATAGTGGGAATTGTCCTTTGATATGTGATGCGATCAATGTTTGACAATTGTTTTGGATAAATTCACTAAAATACAAAACAAATGTAGCAATCTGGAAGAGGCCGGGTGGCTCCTGTCCCCTGTCGATTCATTACATTACGGTGATCTGTGGTGTGCCAATCTTTGAAATTTTTCACGTGCCGCCATTGGGTTATATCAAGTTTCTTTTTCGATCTTGTAATAAGTAGATTCGTACAATAGATTAGAACAAAGGATCTACAGCCTTTCCTGATTTCATTCCGAAAGTACAGACTAATGTAAAATTAATAAAGTTAGAAATAAAAATATGAAGAAAAACAGAAGTCATCCGAATACAACCGATTAAATTCAGATACGGAAGGAGAAATGGCACACGCACATCTCCAAGGTAAATGAAATTAATGTGTTGCTAATAAGAATCCGTTTCAATATGAAGGAATTTGGAGAGACAATATACCTGAGAAGGATCAAAGCTCGGGAACTCCCAAAAAGTTAAAGGAATTATTTCGAATGAAACGTAGTCTCGTCAGCTCCTCCAATCCAGCACGAATTCGCCTCAGGATCGTCCCTGAAGGAAATCGAAATTCACGAACACCCACGGAGAAATTATGACATAGTTGGAGGCGGTCATGGACCTAAGAAGTTACGGGAGCATGCATTCCCTTCGACGGCGACTGGTAGTCGGTAGGGCGGAGGGCTCGGTTAGCAATCGGGCGATGGGCGAGCGCAGGTGCGTGGGAAGGGGCGGAGGGCGGTCGGTGCGGAGCATTGGGCCCTCGGGGGCGCAGCTGCGCGGGCGACAGTGACAGAGCGACGGCTGCGCGCGCAGGCGAGCGGCGATGACGCGCCGTCGACGGCCCCGTCCCGCCCCGCCCCGCCCCGCCCCGCCCCGCCCCGCCCCGCCCCGCCCCGCCCCGCCCCGCCCCGCCCCGCCCCATCGCCCGCCGTGGGCGATGGCGACCGCCGCGGCGCCGTGTCACGGGCCGCGTGTCTGCGGCTCAAGCGACAGCGCCCGCCGCCGCGCCCCTAATGCGAACAAAACGCGACAGGGGCTTCGCATTGTCATGTCCGGCGACGGTGAGTAATTAAAGGGCATTATTTTCCAACAAAGTGGGCGGACGGGCATAGCGAGCGCGGCCCGATCCAGGTTATTACGGCGGCTGAAAGCGAGCGGACGCCGTCACCGCCCGCATAAAACCGCGCTCTCCTGTTGGCAACGGCACGCCGCGCCGCGCCGCGCCGGGCGATTAATGAACTTGACGCGCCGAGTTCGCCCTCCGCCCCAAGCGCCGGGCGCCGCTACCCCTGTCTCCGGGGCCCGCAGCGGCTGAAGAGGAATCTCTTTCGGCGGAAACCAATTTGGAAACGAACACGGGAGCATAAAAGCGAGAGCGACGGGCCCTTCTGCTGATTAATTGATTATTAGGGATTCCGGGCACGCCAGCTGCTAAGGTCATTAGTTCCATAAGTGTGTTGTGTTCCATAAGTGTCATTAGTTCCATAAGTGTGTTTTTCCTCGGGAGGTGGCGGCGATCTTTCACAGATGGATGGTGAAATGCGACACCGACGTACCGTCCGTCTAGCAGGGGTTTCCCCAAGCAGATATCCCCCACCAGAGCGGGCACCGCCCCAGCCGGGACAAGCTTTAAGCTCCCGACTTGTCACCCGGCATGTGTGGTAGTGTAGAGCATGTGAATGTAAGTGTGTGTAAGGGGTGAAGGGAGGACAAGGAAGGGGAAAGAAAGATCGCACGCAGTCCGTGACTTGATTGGTAGCGTACTGCTCCGGCATTCGCCTATTATTGGTCGAAGAAGTCACGGAAATCTACCGATCAGAGCAGCCGGCCGCTAGAATTCTCCTCCAGTCAGCGACTGAATTCGACCTAGCTGACAAGCTAGAGTCGAGAATCCTGCAACCGACAGGACTCGATCTTAGAACCTCCCTGTCAGAGGCACTGCAGTGACCTGAGTTGATGCCCTGAGCCACCTTTCCCGGTGCCACGTCCAGAGAGGAGCCTCTTTCGTCGGAAGCCAATTTAGGAAGGACCAGGGGAGCGCCAGGGCGAGAGCGGCAGGCCCTTCTGCTGAGGGCGCATAACGCCGTGCTAGGGCCGCGCGAGGTAAAGATGACAGATAAGGCGCTGAGCTCTGGTGGCTTCGCGGAGCGTTCGGGGGGATCGCGCGTAATTCTTTGGAAGTGCGTCATTAAGGAGAGGAGAATCCAGTGAACTTCTAAGGCGATAAACGTAATAAATGGGGCCTTTATTTCCTGCCAGCAGATGTCCGAACGGGCTGCGTTTAACGATGGCCGACGGAGGACGTGCTCTCCGGGCCAAACCGAACCTTCTCGCAGCAGAAATTTCGGCCGCAAAATGAGGGCGATCCTTGTAGGCCTCACGACGCAGCTCTTTATTTTGTGTTCTTGACTTCATCTCCTGCTTCATTTAACATCATTTCCCTTTCTCTCAACCTACTTCACTCTTTATTAATATTCCAAGTCTAATTTTTCATTTATTATTCAGTCTCGTTTACGCCCGTAAGTGTTGGATTTTGAATTTGTTAATTGATAAACCAGGTAGCAGTTAAATGTCAATAATAAATGTAACTCTAGGTATTGAAGATGGTGTAAAAAGGGTAATAGTTATGTTTCGTATTTACCAACACACTAGAAGTTGGACTTTTACATCATGTAGCTT
The DNA here is from genome assembly GCA_031308135.1 of Acheta domesticus. Classification (NCBI taxonomy): domain Eukaryota; kingdom Metazoa; phylum Arthropoda; class Insecta; order Orthoptera; family Gryllidae; genus Acheta; species Acheta domesticus. Next base: position 193,612,356 of record JAHLJT010009436.1, on the reverse strand, counting down.
TTTGATTTACGTATTGTAAATATAGAAAGAAAAATTACTGAATAGGTTCAGTTACGTTTCAAAAGTATCTTAAATAACTAATTAATTTATACTAACATATTTCATGTCTTTGAAAATCAAAAAAATATTATTAGCTTTTAGTTCGTACTTAGTTTCATCAGAATTTTGCTAGCAACGCTGCGAAATTGTCATGCTCCTGTGAGAGATCATCCAGATATTCTAACAGTGTATAACACGCTAAATTATATTTGCGCGTGTTATTGGTCATTACTACTTCATTGGAACTATACTAAATGATTAACATAATTTGGTGCTTTTCGGCATTAAAATATAATTGAATGATTCTTTTTAGAGACGACATTAACATTTTTACTTGTTACTTAACCCAGTTAAAAGAGTGGATTTTATTTATTGATTTGTAATACATTTATTTTTAATCGCGTGTTAGGTGTTTATTAAAGCTCTAAATAAAGTTGCATTGACTGCAAACAATAAGTCCCTGTCGAAATCCTTGCAGACACAAAGTGAGGTGGCGCTGCCTATGAGGGAGCAAGGGACGAGCGCGCTGCGAGCGCTCCTGGCGGCGAGCGGGCGAAGAGTCGGCGGGTGGGCACGCGAGGGGGCGATGGGCACGCGAGCGGTCGCGGCTCCGGGCACCGCGGCGCCGACGCCCGGGCGCTTCCGCGTGCGCTGCCCCGCTGCCCCACTGGCCCAGCGGGCACTGCCCCGCCCTCACCTAGGCCACTGCCCTCCGCTCTATCTAACCGCGCCCCTCATTGTCCATCGCTGCGTTCCCTCCCCCCGCCTTCCGCTCTCTAGGCCTAAGAGAAAATTAGATTTGTCTATCTGAAGTGAGTGATGGACTCAGGTAGCTCAGCGCATTAATTAATGGAACTGCAGTGTCTCTGACCGAGGGTATCTAGGTTTCGAGTCCCGGCGTGGCAAGATTTTCGACACTTGCTGGATCGGGGTCTAGCTAGATCGAACTCACTCGCTGTCTGGAGAAGAATTCTAGCGGCCGGATGCTCTGATCGGTAGTTTTCCGTCGTTTCTCCGATCAACATCACGCGAATATCAGAGTAGGACCCTAACGAACGGGCCACGGACCGCTCGCTACCTTTCCTTTCACTTACTTGACCAATCTTCTCCTCTTACTTACATACTCTTACTTTTCAGTCCAGAGACCAGTCTGGAGCTTTGAATTTGTCCCGGGCGGGAGACACCTCAATGGGGGAAACCCAAGCAAACGGATAGGTCGATGCCGGATCTCACCCTCCAGCGAGGGATGATTACCGCTACATCCTGCGATAAAACATGCACTACACGTACGGGAATTATGACCTTAACAGTTGATGGGTCAATCAATCAATCAATCTTCCTCAAATGAGAGAATATTGTGTCCGGGCGCATCTACTTAGGTCACTTGTGCCGGTAGTGCATGTTAGGAGGTGACGGTGTTCCTCGGCGCTGGAACATGATGTCCAGCCACGACCTGCACATCGCCTTGCAATGTTGTCACCCCTCCAAGTTCTGCGGGCGAAGTACGGTTCCAGTTCTACGGGAGAGAACGGGACAAGAATAAGGAAGGAAAGACCGCTTGCAGTCTGTAACATGTGTATTACGCCTCGGCATTTGCCTCATTCCCAACTCAAGAAATGTTCCATTGCCCGGCTTTCTTTTGCAATGTTATAGCTGTGTTGTACCCGTGGCAACAAATGTAACAATTATTTTTAATTTAACACAAAAGCTAACGAGCCTGGATGTATTGTAGAACTAACGGCGAAAGTGGATAATTAGGCGTTGGAAAGAGTTGCAAGCAGATCTGCGAGTGTGCAGTCAGTTCAGCTGACGTGTGCTTGCGCTGGCTGCAACGAGGCTCGTCGTGCAAGCGCTAAATCCTCTCGAAGGGCCGTGGGCCCGGTGCTGGCGGTGGCGTGCACCGCGACGCCTCCGGGAGCCCGGGCGCAGCGCAAACACGGCGCTGCATTTCCATTCTATTTCTCGAGCGGAAGCGCGCCGTATAATCTAATGGTGCACCGCGTCGTAAAGCGCTAAGCCTATTTATTTACATTCGCCCGACAGAGCGCATGCAGGCGAAGGAATTCGAAAGATTCGAACACGCCCGTCAACTTGAACCTCGAGACCTCTGCTTCCCTTTCCTTGGCGTCACTGAATTCCGTACACATCGCCGCCACTTCCCGTGGGGACCCTCAGACCCAATGCGCTCTTTCCACTATAGTGAATGTACGTGACCCACAGCACACTTCTCAGCAATACTCCTGGACATCTCTGCAAACCAGTTGGAATGGTACTCTCCATGTGAAGTTCGTAAAAGACAAAATCGATCCAGGAAAGGATTTTAAAGGTGCCTCAATGTGGTCTTTCACTCATTTTTGGAATAATTAGTGTTCAGTTCATCACGAGATATTGATGATCATTTTCTGTAATTCAAGTCCCAGAGGGAAAACTCCATGTAAGAATACAAGGACATAAATCCGTCACAACGACTTCCGGGTTTACTGAATTGATAACCCCATAACATCTCCAAGCACATCTTTCAACTTGATGCCTTTTTCAAAATTTACCATTTTCACCACCATATCCAAAAAGTCTCTTTACGTTTTGCCTCTCATTCTTTAATTGAGTTAATCATTCATTGTTTCCTTTCCGCCTCTCTGCGGTTACTCCTCCCTACTCTTATGCGCGAATCTTACTTATTCACCTCTAGTAGGACCCCTGCCTGCTCTCTTCCCCGACAGCTGTGTTCACAGGGCGAACTACAGCGCCGGAAAATGAGAATACAGCGCCTTAAACATACGCCGAATAGCAATGGGCCGGCGGATGCGCGGCATCACGAACAGCGGCCGAGCGGGGCCAAAACGGGAGGGGGCAGGGCGGGATGGGGATGGTAGAGAGGAACCTTGTGCAGCACAACGCTCGGGCAGTCACGCCAGCCTCAACCGCCCCCAGCCTCAACCTCCACCAGCCTCAACCTCCACCAGCCTCAACCTCCACCAGCCTCAACCTCCACCAGCCTCAACCGCCGCCAGCCTCAACCGCCGCCAGCCTCAACCGCCGCCAGCCTCAACCGCCGCCAGCCTCAACCGCCGCCAGCCTCAACCGCCGCCAGCCTCAACCGCCGCCAGCCTCAACCGCCGCCAGCCTCAACCGCCGCCAGCCTCAACCGCCGCCAGCCTCAACCGCCGCCAGCCTCAACCGCCGCCAGCCTCAACCGCCGCCAGCCTCAACCGCCGCCAGCCTCAACCGCCGCCAGCCTCAACCTCCACCAGCCTCAACCGCCGCCAGCCTCAACCGCCGCAAGCCTCAACCTCCACCAGCCTCAACCGCCGCCAGCCGCAACCGCTGCCAGTCTCAATCACCACCAGCCTCAACCGCCGCTAGATTCAACTGCCGCCAGCCCATCAACCAACTTCCCTGAACGTCGCCGCCCATTCGCGCTCCTATTACTTGTACTAGCTATGGGCGTTTTGACCGGTTTCCAGCCCAATGGGCGTCAGCGGGACGGCGGGAACGGGCCGGGGGCGGCAGACACGCACGGCCCGCGTCCTTCCAAGAAGACCGACGCGGTATTGACAAATGCGCGACCGCCGCATGCGACGCCGTGAGCCGCCGGCGCGGCGCCGGCCTCCCTCCCCCACCCTCCTGCCCCTCTAGCGGCGCCGGCGCCAACCGCCCGGGCCACTTCCCGAGAAACTCAGCTGATCCGGGTCAGGAGGCGGAGATTGCGCCATCACACACACACAACTTAGCAGGTGACTTATCGCATCGCACCTCATGTAAATAGAAACGAATTCGGTGCAACGTGGTTTCAGAAGTTTCAATTAACTTCGAGTTTTCCAACGGACGAGTAGACTAATCAGTATATCGTTCTGGTATACTAAAATAAATTACACAGATAAGTTTTATTTATGATTACGATGCTTCTAAATAATGAAATGTGAATGAGAATGACCTTTATTGTACCACGAAAAATCTCTGTTGAATGTTATTCAGCGAAGTTTTCCGCTTACGAAGTTCTTGCTATAACTTTGGGATACACGAAATTAACCGGAAATGAGTCGTGGTTTCTGATGAAAATGTGAATTGTTTACAACAGAACATCGTGCTTTCCCTGTAAAGCAATCATAACTGACTATTCCAAAGAAAACACATCGGTGTAAACATGTAGATTGGAAACAGCCGTAGCTAGAAATTTGATGAGTTGCCAAGAAATAGTTTATCTGATAAGGGGAAAATTTTTTTTCACCTGCTTGTTTCATTCTTTTAAAATTAGGTACGATCAACGTGTATGGAGTGTGATAAGATTGCATAACTAAACTTGACAGTGTAAATATCTGGTGCTACGTAACAACAGCGACTGAAAGAAAACTAGTACCCATTAGGTAAAAAGACACATGTGCTATTAGAACTGAAGAATCCATAACAGCAGGCAATACTTAATAAAACATTTAAGTATCAGTTTTTTCAATTACATAAACTAGCCTTTTCAGAAATACAAGCAAAATAGTAAAATTAAGAATTCGCTAGAAAACGGGTATTTCCGCCGTAAATGAAACCAGAAGTGTAGACATTCTGTTACACAAGTGATACAACTCTAAATTCTCTCTTACACATTAACAGTTGAAGGTAGTGCTTCGAAGCACCCAATCCGCAGTCATCTGTCTAATAAACGCTGAGCGACCTTGCGGGATGGGAAGTGGCACGCACACCTGCAGCGGCAGAGTGACCAAAAGCGCCGCGCAGGAGAGCTAGCGGGTGCGGCTGATGTCGGGGGCGCGGCGCCGCGTCGCGTCGCGCCTAGGCGTGGCGGGGCGAGGGGAGGCGAGGGGGTTGGCGCCGGTCCAGGCGGAGCCGGGTGCGTCTGGCGCGGGGCCAGCGCGGCGCAGCGCAGCGCCACCTTGCAACTTCCTCCTCCTCCTTCCTTCCTTCCGCTTGCCCCGGAGAGCGAGCGGCAGCGCCGGGGCGCGGAGGGGTGGGGCGGGGCGCTAAGCCGACAGCCTCGTCCGCCGCACAGGAGTTCGTCTTTGGACGGAGCGCCACTCTGCGCTAAAGGCAGGCGAACCATCCGCAGAGGCGCCTCTGCGGCACCACGGATTGCGCCGCAGACGACGAAGACTCACCATGTCCAAAGTGACACGAGCTTGAATGTGGATTGACAGTACCGCAACAATTTGTTAATTTATCCTGTATACTCAATATAAAACTCTTTTTGCGAATTAGCATATCTTTGAACTCCTTAGTAGTCACTGTTTCCAGGGAAAAATATCAACATTAAACTTAAGTTTCAATTCTTGTTGCATTCATAAAAATCTGAGCTCAAATATTTTAATTCTTCTATTATTTTTTATTAATCTACACAGCATATCTCTGAATAAATGTTCTTCTACAGCATGTAGAGCAGCAACATTGATCACTTTGTGCCAACTGTTTTATAGTGGGAAATTGCATTAAATGGATTTATATACATTTATACATGTGACATGATGCCTTTGCCTTTGATTTTTAGGCAACCCTGTACGTACAGATCTTCGGCAGGTACATGAAATACCCCCTCGTTGGCGTAAGAATGTAACTTGCTGATTATCTGTGCATAATGAGTTGCCTAAATTCAAGGGGAAATACGTCTGTTGTACAGTGATTTCAAATTTTCCACTAAATGTCCATTGGTAAAAAATTAACATTTGTAACTATTCTACATGCTCTAGAAGTTCGTAGCGTCAGTACCATCTAGTAATTTGTACTGAGCCATTCTGCACATTTAAAACGCTAAAGGTATTGTTTGAAAAGAAGTTTCAGCTTTCTTCTGAATCAATTTCCTTGATTTTTTCTTTCAATGAAATTCGCTCTAGATGTACTGAGACTTACTTTGTTTAACCCCTTTTGAAGTAGATACACTAAACATTAATAACTTAAAAGTAATACAAAGAACGCTTATCTGCCGGCACTTTACGCCATTACGCTATTTTCAAGACCAATTACATTGCATGTAGTTTGTCTTGGTCGCTTTGTAGTGTGAGTTTCAATCAATCTATGCAAGGAAATCGACATTTTGTCGATCTGCAAGGGTAAATGTGGGAGTGTGAGATTACAACTAGCAAAACGAAGCTAACAAGTCAAAGATTATCGAGCGTTTTTAAATTAGAAGGTAAGTGATTGTATATAAACATAATGTCCATCAATCGTCTGACATGGGTCTTTACAAAAAAAAATGTCAGCGATTATATACTGACGCATTACGTTGATATATTAAGGCAGATAGGATTTCCGGCTCGGTCCCAACATACCATGCAAGTATGTATTGTTTCGATTACTGATTCACAAAAAAATTAACTGAGACAACCATATAAATATAGAATATTTAATTAACTTTCCTGACTCTTAACTATAACATCTATTTACAAATGTAGTCCCATATTATTGACATTCGAATATAATTATGTTAATTATTAAAATTATAATTAATACCAATTATAATTGATAATTTCCATGTCAAAAACAATATGACGCTAAATTTGTAAATGGAATAGAGATTCTCTATCACAGAGTTTGTTATCCTTCCTCATTTCGTTAATCTTGAACAAAGAGTATTGAACGACATTAAACAATATTTTTGGAGAATTCTACTCCATTTTTCGTAAAGTTGATACTGAGAACTCTTACGGTGGCAACCTTACTACAACTCTCCCTTTTGTGCTATATAATTGCAAAGGTTCACCTAGTATTAACTTTTATTATTTAATGAATTTTGATTATCATGTAGTTAAAAAAAGTGAAGAAGGAAATGCGGATTAACGAGATTTGCTAATTAGCATGGTATGTGGCGATAACGTAATCCATTCGTAAATTGGGGCGATTAAAAATTAGATTTTTAAAACTTTTACTTAGTATTTGCTTCTACATTATTTTAATGTATTATATCATGATAAATTTTATACCATTTTTACTTTCTCGCCCTTAAAAAGTAACTTCTTAAGAAGAGAAAGTTATGTTATCGTGCGCCAGAAAATTGCGAATATTCGCCAGAATAACTCGTAGACGGGGCCCTTGTAACAAGAAGTGAATAAACCCAGTTGCTAAATCTAGAAAAAATATCCTCTAACACGTAGCCAGAATCCATGTTTTTTGCGTCCTTCAGACCGAAAAATCGATTGACGGCAAAACGTCCGTCTGTCCGTCCGTCTGTGGTCAACGCTAACACCTAAATCGTTCAGACGGTATCGTTCAAAATTGATATTCCCCAATTGTTCTGGCTGGTGTCGCGTCTTTGGAATTTCAAACCGATATTTTAATTTTTGTGAGTTCTTTACAAGAAGCTTTTCGGGCATTTTCAAAATTTAAAATAAAGGCTCCAAATTTTTTTATTCAATTTTTTTGTTGAATAGTGCAAAGGCCATTTAAGAGAGTGGTGTAGGTCTCATTTTCGTTGAAATCCCAAATTTTTTGGAAAATTGCAAAAAAAATTCCTACAAAATTGAAGTTAGAGATTATTGCCTCATGAAAAGTCTGTTGTACAAAACTAGATCACTAAAAAAGAATATGGACAATTTTTTGAAAAAGCAAGTATTTTTTGTGTAACTTGCGCTTGAAATATACAAAAAACGTACCAAAAACTACTTAATTGTTTCTTTAAATTTTCTCCACTTATGTAACAAGAGACGGTAAGAAAAATGGTACTAGTTCCATTTTTTTAATAATACTCATTTTTTTCGAAAATTGCAATTTTTCAATATTACGTAGCTGCTTCCAATAACGGGAGAAATTATGTGCTGTTGGAGCACCACTAGTTAGATTTCTGTATTCGCAAAGATCTACAAACTCCTGAGCAATAATTCCAAGGCGATTGCGCTGTGCAACAATCTGCTGTCACAGAAAGTGGTAAAACGAGGCGCGACCCCTCGCCCCCGTGCTCTCGCCGCAGCGCAGCGGCTGCGGGGCGGCGCGGGGCCGTCGCAGCGCTGCCGCAGCGGAAGCGGCGTCGGCGCAAACGCAAAACCGCGCGCGATAACGCGTCGGCAGTTAGCAGCCCATTAAGCGCAATGAATGCGCGCGCAAGAACGCTGCACGCGCGCCCACACCTGCACTCCCCGCCGCCCACCGCCGTCCGCGTTCATCACCAGCCGCGCGCCGCGCTTACTCGCCGTTCTTTAGAGGCGCATTCCACCAGCCGCGTCTCGCTCTCTGTAGCCCTCGCATCACACTCGCGCACCACTAGTTTACAATCCTCCTCTTTTCCCTCTATAATTCTCAGGTTGAGGTTGAAAATTTTCAATTTGTTTCTGATGTCTTCGCTTCTTAAGAGGTCTGAAATCTATATCCTTCAACAGATCGTAGAAATCTCGTTTTATCAGTCTCGAGTTTACTTTTGTCCTAGCGGTTCATTGCTCCAATTTTCGCAACCATCTTCAAGTACAAAATCTCATCTTGTGAAATTTCATTTGTGTGTCCTTCCCTTCTTTGTTTCTAAGATTTCGTATAAATGTTCCACACATTAGCTGCAATTTATTGATTTGTTTCTGGATGTCATTCTCGTCAAGTTCAACTCAGAAAGAAACTTTAAAATGTCACTGTATTCAATATCCAAATTAACCCGGGAGTGCCCGCAATAGGTAGACTCACGCCAGTGCCCATGGGAATGACCTGAAGCTCTATTAACTGAAAAACGTGTTTTATTTGGTTTGTACATGTCTCTCAATGCAATTGTTAATCAATCGTACTCTTGTCTTAGACACGCCTGAAAATAATAGAATGATACGTACCGCTTACACCAGGAGCTCACAATACACTGGTGCCAGTGTATACAACGTATCTGATAGATATCGCGCAGCGCAGTGATCAAGTTTCAGCATGTTCTCGGGAAATGACTCATCGAAAAAATAAAAATAGAAAGCCAAGCATTCTTAAAAAAGTAAAATGAAGGAATACATAAAATATCAGACGCCTAATGCATCACAATAATTCATGAACACAAAATTGCCCTGGCTTGGATCTCACAGATATATTGCGGGCACTCCCGAGTTAAGCTGTGGGCGGGCTTCCCACACCTGCAAGCGTGTTTGAATTAGTGGATGAAAGCTTCAATTCGCGTGTTAGTAATTTTCCAAAGGTGGTAAAAACTGATCTCCTGGACGTACTTCAAAATATTTTTTATTCATTCTTTTCCCTATAGCTTTTATCCATTCAACAGCCGCTTACCCCTTAGATCCCGTTAGGAGACATATTTGACCTTAAAGTAGACACACACTGGCGGGCTTCTCTGATCTGGGGTCAGCAGAACGCGAGGCCCCCGCGACAACACGTGCATAACAAACAAGCAACAAACAGCCATGCCCAAGGCAGGATTCGAACCTGCGACTCTTTGGACTGAAGCGCTGAGTCGGTACAAGTTCTTAGCCACCTCGGACACCCAGGTGGCAAACGTATTTTGTTTTCAAAAATATAACAATAAAAAATGCTCACAATAGTGAATCGCAAAGTTCATTTTGTGTTTATACGAGTTCTAGAAACGAAATTAACATTTGTGGTAACACTGTATTTGTAGAGCTTCTCCCTACAGTTGAAAACATTTCCAATGAACCGAGACAAACGATCGCCCTCTCCGCGGCTCCAGTTCCCGCTCCAGCCCTTCCAACACCTGCCCTTTCCCGCAGCCACTTCCCGAGAGCGGGCAGGCCCTTCGCCCTGGCATTCCTCTCGCGGCCACAGTCACGTGCTCCGCTGAAGTCCCGCCCCCCACCCCCGACCCGGAGGCTGACTGTGCAGCTCCGGGCCTCGTGCCGCAGGGGCCGACAGCAACGCTCCGACCGCTGCGGCGGCGGCGGCGGCGAAAGTATGAACGCGGCCACTAAGCGCACCGGGCGGGGGCTGCTTTACGCGCGTCCTGATATGCGAGGAGCCGTCCACTCGTAATTCCTGCACTCGTTGCGTTCATTCCCCCCCCCCCAAGATAAGAAAGGGCCATTTGCGCGCGCGCGAATTGCGGAATGGACTGCGCCCGGGAAGAACTTCTTCTCTCCTCGCTAACCACCTTCCCCTGCCGTTGTGTATACTTCCTCCCGCTCTTCCTTTTTTTCCGGGTCTGTCTCGAATCGGAGAAAGATGTCCCACACTGGAAGCATCTTTTATTTAGCTTACTATGGTTATGTTCTCGTACGGAGAGTACTACAATATAAGAGGAAAATAATACAGAATAGTTTGGCCCGTGCGACCATTTCGCCATTTTTAAATCTTTGTTCTTAAGACGCGTCGTTTCGCAGTAGTGCGAGATGGTGTTGCAGTGTAATGTGTGCTGCAGATTCAATGTGGGGTGTTTCAAAATAATTACCCCTCATGGCATCCATCTTCAAATAATTTAAACATGCTAATCCCTTGAACCAACATGCTACCCATACATTAGAAATTTCGTACCGGATATGTTAGATATTGTTTCCAAAAATGTAAAGTTGCTCATTTGTAATATGGTTCAAAATTCAACAATTGAAATCAATACAGTTTCACCTCACCTCACCTCACCTCACCTCACCTCACCTCACCTCACCTCACCTCACCTCACCTCACCTCACCTCACCTCACCTCACCTCACCTCACCTCACCTCACCTCACCTCACCTCACCTCACCTCACCCCACCCCACCTCACCCCACCTCACCTCTCTCGCATATACATTGATCACAATTTAAGGCATTCGTGGTTAGGAATAATCATTTTGCACGAGATCTCAATTCTCCTTCATTAATCTCTTCAAACGTCTAGAAAACAAATTGTCTATTGTATATCATCTACACCTTTTATTCATCTCAAACCAATAATCAATCTTCGATTCAATGACACTATTATCGATGAAGTAATAAATCCACCTCACCCTTAAAATTCAAATTCACCAGGCCAGCAGAAACAGCATTAGTAGTTAAGAAACTGAAACCGAGAAATATCCAGATTTTGATTTATAATTAATAAAATTGTGAGTCAGCTCAGCGTGGCCATACTATCAGCAATCAATGCTATTTATGATTCACATATCAAAATTTGCTATTTCCTACTACATAGAAGGCATTTTACCGTTCTCAAACACAGAAAAGACCCTCATAATCCCACTTGATTTCGGCCATTAGTCCACTTCCAACTCAGCAAACATTTTCGAAAAACGTATTCATAACAGGTTAACAGACTATCTCAAAAAAAGTAAATGCCATCCCGTCTTACCAGTGAGAATGCATGCCTCAACTATCAACATGTCGCCATGTTTCTCTATTAAATACAATAGTTTTCTTTCAAACAGATAATTCAAGGTTAAATTAACACTTCCTTTCCATCATCATATTTCATTATTGTACTAGTCCCTCATGGTTCCATTCTCACTCCAACCCACTTTATTAGTTCAGACTTCTCTAACGTGTATACTTTAAATTCTTTTAAAGCACCATTCTTACACAAATCAATTAATCCAGAAAATGATACAACAACATAGTTGTTGTACCAAACATATTTTCAGAATAAAAAAAATTTATGTACCGAAAAAATAAATTAGTAAATGAAAATATGTTTTTATTATTCTCGTCTGCGGTCTCTCATATTAAAGAAATCCAAATAAACTTGTCAAGGCTGAGATACCTCACACAGTCGCCAACCCTCATATATTCGGCAGAGTCGACTTCAGTGGCAGAATAAGGAAATCCAAACGACTCCAGTCCCACGGGGCGAGACGCGAGGGGCGCGAGCGCAGGGACGGGCGAAGGGGCGCCCAGATCGAAGCCAAAGCCCTATCCCCGTCTCGAGCCAGGATTTGGCTGGCTGGCGGGCAAGCGCGGAGCGACGGGGCGGGGCAGGGCGAGGGGGCAGGGCGAGGGGGCGGGGCGAGGCACGTGGCAGCACGTGCGCCACGCCCCACCTGCCGTGCGCGCCGGGCGATAATTTAGCGCAAGTATCGCCGCGCAGCCAAATGAACGCTGTGACACGCGCCCGACCCTCCCCGCCCCGCGCCGCCACACCCCGCCCCCACCGCCCGCATCGATTTAAAGTGGGCGCTGCCTTCGCGACGGCGCCGGACGCCGCCCCCTGGAGGCACGACTTCGCTGCACCTAAGGCTGCCCTTCGATACGGCGCATCGGGTATCACACAAGAGACCATTCGCTGTCTCCGCCCCTCTTTCAACCCTTTCTCTCTTTCTACACCCGTCTCTCTCTCTCTCTACACCCCTCTCTCTCTCTTTCTATACCCCTCTCTCTCTTTTTACACCCCTCTCTCTCTTTCTACACCCCTCTCTCTCTTTCTACACCCCTCTCTCTCTTTCTACACCCCTCTCTCTCTTTCTACACCCCTCTCTCTCTTTCTACACCCCTCTCTCTCTTTCTACACCCCTCTCTCTCTTTCTACACCCCTCTCTCTCTTTCTACACCCTCTCTCCCTTTCTACACCCCTCTCTCTCTTTCTCTCTCCCTCTCACACACAGTGTTGAACAAGTGATTTTTCAGACATTAAAAGCTAACCGTAACCAGTTGACGCTTTTGTACGTTTAAATCATACTTTTCTTCTCAAAATAATATTCAGGATCCTTCTTCCTTTCTAATCTCATTTTGAGATTCAGCTTCTCCCGGTCGTAGCAAATATATAGTTCTAATGTAGGTGGAATTTTGTAAGTAAATCAGTTAACGAAGTGGTTAGGTTCCTGCCTTAATTTACATTTCCCACCCTCAGCAAATGAGAGCAACGATGATGGGAAGTTTTAAAGAGAGAGTTCAGACACGAGAGCTAGACGGGAACGCGTGCAGAAGTATGGCTTTCCAGTTTGTCGGTCGCATCATAATCATTTTCGTTTTTCTACGTTTCAACTCCCACATTCAACTTGGTTAAACTCTACACTCTCGTGTTTCGTAAGAATATGCTTAAAGTCACTTTTAAGGCGTAATTTATTGGATATCTATAAGAATGACAGTTACATTATTTGAATAAATGTGCAGCGCTGTACCTATTTTAAAAGTATTGTTTAATAATATTTGTTACGTAATAGTATGTTAGTGAAAGAGTTATAAGTAACTATGTTGATATTCCAGGTGCTTTGATTAATTTGAATTTGGAAAGAAGAGAAGAATTTTTTAGTTTGAAAGAACATTAAGAGAGTTTTACTAGTCGACAACTTGACAAAAAATCTTCAAAATTCAATGCCCTAAATACTTATCTTACAATGCCAAGTTTGAAAACTCAAAGTGCTGGGAACGAATCACTCATACAATTCTAAAATAATATCCGAAAAAATAATTATAAAAAAGGAACAGACTTCATTTGTGCGTTTGTGAATGTGTCTGCAAGCTCTCTCATCGGTTCAATATGTTATTTGGTCTATTATCTTCAGTGAAGAGTTTTTCTTAATGTATCACGTGTATTATTGTTGTAGGGAATTTGTCCGTTTGATTCTTTTGTTTACAGGTGCTAAAGAAGGATATGGATCATTGGAATGAGTCGCTTGATATTACATCATAATGTTGTGGACTTTTGAAGAAATGCAAAGTGATTTCACACAAATTTTATCGTTGGCGTGGCCAAAAAGTTCACAAAAAGTTATATTTAGCACAAAGGTTTCAGGAAAGTACGACGCAAATGTTATTCGTTGGTCTTAATTCCGTTCAAGGCTATTTCTCCTCTCCGAAGTTTCCCATTGTACCTTCATGATAGGATCAGGATTGTATTTGCAGTGTACAGTTGAGTTCTTTGCTTCTGCGTTACATGTATCCTCAACGTTTGGTCTCCTCCCGATCTCTGACACGTAGCTCTTCCTGGGGTTAGTACATCGCTTCTCGTCTCTCCGCCTGCCCCCCCCCCCCGCCCAGTGCGTTCGCCGTTGGCCGGCACTTCGCCGCCCAAGATAAATGGCTCTCCCACGCCGCCTCTGCGCTAAGGAGCCTCCGCCCCAGGGCGGGTGGGGACGGCGTAAATGGGGACAAGCGGGAGTGGGCGGAAGGTGGCAGGGGCGGACGTGCGATGGCGGAGATCGGCAGGAGCGGGGAAGAGTGGGGCGAAGGGAGGAACGGGTAGGGGTGGAAGGGCGGATGGTGACGAAGGCGGGGACGGCGTAAATGGGGACAAGCGGGAGTGGGCGGAAGGTGGCAGGGGCGGAAGAGCGATGGCGGAGATCGGCAGGAGCGGGGAAGGAGTGGGGCGAAGGGAGGAACGGGTAGGGGTGGAAGGGCGAATGGTGACGAAGGCAGGGACGGCGTAAATGGGAACAAGCGGAGAGGGACGGGGTCGGAAGGTGGCAGGGATGGAAGCGCGGTGGCCCAGATCGGCAATGTTGGGGAAGAGTGGGGCGAAGGGGGGAACGGGCAGGGGCGGATGGTGACGGTGGCGGGGCGGCGTAAAGGACGATAAGAAGAAAGAGGCGGTGTCGGAAGGTGGCAGGGGCGGGGAAGAGTGGGAAGAGGGCGGGAACGTGTAAGGGGTGGATTGTGACGGCGCGGGGGCAGGGGCGGCGAAGGAGAAGGGCATCTCAACGCAGCGGTCTGCCGGCGACCGGCCGGCGCCGACAGACGCAGCCGCGCGGGAACATTCAGCACTGAACCCTCCAGCACTACCATTTTTCTTCCTCTGAGCGTCTGCGCTCAAGCAATATGACGTGTTTACACCTGTGTAGTGTCTTTCTTTGCTACGTGTTTAGGAAGAGCCCTTTTGCTCCGCTAAGCTCAAGCAAAAAAAGCGATTTTTTAAAAAATATCTTATGTAATTTCAAGGAATCTCAAAATCAGTAAAATAATAAAAAAATACTAACATTCATTAGTAACATGCAATAGTTTATGTAACACTAAAATAAAAACTGATTTTATCAAATACCGTTTTCAAACTATTGTTTTTATTGTTTTTGAACTTCTCATAGTAATCTCGCATTGCCTCAATTCTCAAAAAATATTTATTGCTTATTGATGAATATATACATTTATAGTTATGATAACAAAAGTAACGATATTGATGATGACGATGATGAATGATGAGTTTGAAGTAACAATGATTAAAAAAACTCCAGAAACGGGAATGAATAGGTAAAAACTGAAAGGATCTAGTGTAAAAGCTAGGAGAGCTTTTTAATAGCTATTGAAATACATAAAGATCAGCTTGAAGTTGTACAAAAATGCTCAAAAGGAAACGACGAAGGCTTGTAATAATCTACCAATAAATATATGAATTTTGTAAGAAAAAGCAGAAAACATGAAAATCGGAAGACGAAGCATGTCGGGATGGGACATGATGATAGTGAAGGAGGAAGAGCGAGAACGGGCGGAGATCCTGCGCCGAGCGAGGGAAGTGGAGGAGGTGGTGGGCTGGCGGTGGGGTAACGCGTGAACAAGTGCCCGAGGCGCCGCCCCCATCTCGCTCCGTGCGAATAAACACGCGCCCAGGCAGCGACTCGGCCGGAAAGATAAAGGGCGGCGCAGCGGCGCGCGAAAATCGAATGAGGAGACGCGCGACAGGCGACACCGCCGCCGCCCCCGCTCCGGAGCGCCGCGCCGGGACGCCGCCAACGACGGACGGCGAGAAGAGAGCGGAGGAGCGGCGCGGCGCGGCGCGGCGCCGGCGGAAAGGAAGGAGGGACCCAATATCGGCGCCGGCGGTGGCGGCGCGGAGAACGCCGAGGAAGAGAAAGCGACGGAGGAGGCGGAGAACTCCAGCGGAACAAATAACGCGGCGCGAGAGGCCGCGGAGGATGGGGTGAGGTAGGAGCCGTCCGGTCTGCCTCCTTGCGGCTCGACTGGCGATGGAGGGGATGGGTGTGAAGGCGGAGTGTGGCCGCGGTTGGAGATGGGAGAGGTGACTGTATAGAAGGGGGGGAGTGCGAAAGGGATGGGGTTGTTGGGAGGCTAAATGGGGACAGAGTGGACAGAGGCCGCGGAGGATGGGGTGAGGTAGGAGCCGTCCGGTCTGCCTCCTTGCGGGTCGACTGGCGATGGAGGGGATGGGTGTGAAGGCGGAGTTGTGGCCGCGGTTGGAGATGGGAGAGGTGACGTGGATCGAAGGGTGGGAGTGCGAAAGGCATGGGGTTGTTGAGAGGCTAAATGGGGACAGAGTGGACAGAGGCCGCGAAGGATGGGGTGAGGTAGGAGCCGTCCGGTCTGCCTCCTTGCGGCTCGACTGGCGATGGAGGGGATGGGTGTGAAGGCGGAGTGTGGCCGCGGTTGGAGATGGGAGAGGTGACGTGGATAGAAGGGGTGGGATTGCCAAAGGGATGGGGTTGTTGAGAGGCTAAATGGGGACAGTGGGGACAGAGGCCGCGGAGGATGGGGGTGAGGTAGGAGTCGTCCGGTCTGCCTCCATGCGGCTCTGCTGGCGATGGAGGAGATGGGTAAAAGTAGAATCTGGCCGCGGTGGGGGATGGGAGAGATGACGTGGCTAGAAGGGGTGGGAGCGTGAAAGGGATGGAGTTGTTAAGAGACTGACTGGGGATAGAGTGGACAGGGATGGATAGGAGGTGGAGACGAGGAGGTGATGAGGGGCTGGGTGGGGATAGAATGGACAGGGGGAGACATGGAGAGGGTGAAAGTGGTCGCGGGGATGGGAGTAGAGGTGTGATGGGTGAAATCTTTTGCTGCTATGGGGACAACATCAGCGTCTCTTCAAAAGCCTTTCGAGGGCAGCGGCAAAACCTTAAAGGCCACGAAAGTAGTTCCGAGAACACCACCGAGAACCGCCATTACCCAGCGAACCGCGATCACCGAGAACAAATTTAAGAACACTCAAACAGGAATTCGAATAGTAGTACATTATATTTTTAAAAGTATTTATGTTACATTAAAGGATTTTTTTAATATCTAGAAAGGAAGACGAAATATCTTCTTGAAATTTTTAATATTGCTATTATATATACACTAAAATTAGTAAGTTAATTGTATTTATGGTTTTGTCTTTTATTTTGGAATTACGGTTCCAAAATTCTCCCTCTTGAAATTCCTTTTTAAGCGTTTCCTTTTTTTGTAATTCTAGTGCAACATCTCTTTTCCTTTACTTTTCACCAACAAATTTACACTATTTCTTTATACTAACATTTACTGTAGTATTTCTCTATTTGCCCACCGTATTGCTACGTAACTACCGTGAACATTCAGCTTACATTAATATCCAGTAAGCGTGAAGCACTTCAAACCTCACCAGTTTGTTTCGTTCCGCCTCGGACCCACCCCGGAGTTCTCCGTCCGTTAATTCCAGAAGCGCCGCCCTCCCGCGTGGCGCTCCGGAGCCTCCTTGAGTGGCCGCGCGCTGCGCTGTCCACCGCCGACCCAAGCGACGACGCGGCCGCGCCGCCGCCGTAATTGGAAATACCTGAGTGCGGCGGCGCGCTCCGATTGGTCCAGTAATTGATTGCGACACCGCGTGCGTCCGGTGCGTCCGCCCCTCCCCCTCCCATCCCAAACGCTTCCCCTCCCCCAGCGCCTTTTCCTCCCGCTGCCGCCGACGCCTGGCGGCGATTTATTTCCGCCATAAAGCCATTAAAACAAAACAACGGGAATACAAACGGATAAAAAAAGCCGCTCAGGTGCCCAGGGAGTTTCGACACGGATCTGATAAAGTGAATTTATTCCGGGCCGTGTCGTGATGTTTACAGGGCCGTCTGCGATCCCGGAACGCGCCTGCCGGTTGGGGGAGGGGGATGGAATCGGGGTCGAAGGTGGGCGCGGCGGCCGTCACTGCCGTCCGCACTGATCGACAGCGTCACCGCAATCTGGCGGCCGGAAGATTAACTACACCCACGCGGCCCATTGCCCCCCGAGTGTGTGGGCGGGGCGGCGCGTGGACTTCCCGCCCTGCCGCATCCACCCCTTCTCCTGCCGCCACCCCCCTTCCATCGCTGGGTTGGGTCAGGTGCGCAGGAGGGAAAACTCATTTTACTCGATCAATCCCAAAATCGTCACTCCCAAGGACGCGAGAAAATTTTTCTGTAGAGCAATCTATGACAAAAAGGTGCGGAGAGTGCGTATGTAGTAAAATGATGTGTTCATAATGCCATTGATAATTGTAGCGATATAAATTGAGAACATGCTCTACAAAAAGGACTATAGAAGTGATATTTGATACATAAGCGGCAATAATGCCGAAACAGATCACATAATTTACAAATAAACATCAAATACGCACATTGTTGGTTCCCATATTGTATTAGAAAAATACTTATAAGAAAAATTCTCCTCGGTAATTTCTTTCAGCGACACGAAAACTCTCCCAGATTTGTGGTCGAATTCTCGCATGAATGAAATTACGTAAATGAATGAAAAGGAAAGAGAAATATTACGATTTTAACCAAAAAACATTCCAATCTTTCACGCGAATAAATTTCATCTATTGAGACCCGAGCAGTTCGTTTGAGGCACTCGTTAAATGTTGCCGTTTGTGATGCGAGCGCATGAGCACCGGAGCACAAACATTTGCGGAGATCTCGGAAGCGAGCAGCCTTGGCCTGGGACCCGACTTCAAAGCGCCCTCACTCCCTCCCCACTGCGCGCGCTCGCGAGACGCCGAGAGAGAGAGGGGGAGGGGAAGAGAGAGAGAGAGAGAGAGAGAGAGGGTTGATCGAGAGAAAGGAAAGGTGCGCAAACAGGAAGGGCAGGGAGGCATGAAACGAGACCGAGGTAGAGTTGAACGGGAAGTAACATATACAAGAGGTGAAGAAGCATACTGTGTACCGCTGTCAACATGGATAATCTTGCAGTAACATGAAAGTCAAAAATCCCGAATTATGAAGTAGACAGCATGACCAGTTGATATATGTAACTCAGCTGTTGTTTTCTTTTGTATAGAAAACACATTTAATTTGTTTTTTACTCATTTAATGTGCTTTTAGACAAACTAGATTACAACAGAGGTTAAATTAGAAGCAAAGAACAATTCAAATTTATTTATAATTCATGTATTCCAAAATTTGAATAGTGCACTGCTGCTAACTTGAGCTATGACGAGGTCTAGTTTCCCTACAAGAAGCGTCAGCTAGAAGCAAATAAATGTTGTTTTTCTCTAAACTGCAGCTTGGTTACTTCGATTCGCCAGGTCATGCTATCTATTTAATAAATAAATAAATAGGAGATAAATCATCGACCGACACCCAATCGTACTTCTCGAATTATTATGTTTTACTTAATGTTGTGCAAATAAATTCGTTTTATGTGGTGCGATGTTTCGATTTGAGCGTGAAACAACCACACAGGAAAAAGTAGAGAGAAAACTTCACAAAAGGTATTTTTATTAAGTTTTAGTTCGTTTCCATCCTGTTTTCACGCTCTCAGACTCTCTCAACTCTTACCGACAACTGCGACACGGCCGACACACTCGACAACTGCGGCATCTGAATTGCCTTCCCCGGCGTTTTTATTTCACATTATGTGGTGTGTATTGACATTCCTCTTCCGATCCGTCTGTCTAAGGAAGTCTGTAGGAATACCTCAGTCAATTGACTCTTTCATTGAGAGCCAAAGTGCTCCCTACACCAGGACTGCTCAAGAGAGCGTCAGGCTGGGCGTGTCCCGACCGAGAGTAGCGGACCGTCGATGAGAGAGAGGGGGGATCGAGAGAAAGGAGCGGCGCGCAAACAGGAAGGGCAGGGAGATATGAAACGAGACCGAGATAGGGTTGAACGGGAAGTAACATACGGACTGTCGATGTTACCCCCTGCTCCTCCAGTCGGGCTCCGAAAGAGATAATGTGCTCGGACGCGATCGGCGCTAGTGTAGAGAAAGACGAGTGTCACGGGGGTCACCGCAGGGGGCCACTTTAGGCAATCTGTCACGAATTATTGCATTGGAGAAGCTCTGCGGAATGCGACCCGGGATTAAAAAGGCATTGTATTAAGTGGATGGCTGAATACATGAATGAATATTGCTATTTATCATCTCACCACTTCCCTTTCCTGCGGTATCCAAGGTATCATCCTACACCATTTTGTAATACTTCTGGGGATGGAGATGAAATGAGTGCTGGGGAAACGAGATAAGGGATAGTAAAAATGGCTCCAAGCTACAAGTATGGTGAAAATATCCGAAACTTTCGCAGGGTTCGAAGCCACATCCTTAAAATAATGCAGGGCTCACCTAAGTGTTCCAATTTCCCGCACTATTAGATGGAACTATGAAACAATTGTTAATAAATTATAATCAATTTGGGTGATTGGGTGAGAAATAATGTGACGGGAAGAGAAAAGAATTAATGGAAATAGTGCACATTTGTTCGTATTCCGTTAATACTTGGAAAATTGTGTTCAGCCAAATGAACTTCGGAAGCACATTATTTGAGGAAAACTGGTCAAAATTAAATAAAAAAATAAGAGAAATGAATTTAAGTGTATGAAGAACTTCGCGCACTGCCGAGAAGGAATTCAACACTTCAAACGGATTCTAAAAACGTACACGCCGCAACGAAACGAGAGGCAGCGAAATACCACGTGGTTTTCCCGTGTCCGCCGAACGCGAGGCGGGGAGGGGGTGACGGAGGGGGAGAGGGCAGCGAAATGAGGCGCGGCGCGGGGAGGGCGGGGTCCCCCGGGCGCTGACCTCTCGCCGTCGGCGCGGCGCGGAGCGGAGCGGATTGCCGCTCCGCAGCGCAGCGATGAGATTGGGCGGGGCGCGAGCGGGGCGTGGCAGGGACGAGCGTTTGAAGCCGGAGATAAAACGCTGCTTTGGAGGCAGCGAATGACGGCGGCCGCAGCCACTCTATCACCTGCGTGCCCCTCCCCCCCCCGTCCCGTAC
Source organism: Acheta domesticus (assembly GCA_031308135.1). NCBI lineage: Eukaryota > Metazoa > Arthropoda > Insecta > Orthoptera > Gryllidae > Acheta > Acheta domesticus. The sequence continues at coordinate 193,591,630 of JAHLJT010009436.1, read as the reverse complement.
CGTTCCGTTCCGGGCCGCGCCCAGCGCAAAGCGCCCACGCGCCCGCTCGCCCGACGTGCATTTGCATGCGCATCTTTAAAACACGACCCCGCGCGCGCGATCAGAGGCGGCTTTCAGCGGCGCCACCATCACAACAGGTGGCCCCGTCAAAGCCTCCTATACGCCCGCGTATGCGTTGCCGTTATTCGCGCTTCTAAATGTTAACCATTTTCTGTTGCCTTGAAAAAGGGTTTTCCCAATGCGTCTACGCAATCCTAGATTGCCAAGCAATAACAGAATTTCAATGCCTCAAGAAAATTCTAAAATCACTTCTATTAAAAATGTATACCAAATTCTTCTAACAGATTCCATACCATTGCCTAAGATCGCGATACACAACGAAATTCATAAAGTTAATTTTCCTTGGTATCGTTTATCTGCACACTTAAATAGAAAACTTGGAACTAGAAATGTAGGAAAATGTAATGAACCCAAGAGGGGTCGCGTGAAAGAATTTGGACAAGATGTCAAATTTGTCTAAGAAATTTGGACGCAAAAGTATCCCGTGTATGTTAAAAGTGCAAGAAAACAGTCATGTGTAAATAACATTGATAGTTTGTTTGTAATGACTGCGCTTTTGATTTCTGAACTTTAAAAATTCGCAAAATATCGCAGTTTCGTAAATTAAAATTTAAAATGTTCCGTATTAATGTTATGAACTTCATTTGCATTATATGAAAGAAAAATTCTTTTATGCATCAACAGTGTTTGAACATTTTTTGTAAATTATAAATAAAAATTATTATAAATAAAAAGTACTCTATTAATGAAGTCAGTGCACAATACATTGACACCATGCATTACCACAATGCTACTAAAATTACTCTGGGGTCAATTTTCTCCCACGCAACCTGTTACGTTGGTAGACAATTTGCGACCTCTCCCTGGCTACGTGTATCTATAAGTAAATGTGCAATACCAATAGTATGTTATAAAAGTTGATTCTGGAAATGAATATTAGATGTAGATTTGCGTAAAATAAAAAAAATATTACGTGATTTCCATACAGAAAAGTAGTCTAGGGACATACGATAAATTACGTATAACGAAACAAAAGCAAAAAATAACAAAAACGGATATTTAATTCAAGCGTGGGATCTCGTAAAGGGACAAAATAAAATCATCAATACGAAAACAGTGAATTCAATGATATGTAACCAACATCGATACCACAAGAAGTAATGTATGAATAGATACGATATTTTCACACTCTTCTTCAGGATTGTCTCAGTGTTCTTGGAAAGTTTCGTAGAAATTACACAAATGCTGAAAATAAATAATTTAAATAAAACGTTGATAGAGACACCACGATCATTACTTTCAGCCCCTCGGTAAGAGCAGATTGATTCCTAATATATTTCGCCAGAGGCCAGTAGTGGTGCAGAAGAGCCGATATCTAATAGATTCGCTAAAGTATAATAGCAGCTCTTAAGATAAACATTTGTAATCAATAGCAATGTACTGTAAAATAAAACTGGAACAATTATAGAATTGTATTAAAATTTGAACGAATTACATTAAAAATAATCATTTTATTTTCCTATTTAATCGTTCTATTTCACTTCACGGTCATACATTGGAAGAAGAGAGACACATTGTCGTCTAAACGGGGAGCTCCAATACCACAAATTTGTGCCGTAACGAAGCTCCGGAAACGACAGTCATCGAACAGGGAGCTTCCTTACGATTTACATTTTTGGTACTGGAGTTCCCTATTGGATGGCAATGCCCCCTCTCCTTCCAGATCGTGATCTTGAAGTGCCACTATGTATAAACCGGAGTATAAACACCGTGGTTAATATAAAATTGATCGCTTTTCCCGTATCGTAAAACTGATCGTATCCAATACGTAGACAAGGATTGGATATGAAGAAAGCCCGGACATCGCCGGGTATTTCGGCAGTCTTATCTGGAGAAGAGCGTGCGAGAGGCCTAATGCCCCAGGCGCCACTTCCAATCTGAGTGCGTGCGCGAGCGCGCGTTTGAAAAAGAAGACGGCTCACCGCGCCGGCTGGCCTCGTGAGCGACGCTAATGAAGAGCTCCCGGCGCCCGCGCGACCCGACGCGACGCGACGCGACGCGCCATAAAACCACCCAGACACGCAGCGCGCGCCCGCGCCTAACTGAAGTTGACTTATCGGCCGTCAGCGCCCTATCTCGCTTTTTATGGCGAGCTTTACGACGCGAGAACATTATTTTCAAACAACTTCGTCGCAATTCCACCGCTCTATGGGTAATATGTCTTCCAATAAACGTTATACACGGCTTTCAAACCGCGCTTTATTATCCTCGGCGCTAAATCTTTTTTTTCAAAACTCAGCTCAGATATTTTTCTTGCAGTACACCTCTTCGCGGTTGGCGGAATTTGCATTGTTAAGAATAAGGAAAAATGTAGACGGAAATAATATAACATGCGTTAATAGTATATTATACAACTTGTTTATAATATTAAGCTTTATTGCGTGAGGACCCTATTTTGAAGACGAGGGACGTTAGGAGCTAGTTTTCAAATTTGTACGAATGCAAAGAAGCAACATTATAAGCGATTCGCATACGTTATTTCTTTTACAACAACATTATAAATTTCTAAGAGAATCAAAGTTACAACTTTATTGGAACATTACGAATATTTGATATCTGCGCGAAGAATTGGTGCTCGGCTGTTTGTTTTATGACTATCTCTCCACTATTCTCTTGCTTCGATTGCCTGAATGTAGTGGTGACGCAAGCATTCATACTGTTAACTGCAAACATATTAACTGTGCCTAAAGTGTCATTTTATGAACGATTCCTTGTAACGAAAACCGTCGTTTATAATGCTGGAATACAACAAGATTAGAGTTTATTTGCGGCTGACGAATACTCTGTGGTAAACAATACTAGTTACAAAACATAAGGTGTTCGGTTTCTTTAATCTAAGTCACCGCAATGTGTTTAATGGAAACAATGTGTTGGATATAAAGTTTAAAAAGCTGGATCGTGTGTATCCCTGTGCAGACAATCAGGTTTCATTCACAAAGCCTTACCTACAGTTTTTATGTGAACACAATTACATGAAAATGACTGGCATTCCTTTTAGGAGTTAGCTGCGCAATAATCCAAATATTGAATTCAAAATAAAATTATTTGTCGAATAAAGTTAATCAGTTGTGTACGATCTAGCGAGTTCACATGTTAAAATAATGCATCTCTAAGAAGGTGAATAAAATAGTTAATATCATTGTTCGCTTTACATTTACTAGTACACTGCGAAATTGATCACTTTCTCTTACAAGGAATCTTTCCGATCATTTCCAATTAAAAATTATTGTGACAAAACATATATTAAGATGATACAAGGTTGATTATAGTGATATCCATGAAACAAGGTTACTCATCCATAAAACATTATTTTCCATCCCGTTCTAAGAATAATATCTCCTTGAAGCTGATTTACATTGCTGATTTACATTTGATCAAAAATCTAAGCAAATATTATCCAGACCCTCTATTTATGTTGTTTCTGGATTGTTACAGATTCATTGGTATTATTAGAGCTCACAGCACAAATGTATATCAGCGAATATGTTTGTTACTATTTCGTGCCAGTTGACACCTTTCTAAATCTAAGGAACGCGATTAAGATCTCAAAAACAAACATATATCTCTGATTTTCAGAACTCCACTCTAATTATGTACTCTAGGTTCCTCGAATACAATCCCGCAAGCCGATGGCCCCGATTCGTTGTGAAACTCGCTGCTCCCAACGGTCGTCCTCCACCAGTCGGGATGGAGCGGGGCGGGGAGACGCCCAACGAGCGACGATTAGTTCCGCAGGCGCGCACTCGGCGCGCGGGCGGCGGCGTCGCCCGGGCCTCGTCGACGTCCATTGTTTGCGGTGAATCCACTTCATTAGGGTGTCGTTAAAAACCGCGCGCCGATGCGAAAATTGGCGCCCACAAAGCAGCTCTCGCCGTCCAGGCCCAGCCGCGACGAAACCCAGACCTGGCGCCGACTCCCTGGAGCCTCAGCTCCTCGCCCCCGATGTTGCATGGTACTCAGCTGTTTTATCCCACCGCCGCTGACCCTCGGCCGTTCCACCTCGGCCCCGCCCTACACCCTCCAGCGCCCTCGCTCCACCCCGCCCTCGCTCCACCCCGCCCTCGCTCCACCCCGCCCTCGCTCCACCCCGCCCTCGCTCCACCCCGCCCTCTCTCCATCCCACCCCCGCACCACATCGCTTCCTCCGCCCTCACTCCACACCGACTCTCCACCCTCGCTCCACCCCGACCTTTCTCCATCTCGACCCCCCTTCCACAACCCTCCTCCGCCCTCGCTCCACACCGCCCCACCACCCCCGCTCCACACCGCCTCACCGCCCCCGCCCCACACCGACCCTCCGCCCGACTCCATACCACCCCCACGCTCCCGCTCCACGCTGCCCCTCCACCCCCGCGCCACCCAGCCCCCGCGCGACCCAGTCCCCGCTCCATTCCGCCCCCGCTCCACCCCCAGCATCGTAGGCCGCGTCGGAGCGAAAGCAAGGCCTCCGTGCGGCATGGCACTGCGCTCCTCTCCCTCCCCTTCGGGCCGGCCCCGGCGCCGTAGCCGTGGCTGGCGCGCAGGCAAGGGCTCCGTGTTGCTGCTCGTTGCGCGAGCGGCGCCTCGTCGCGTAACGACCCGCATTGTGCCCGCGCGGCGCAGAGTTTGCTCCCGAAAGGCCGCCCCTCCCCGCCCCCGGCCCACGCCGTAATGCGAACTAAACAAATTGCTTTGGACGCCTCGACGCGACCTCGTGCAACCAACTACTCCCCGCTGACCCCCTGCCGCGCTCTGTCCCGTCTAAAAATGCTGAGATAAACGATCAAATGAATCAGCAGTATTCGCGATCCACAATTTCAAAAGTAATGTCAAATTAAGATAGCGTGAGGAGCCAGCACAAAATATTTGGGTAAAGGCGAAATATTTCTGCCAGAATTGTTGCTTGACGATGACATGCACTATCATGATCCTATGCTGCTAATTTAATTATTTTGTTACTCCCATATTATGATTGCTACACTTTGTTATTCCCATATTACGATTGCTAATGATAGTAAAGAGGTGTAAAAGAAGAGAAATGAAATGAGAGAAATGAGTAATATTATCACATGCGATGAATGTTTTACCACAAAATACTTTTTGAATCTTTATTAATATCTCTCGTGAGATACATAACTTCTAAAAATTTGAGAAAAGGTGTCGTCAGGTATGGTCTACAAGGAAGGATTCACATCCCGTTTCTTATAAAAGTTTTAATAAGGATTAAACTATTCTAAAATCTCTGTATATTTCTCTGGTAAGAAACATACGATTTTCAAAATAAATTTTCGCACAATTCGCAATTTTTTCAGTATTTACCCCACAGATTAATTTCAAAACCTAGTTTCCTTCAGAAATTTACTTCAATTGAAAAACAATTTTCAACTTAATAAGCCATAAATGCGTTACTCTAGAAAGATACGTTATCTCATTGTGTGAAACACGTTGATTAACCCTATTATTACCAGGGGGTATTCCAAAGATGATTTTTTATTAGATTTTTACACTTTTAATTTCTTCAGAAAGATATAATCATTATATTATATATGATGTGTTAACAAATTATGATGACATTTGCCATATGAAATTGTGATATGATGAATTATAATTAATATTATGATAATATTAGTTTACCTCGTCATCAACTTGAATTATTACAGCGCCTTTGCTGTGGATACAAAAATTAGGACTACACACTCGAAAACTATTCGTAATATATTTTGGAAATATTTGTAATATTTCAATTTCTAATATAATATAGTTTAATACAATACAATGAGATGAAGAAACATCCACCAACATTTGACATTGGAATGTAATTGGTTTTATCGTTAAATACAAATATTGAACCGATTAAATCAATATTTTTTCATGTAAATAGACAGAAATTCAATTTCTTGTGTAAAAAAAAAGAACGAATGAGATGAATACAATTACTAATGTTGATTTATTAAAACTGTCAATATCATCAATGAAATCAATGTATAATAGGGGCTTCGGAGAGCCACTTCCTCCCATTTGACCTTTTAGACCTTGATATTCGAAGGAGTTAATATTCTTGAGTAATTTAATTCGATTGTCGTCGGTTTCCGTATGTAACAAGAGAACGTCAGCGCTCGCCGGTATAAATCTCATCAGAGAGAAGAGCCGTCAATTGCGGCGCAGAGGGCGGGAGGCCTCCGCCAAAAATACTCGGGCGGCACCCCACCTCGCCCCGCCCCGCGCGTAAATATTGAATCGCGGACGGGCGCGGTCGATGGGCGCGCGTCGCGAATAGCGGCTGGGCGGGCGCGGCGGGGCGCGGCGGGGCGCGGCGCGGGGCGGGGCGAGGAACGCGGCCGAAATAGCGCGCCCGGGTCAAGGAGATCCCGTCGCTCAAAGCTCCACCGCCCGCGCCGCCTCCGCCGCCGAGCCGACACGAGGGAGCACCACTCGCAGGCGCCGGGGAGTGCTCGAGCGAAGCCTGCGCCCAGGTACGCCTCTCGCGCGCGGTCACGCGAACGCTGCGGGGTTGCAGTGCTTACACGTCCTTTTCATTTCGACCAACTAGAACTAGATTTGCCCGAGTAGGTGGCTCGTAGGTTAACGTGCTCGCTTGCCACTGCGCAACCACGGGTTCGATTCCCGCCGGAGCAAAATTACAATTGTGCGCTTTCTTACATATGTCTCCGTATGTTTTGGTGTGTGTGACGATGAAAAATCCACCCTTAGGTTATGAACTCCAGTATATACGGCGAAGGGATGTCTTCGTGCTGACCACACAAACCCCTTATCCCATGGCCGAGAACGCTGAGTCACCGCTGGTCGGCCAAGGACCGTAGCGGGCTGTCGAGCCAAGGGACAGGATTTAGTTGATTCATTATTTCGTGTTTCCGGCGTGTCAACTGCTAAAGTAATTCGTCCCGTAAGTTTAGTACATGTTTTGGTGAGGTGGAGGTGATCTCCCGATGGATGGTGAGATTCGGTGCCGAGATGCACGTCGGCAAGCGAGGTTTTCCCCCCAACAACATATCTTCCACAGGCGGGGCACCGCAGCCGGGAGAAGCTCTAGTACGCTCCCAACAGATCTCCCCACATGTATGGTAGTGTAGAGCATGAAAGTGTAAGTATGAGTAATTAAGGGGTGAGGATAAGACAAAAAATATGAATGGAAATGTCCGTGTCCCGGTTCTTCGGATAGTGCTCCGACATTCGCCTGGGGTTGATAGGACAAACCACGCTAACTACCAATTACAGCAGCCTGCCGCTGGAACTCTTCTCTAGACAGCGGCTTAATTATATCTAGCTAGAGTCGATAATACTTCCACCGTTGGAATTCAAACTCTAGGACCTCCCGATCCTAGAACCTCCAGGCACTACAGTGACAGGGAGCTACCAAAACCGATCTGTATTTAGTAGAGTATGGTTTTGTGTCATACATTAAATAAACCATTAACTTTTTCACCAATCATTTCAATATAGCATCCATTTCACGTTTTAATAACATACACACAAAATAAATAAACAACTCAATTGTAATATCAGGTAAGAACCACACTCCGTGAAGCCGTCTAGCAGGTGGGAGAGGTGCGTTCAAGAGGCTTGAGCCGCCCCTGCGGCTCCTCTCGCGGACCGCAGAGCTCAAATGATGCGCGGGTTGCGGCGGCGCCTCAGCGCGGGCGCCGTCGCGCAGCGGCACCCGACAGTAGCCTCCCCTGCCCCAGTTGACGTGTGGCACTCCACTTCGGTAGAGTTTAGAAGCTCGGGCAATGTTATAGGACATCAATAACATGGCATATCTTTTCATACTATATAGATAAAAATAGATAATCACTGAATAGACAAAATGAAATCCAATATCTCCGTTTGAATTTTATTTGGCATTCATATTCTTTTGCTTCATTTGTTTTTTCACATATTTTTTTCCATTTATCTATATGTAAACAACAAGCACTGGCATGTGTATTGAAAAAATTCTGTTCAAATGCTATTTTCCAATTTCAAAAACATACAAATCAATGTAAAATATCGGAGAGACGTTTCAAATCAGACGAAATGAAAACGTAGAGCTCCTTTGAATCTTGTTTAATTACGCTTTGGCTAATTTGTTGCAACGTGTTCGTACCTACAAATTAATAACAAATATTTTATATGTGTAATTATTACTGTAGGATTGCCATAATATTACATGAACATACATCCAGATAATTCAATATGTATAACGGCACTATATCCATAAATTCACAATAATACTCGTACTTGTGATTTTTCCTACAAATGGCATCACATCTTTTTCTGTCCTCTCATAATACGGGCTGATATATTCCCGAACACCGCAAACCCACATTTTCCGGAACTCCCTTTGAACTAAGGTTTGACTAAATAGTCGTTTCAGAGGTATTGGTTACAATAAAGTGGGTGTTTCAACCTGTGCGCCGCCGCTGCGTGTAACTGAGGAAACCTGATTTACGCAAGTCGTGTTGTTTCGGCAAAGTTTGCGCGGCCGCGGGTTGTGGCGAGGGCGCGGGGGTGCAGGGTGGGGCGGGGCGCGCACCTGAGGGGCCTCGACTGGCAGAAGAGCTTCGCAACTTCGCCCCGGGCGCCGCGCCACCCACCGCCCAAATGGTGCTCGCCGCCGGCTAATTACCGCTGGCACGGGGGGCGGGGCGGGCGGACGAGCGGGCTGGCGGACGAAGGGTGGGCGGGAGAAGGGGCGAGCGAACAGGCAGGCGGGCGGGCGGGCGAACGAGCGGGCGGGCGGGCGGGCGGGCGGGCGAACGAGCGGGCGGGCAAACGGGCGGGCAAACGGGCGGGCGAACGGGCGGGCGAACGGGCGGGCGAACGGGCGGGCGAACGGGCGGGCGAACGGGCGGGCGAACGGGCGGGCGAACGGGCGGGCGAACGGGCGGGCGAACGGGCGAACGGGCGGGCGGGTGGCGAGCGATGGGCGTTGAGGACGGCAGGTGATCGATCACGGGCGCCGGAAGTGGGTCGCCCCGCCCCCTGGGCCCCCGGGGCGACACGCGCCCGGCGCCGAAACTTGCAAAGGCTCCCGTCCCCTCGCCCTTGCCACCGCACGAGCGCCCGCGGCGGCCGCCGGAAGCGTCCAGAAGAGGGGGCGGTGGCGTGGCAGGGAGTGGCACAGGCGGCGCCAGAACAATGGGGCCTAACGACTCGGAGAATATGATATGTCATGTTCCGTTAACCCTTTGCTCTTGATGCTGATAACAGACTCCCCGACTACGTTCATGCGGTGCTCGTTCACATCCCGATATGATGCACTTTACCAAGTTCGATACCAATACTTTACGAGAAATATGTGCGGTGTCTACAATCACTATCAAGTACAATTGGTTTGTTCCTAAGACCTTACATTATTATTTTTTGTGCGTATGTATGATTCTTTAAAAATGTATTTTAATGAAAAGTGTAATTTATGTGAATCCGTGACAGAGGAAAAACAGTTTACGATTTGTTGATCTGTATTTATTGTTGTGCTGTATTAGATCGAGGAAAACTGTTATTTTGTGATTAAAATTTACTATAAAAATAAAATTGTGTTTTGGCTAGCTAATAAACTTGAGTACTTTTTAGGAAGATGTAGAAACAAATAAAGAATTAGCAGAAAACAAAATAGATTGCGACGACGTTTTCCAAGAAGTTTTACTGAACGATGGATCATATGGGACGGGCAAAAGAGCTGGCGAGCTGGAGAGCTGGCGACTTGGCGTGCAAAAGAAAGAAAGAGCGAGAGAGAGAGCTGGAAAAGAGAGAAATAAAAATAAGAGATCGCACTTAACAGAAAAAAACACTATAATCTATTATTTTATGCCGTGAGTAGGTTTTTGACTGTGTGTGACAAGAAACTGCCACTGCCTTTCTCCGTTGAGTTTGGGAGCAGAGCGGGAGCAGACTCTCTCGAGAATTTCCCTCTCCCCCCTCGTTCTCCCTCCGAGTTGATCCGACAAGTGGAATCCGGGCTCTATCAATTTCCACTTTCGTGAGCTTAGTCTCAGACCGATTTAAATGCGTTTCCTCCTGTCACATCTGCAGATCCAATGATGCGGATCCAACGGAAAGGAACCGAACGTCGTCAAATCTTAGAACACAAAATATAATTTCAGTCCTGTCACATTCTGGACAGAAGCTTATTAAAGGGAAGAAAATTATTTCACGGAACAAAATTACAAGGAAATGGAAATCTTGCGAGGTCGTTTACCTAAAAACACGGAGGTAGTTATATATGTATTATTTTTAACCAATAAATGTAATTTTTTCTCATTTTAATAATACATTCAGCTGTATTAGGTTCAGCGCGAGGCCATCGAAATTGGGGTTGAACAGTTTTGCACTCCCTACTATTTACATACGTCTTTTCGAGTTCAACTGCATAGTTTTCACAGCGCCCGACATGGATGCAAGCTCTGGAATGGAAATGTCAGGCGCGACAAGAACGGACATCGCGCTGGCACGCTAGCACTTGTCATCGATTGCACCAGACCATGTCACAGCGTCCCTCGCCAAAGCAGAACATATGTGAGGGGATGTACAGCTGTGTGTCTGACCTAGTGACAATACTGTTTCGAGAGAATCAGGGATAAATTAGCGACTAGAAAAAAATGAAACTTTTCTCATAATAACTTTTTGACATTTTAAAATCTTCAAAAAGTTTTGGATGATTATCAAAATGTCGCGTTATAAGGCGAATTTGAAAAAGTAGAATTATCATGACACGGAAGATGAGTAATATGAACAAAATTTGAACAAATACAAGTCCATAGAAAAGGAGAAGAATATAAATTTTCACTGGTGAGATCCAATGCTATATTTTTCAGAAGTCAACAACATATCTAGAACTCAACAGGTGTTGTAAATTAATATAAATACGTCGGCGTCCACGGCCGGAGTTTGTATTGTGTAGGCTAACCAGGACGAGCCGTATCTGTCGTGGTGGCTGACGTTTCGGTCAACGTTGCGGGCTTCTTCCAGGAATACGCTAATACGCTGTGAGGAAGGCTACAACATGTTGGCCGAAACGTCAAAAAACACAACAGAGACGCAGATCGTCTCTGAGAGCCTGAACAATAATGTAAATGGTTAAGTTATAGTCAAATAAAGGAATAAAATGTCGTTCATGTTATCGAGTCTTGAATTGCTTACCCGAATTAACGAAAATTAATAATGAGGAAACATTGAAAACAATATTAAAGAAATAGACCATTCTGATCTGTGAGAATAGAGGAATGGTATTATTTAGTGAGAAATATTAAGGTATATCGATTAACCAATAAAGAGCTGGTTAGAGACTTAAAAGATACAAATATTACAATCAATTTATGACGAAACATTTCAGTGCGTTGCTTCGCTCTAACAAAAGTCGAAGATTAAATTTCAAGATTCGGCCACAAGTCAACTGAAGAGGCGCTGGAGGAGAAGATAGGGGAGAGCGCCACAAACAGTGGCAGCTCGTGGGGCTCGGGGAGGCGGGCGCGGGGCAGGGGCGGGCATCGGCGCGGGCGGGCGCCGGCGAGGGGCGGCGGAGAGGGCACGATTCAATCAGCTCGATCCCGCTTTACGAGCCGCCCGCGCCCGCGCCCGCGTCGCCCGCAGGCGCCCAACGCTCATCCGGCTAAGGAGGCGACGCGCACGTCCCGCTCGCGCCGCCGTCACGCCCCCCCTCTCCCGGCCGCGCACTCCAAAGATCACCTCAGCAGGCCTGCCAACCCCCTCGCCGTCCGTCCGGGAGGGCACACCCGCTGCCAGCAGCCTCGACACGCGGCGCTGGAAACTTAGCTGCTTGTTACGTTACGTTTGTATTACGCGAAAAATGAAAATAATAATTTTTGTATATAATTACATAAACTTTTTTATAATGATCTCCGATCCATAGAAAACGAGATTTTTGTAAACAAACTGATTTTTGTGACCTTTGACCTTCAATAACTTTTTTGGCCGGACCGCTATCGTTGCCTATTTTTAACATGTTGTTTAAAACAACAAAATAAAGCGATTAAAAAAGGAAAATCTTTGATACCATTTTTTTAGTACTGAAAACATAATGACTGAGCTACTAGAGATGCAACATCGCGAACACAATTTTTGTTTCTAAACATCGATTTTTTAAAACTCCATTAGTAAGTATTATTATTCACGGGGGAGTAATTTTATGGTGGTCGCATTTATTAAATTTTTAATTCAAATTTAACGTATGAAATGAAGTCAAAAGCGATTAAAACATTTAACAAAAGATTTATTATTTTAGTACATAATTAAATAATAAAATATACTTTCTTTACTGACAATATCTCTTATTTTAATTATGTTTCATCCTTAGTCACTTTGATCTGAAGAAGTCCAAGATTTTATAGCGATGTTGCAGCCCTACTGGCCACGCGCGCTGTATACTCGTCGCACTACGAGGTCCGTTTTTTCAACTTCCAATCGTACTTTTGAACCGCTGGACAAGTCGAAGGGTTTGGGGATGTACAGTGGGCGATTGTGAATTTTTTGCCACAGCTACAGCCAAAACTGAATCCATATCGTCAATCTGAGCTGAACTGTAGGCACGTGAAGAATGCTGATACGATTGCCGCTTCCACCAAATGCGAGCTGCGTCGGCTATTGACTTTTTTTATTGTAGTTTTGATTTGACTTTTTTGTTACAGTCCAACGGATGTGGAAAAAAAGGCCCTCGTACTTTTCGTCACAGAGAAGCAACTTGCGATATCTTGTCGAACGCGTCTGCTGTTGTCTTTCCATAGGAAAGGAAACTTGTTCAGAGAACGAAAGGGAACTTTACCGAATCTGGTGTAGTTCATCAGTGGCGGCTGGTCTGCAGATGCTGCAGTACATAAGAAATTCTCTAGAATAAGTAAAACAATCGAGTTCCGAAATATCGTATTTTTTTATTTAATTCACCAATGAAAACGCTTGTGAACTGCGAAAGTATTGAGGAGATCGACCTTTATTTTTCTTACACGTGCGCCGACGTCCGAAGCGGTCTGGAAAGTGCTCTCTTGAACGAAAAAGCATGATGACGCGCAGTGCACGAGAAATTGTGTTGTGCACCTGCTCTAAGGTAATGACCATTTAAGAAATTTAAGGTTGCGAAATTCACAGAGCCAGGAAGAAACCTTGGCAGAGACCTTGTAATCTGTTACAGATGTATTATATAACGGGCAGTTTTATGCTAGAAAATAATGTAACTGTCAACAAATGGCGTTTGTATTTATCGGAGTGACATGGCGGCAAAATTGCACTCTAACGTATACCACAATTTTAACTTTTATGTTTCGTAATTCACAAACTTAATACCAAATCATCAATAAAAAGTTTAATCACAACATGATATACACATTATTTATAAGGGCAATTTCAGAAGTAGTTACTATGACTTTTATGCAGATTCATTTTAAACTAGGAACAACGATTGAAACATTTTTACAAAATTCAAGTAAATAATTTAAAACATTTTCAAAAATTTCTTTAATGCCTTAATAATTCAATACCTAATTTTTTGTTAAACGACTTTAAATAACATTAAAATAAAATAAACTTAACATACTTGAATTATTGGTTTGGGAGGTAGGTAATTTGTTGGCGTCACTGGCACTGGAAAAGCTTAGCTAGACCACTGCTAACAGTGCCCATTTTGTTTTCAACACCAACAGCCAAAGATTAACATATTCTATCTTTTCACATGACCTTCAGCAGTCTTACTTCGTTTTAAAGTTCAACTTTTACAGTAGATCGAGCACATCAAATCTAAAAGTGATGATGTGCACCAGTAATTTAGTGTTTTCGTAATTATTGACCTTTCAAACTTAAATTTTCATTCCATTGAGATTTATGTTGAGCAGTTTCCAGGGTTCAAATACAAGTAATTTTGTGTTAATCCTTCAACTTTCTTTTTAGCGTATTCAAAGTGATCACAAAGCGGGCAGATCACACGTCCTGAACCTCGCTCAAAATCATTATATTTATCTATCCCAAAGCGTATTGTTCAAATAATACTTCTGTCTACTTGGCAGCTAGCGGGTGACTAGGAAAAGGGGTTTCCTTTATCAAATTAGAGGCTTCAAATTCTACTTCGGACGCTGCAGAGTGGCAGATATTTATTTTTAAAAAATACAAGAAATCTTATAGCGCGAAGCAACTGTAAATTGAAGAGCGTCATTACTTCTTTCGTCATGCATCGTGTGTGCAGTTTTATCTTGACTACTGCTATGTACTCTTATTGCGATTTGATTTTTGCTATTGTTGTGATCTGAGGCAAGAACGACCACACGATCACGTGTCTACCGTATCGTTCTACCCCCACCTCAGCTGTCAAGTAGACAGAAATATTATTCGGACAATAGTGGCGGCTTGGCTAGGAGGCGGTCGGAGGCGGAACAGAAGCGTGGCCGAGAGGCAGAGGCATTCCCCCCGTCGGTCGCGGCGGAGACGGAGACGACAACAACGGCGGCGGCGGCGTTGGACACAACCCGACTAGGCGGGGGACAGCGGCATCGGCACCGGCCCAAACAGGGATGGGCGGAGACGGGGGGTATGGGCGGGGTTGGGATGAGCGGCGCGGGGCGGCGGCGCGCGGCAGGAATTCAATTACAGCGTCGCACGGCCTGCGCGCGCCGGCCTCCGCGACAACTGCGCCGGCGGAGGGGGAAAGGGAGGGGGGCGTGGGACGGTCAGCCGGCGGCGGGCGGCCGAGGCGATGTCCGAAAGCGGCGGAAGGCCGAAAACGCTCGAGATGAGGGTGCGGGCGGCGAGCGACGACGCGCTCTGAGAGGCTTCGCTGCCGTTGAATGCAGCTGAAGTTGGCTTTTTGCTCTCGAGAAAAGGAAGTCGTAACACTGCAGCCGTAAGCGACGCACGTGGCTTCCAAATTGAAGGTACCTTACTTCCTTACATTTGTAGTGAGTTCAACAGCATGCATCTACATTGAAACAATACCTGTGCTGAGTGAATATAGTTTATTTTCGAACTTACAATTCGTTACGTTGTTTAAGATTTTGATAGACTGGTAGGAAAACTCAAAATGTGTATTAAATGAACAACTTGCTTTCGTGAATGCCACACATAAAAGTAAATTCAGATGCAGCCCTGATAATGTAAACCCAGAGCAATCAAACGTAACCGGTGCTTCTGGTCGTAAATGCCGGCAGACGCTGAAGCAGAAAGTAACGCACAGTATGCCGCTCGAGGTCGGTTGTAAGATGAATGTTGGGAGAAAGAATGCGACGGACGTTTGAACAGATGGTATGGATATGAGAGGTAGTCGTAAAAGGAACAGAAAGGGAAACGTGTATGAGGCAGAGCAAGAACGAGGATGATGGAGAGGGGGATACAGAAGGAAGGGAGAAGAGAAAAAAGGGAGGAAGGGAGGAAAGAGGGGGAAAGAACAGAAGTAGAGACCACGGCGAGGGATGCAAGAGAGCGGCGCGGTCGCGGGGAGTGGGGAGAGGAGGTTCTTGGCGGGCGCGGCCGTTCACAAAGCGAAGTGGATCAGCGCGGCTGCTCGCAGCGTTCCATAAACATGCTGATACACTCCGAGGCCAGCGGGTGGCGTCGCTTTGCATACTGGAGAGGGCGGCGCAGCGGGTGGAAAACGCGCCCAGCCCTCTGCCCTCGGCGATGGGACGACGGAGGGTGCGGGGGCGAGGGGTTGCCCCAAGACGACGGTGGTGCAGCACTCGGGGTGGTGTCGAGGGCGGGGCACGCCAAGGGTTGGCGGTTCTCAGAGCTGGCGGTGCCCAGAGCTGGCGGTGCCCAGAGCGGGCGTTGCGGAGGGCGGGCGGTGCCGAAGGTGGGCGGTAGCAAGTGCTGGTGGTACCCAGAGCGGGGGGTGCGGGGGTGGGCGAGTCCAGAGCGGTGGTGCGGAGGGCGGGCGGTGCGGAGGGCGGGCGGTGCGGAGGGCGGGCGGTGCGGAGGGCGGGCGGTGCGGAGGGCGGGCGGTGCGGAGGGCGGGCGGTGCGGAGGGCGGGCGGTGCGGAGGGCGGGCGGTGCGGAGGGCGGGCGGTGCGGAGGGCGGGCGGTGCGGAGGGCGGGCGGTGCGGAGGGCGGGCGGTGCGGAGGGCGGGCGGTGCGGAGGGCGGGCGGTGCGGAGGGCGGGCGGTGCGGAGGGCGGGCGGTGCGGAGGGCGGGCGATGCGGAGGGCGGGCGGTGCGGAGGGCTGGCGGTGCGGAGGGCGGGCGGTGCGGAGGGCGGGCGGTGCGGAGGGCGGGCGGTGCGGAGGGCGGGCGGTGCGGAGGGCGGGGCGGTGCGGAGGGCGGGCGGTGCGGAGGGCGGGCGGTGCGGAGGGCGGGCGATGCGGAGGGCGGGCGGTGCGGAGGGCTGGCGGTGCGGAGGGCGGGCGGTGCGGAGGGCGGGCGGTGCGGAGGGCGGGCGGTGCGGAGGGCGGGCGGTGCGGAGGGCGGGCGGTGCGGAGTGCGGGCGGTGCGGAGGGCGGGCGATGCGAAGAGCGGCAGTGCGGAGGAAGGGCGGGGCCCAAAGCGGACGATGTGGAAGGTGGGTGGGCCCAGACCGGATGGTGCGGAGGGCGGGCGGAGTTCAAAGCGGGCGATGCGGATGGCGGGCAGTGCCGAGGGCGGGCGGTACGGAGTACGGGCTGCGCAGCATGACGTGGTGGGACGGGACGGAGAAACCCAGGCAAGACTCAAGGAGAGAGAGGAGGGTGAGTTCCGCTGGGGGCTCTTGCTCCTAGAAATCTCCACTAGAGGCTTCGTTTTCGGAGAAAAGAGAGTCAGCACTATGTTTAAGAGTATCAAGTACTGACAATATCAGTTCCTGACGCTCACGTGATTTTCGTGGAAACCAAAATGTGAAATAGTTCATGGGAACAAAAATGGCAGATAATCATGTAACAAAATATTAAATAATTTAACTAACGAAACGTACACCAAAATCAGTAAATAGAACAAAATAATTCAAAATTAATGTTAACGGAATATTAGTTGCGCTAAATTTCTCTCTGTTCAGATCACATAGGCGTAATTGGCAACACTGTCTGAGAGAGTAGCAAAAGAAAGAGGAAAAGATTCCGCGAGCGGCAGAGCGATGGCAGCCCTGGCGCGGAGAGGGAGGCAGCGAGGAAGGGCCCGGACGGCAGTTTGTCGCGATTTTCGCCCGCGGCCGCGCCGGTCCCTTTCAATTCGCTCCTCGGCGCCGCGCCAGGGCTGTCCACGCGCCGCCCCACTCTCGCTCACGGTGCCGAATGTCACGCACATGATGCATCCAGTGCGATCTGATGCAAGGCATTTCTAGGTAGTAAATATCGTGGAATCATGTTTATGTATTCAATCCGCAGAATTCCTTTATTAATAAACTAGATATAATTCTTTTGTAAAATATCTTGTTGTACGATTTATTTTATTTTCAGCACTTCTACATGGAGACTAATTATTACCTTCGATTTATGCTTTACCGTTCTTTACTTTGCCGTGTGCTTGCCAAAAAGAAATCATCCCCAAATAAGACAACTGACTACTGTAACGTAAACAACACACTGCGAGGTGAAGGAATATGTCTGTAACCTCCCATGTTGAGAATGGTCCCAAGCTTATGAACTTGAAAGTTTCCGTGAATTCGTATTAAAGTAAATGATGAACGTAATTAGTAGGAAAATAGATTTTTCTTACTCAGTTTTTATGTATTTATTTATTTGTCAAAAAACAGTAAAAACTGTATCTGACATGTGGGGAAAGAGATTGATCTGCGCACATTTTCTTGAGGCCTAGAATTTAAAAAGAAAATCAAAATGTCCGACTCTGGTCTTGTCGTCGCCTTGTCTGCCACATTTCATTCGTACGCAAAAGATTCACTTTCGTATCTACTAATTCCGTAAATAATTACTTCAATGCTATTTTAACGTATATTCACAGACAAAACAATTACAATTGAGGAATGTTCAACAAATTTGCAAGTACTTAACATCTTCTCTGCACACTTGGAAAGTTGTGCAATTAGAAGCGAGTTGCCATATTACTGCACTCATATCACGTAAGTATGAAATTGAAAATTGAAAATGATGAGCCAAATGTTCACATACAAGATCTGTTCGTGCTGTGTTGCTCTTTCCTGAATTTTACACATGCAAATATAACCTCTGCCAGTTTATAAGCTAAAATATAGGCGAACAAATTCTCGAGTATTGTGTTAAATAATTAGATCAACACTGAGCTGACTTATCAATATATTTGCCATTAGAAATATTTCACAATATTCAACCAACTCTATTTTCTCTTATAACGAAGTCTCAATATCGAGTGTGTTGGGGAAAGATCCACATGTCCGAAAGGAGATTCAAATTGCCTTCCCCTAGTTCTCAGCTGAGGTGAAGAGGAATGAATGACATTCGAGATTGTTATAACAAGTTTTGCTGATATCGCTCCTCACTTTCCGCTCCGCCTAACGCCGCACGTGTGTGGGAGAGCGGCGTGGGCGGCAAAGGGCGACGGGCACCAGAGCCACCCTGCGCCCGAGGCCCAGGGGAGCGTTGCCCCGGCGACCGCCAGGCGCGCCCGAGTCGCGGGCACAAGAATGCTAACCGGCGCAGCGTGGCGCGGCGCGGGGCGGGGCGGCGGCCCGCATACTTTCCTCTTCGCCCTCGCCCGCGTCTTTGAACGGCGATATTGTGACGCGCGACAAGTAATAAAGGTGCGGACGTCGGCGCCTCCCCTCTCCCTGCTCCGTCGGTCTAATTGCGCGCGAGGAGCAAAAACGAGCGGAATCACGTCCCTGCCAATGGTGCCGACCACGCCCACATTCCTCCTCTTGCTCCACCACTATCATCATCAACTTCTCATTCTCCATCCTCTTCACGAACGCCGTCTCCTGCTGCCTCATCAACCCGTTCTCTAACATCACCGACTCCTCCGTTTCCACCATCCTCCCGCTGCCACGGCTTTTAGAGTTCATGAAAACTGACCAGCCCTTCTGGTTTCTTTGCATTTTCAGACTTCTAAAAAATATTGTATCATGGTTCAAGATATTGTTTCTCGTATATGATTTTCTTGCACCTTAGTACTTGTCACTTGTGTAAATGTTACATACAGGCTACTGTAACTAATTTTGTTTGTTCGCAAATCGGTCATCTTCGATCCAAGCGAACGTACAACTGTACTCATCAAGGCCCAGGATATTTTCCCGGAAGTAGATGCACGTACCTTTTTTGGGAGGATCAGTATTTCTATGTTGAATCCGTTTTTACATCAAGGTGGTTAGCCTTGTAGCGATAGCGTATGAAATGATGATGAATGGACATCCAGACACAAACATAACCATGCCCGAGGAGGGATTCAAACCCACGTCCCTTCGGTCCGAGACCGCTACAGCACTACTGCCTTATGAATCTCGGCTACCCGGATCGGGCATTACCATAATTATAGTTAATTCAGAACTCTTCTTTCGCCTGCTTTTAACATTTCATTGATGACCGGGAATGAATATTTTCTTTCCTTATAATTGTAGTTCTACACAAGACTTTATTTAAATGCGTTCTCACACGTGAGCCACAGAGTTATCCCAAATATGTGGGTTGTCCTTTCCCGTCCACGACGCCTCTTATGTTACTATCATGCAAACGATACCTCCCTCTTAGTTCTTCAAACTTTACCAAAATTCAGCTCTCATTTCTCAGAGCAGCCGTTTGAGTTCTTCACTCCTCCTTATCTCGCCACAATTTGTATATAGCCACTTCTTGCGACCTGCGCGACCCGTCTCCTTCCCCTCCCTTCCCTCGGCCTTTGTGCCGGGGCACCGTTTCCGTCCCTCCAGCGCCCGCACTCTGCCCGCCGCGCCCCGCCCGCCTCGCCAGATTTTAATTTGACACTTCCTGCCTGCGCGCGGGGCGCGGTGCGGGGCGGAGCGGGGCGGGGCGGGGCGCGGAGCACAAAGGGCCGATATTGCCGTCGCTTTGTTTCGGCGCGGCGGCGCAAAGTGGCCCGCGTTAACGCATAAACATCATTACCGCGACGCGCCCCCCCTGGCGACGCGGGTGCAGGCGGAGGCAGAGGCGGCCAACTTCGGAGCAATACCCAGCGCCTCCGTCCCCGGTCTCCCCCCCCCCCCAGGCCCCGGCCCCCACCGTCGCCGTCGCCGCCGCCGCCCTGCGCGGGGGTGCGCTCAAAGGCGCTTCCGGCCGTCGCCGACGCGCGCGCGCTCGCGCGGAAACTCGGGAAACTCGCGCAAACTGAGAGAAAATAAGGGCGCAAATGGGGCCCTCTGACGGGTGATCGGCGGGGGGAGGGGCTTCCGGTCCGAGGCACCAAAGCGACCCGCGCCCTGGCCGCCCTTTGTGACCCGGGGCAGAGGTGGCGACTGCCGGGGCGAGATTGGCTCCGGCGATATTTATCCACTGCCACTGCCACTGGCAATACCGCTTTCGTTCGCCAGCAGCTTCCATTCAAGAGCAAACAATATTTTATTGGACGCGTGAGCTCTGAAGAATACACGTTGTGTCCATTCTGAGATTTTTTCAATTTATTTCAATTATTGCCGTACCTTCACTTTTGCAGTAACTATTGGAACAACCAATCGTTATATCCACCAATCATACAAAAAGCATTTTTTCCAATTGTATGTCTAGTTATGTACGCAAGACTCATGTCACTTTCTCTGTTTGCAGGTAAGCGCTCCTCCCCCGTGTGAGTGGCTGCGGTAGGAGCGGTGAGTGGCTGCGGTAGGAGCGGTGAGTGGCGATGTCTCCCCCCCCCTCCGCTCGTCCTCTGCACATTGCTCAACCACAACGCAGAAAATCTTGACCATGACTCAAAACCTGATGCAGGGTGTTCTTTGCTTGTGTATCTAATCTCCTCCGTTCTGCATGCACGTAATGCAATTCAGCACGACATATTGGCGCTGATACATCCCTTCTTTTCATAGGTACAATTCATGGCCCTTCCCTTTTCTAGAGAATTTCTTATACCTCACAAGCAACACCGCACTGCTTTCGCCGTTGCGGCGTGTCCCCTCGCCAGTCTCGTGTGAACCGCACGTCGTCTCCCGTCGCCCCTCGCTCTCGCCCTCCGCCCCAACTCGCGAGCGAAGTAAAAAGTGGGCGACGCGAGGCGACGCGACGTGCGCGGAGTGCGAGCGGGCCCCGCGGGCGGCGCCACAGGCCGCCGGCCAACAACTCCGCGGAATTTATAATTTAAGTTTCATGTAGCGTCGCGCAACTTGCTGCATTTATCACATATGCGCCTGAGAGCAGTGGAAGGAGAGGGGGCGAGAGACGCCACGTCTGGTCTCGTTTCGTTCTCCTCCTTGCCTCGGCCACTCCCTCCGCCCATGGCTCGATATCCACAGTCCCCATCATCTCCCCCGCCTTCCTAGTTCCACTCGCTACACTCTTCAGTACCTCTCTCATCTCACCACATCCCTTATCAGTTCCGATTCAGTTCCCATTCAGTTCCCAACCTCGGTTCCATTCTCCCACCCTACCCGCCGGTTAACGATTGCAACTGCCGATTTCAACCCTGGGTCCCCCACTCCGGACGCCCGTTCCCGGACGCCCGTTCCCGGACGCCCGTTCCCGGACGCCCGTTCCCGGACGCCCGTTCCCGGACGCCCGTTCCCGGACGCCCGTTCCCGGACGCCCGTTCCCGGACGCCCGTTCCCGGACGCCCGTTCCCGGACGCCCGTTCCCGGACGCCCGTTCCCGGACGCCCGTTCCCGGACGCCCGTTCCCGGACGCCCGTTCCCGGACGCCCGTTCCCGGACGCCCGTTCCCGGACGCCCGTTCCCGGACGCCCGTTCCCGGACGCCCGTTCCCGGACGCCCGTTCCCGGACGCCCGTTCCCAGCGCGCCCGTTCCCGGACCCCATCATTGTCGTTGTCGTCCGCATGCTCCTTTTCGTTCTCGTCGCTGCGCCGTTTCAACATTCCTTCCTCTGCCTTCCTTTCTCGCCGTCGCCCCGTGGGGAGGCTGGAGCGGGGTGACCGAGCTTTCATTGGCAGCAGCACTTTGCTTCCGGTTTTTTTGGCGGCGGCGACTTCGGAGGGAAGAGAAAAGACTGAGGAGGTGGTGTAGGAGGGATGCTCGCCGAGGAAATTGAGAAACGCTTGGCAAAAAGCGACTCCTCCACGAAGCATCTGTTTGGGAGGGCGGAGAAGGAGGAGGCAAGAGTGGGAGGGAGAGTGATGAGAAGGGAAAGGGGGAGGAAGGCGTGGTGGTCAGGGCCGGTGCTGCTGACGAGGCCTCGTGGGCCGACGCGCTGAATCGAAGCTCTGGGTCACCTTTAGAGTGGCCATCATAGTTTTTTACCCAGTTGGACCTTGACCAATTTTTGTTCAATCAGTGTTTCACTAAAACGCTCGAAATACTCAACTAAAAACAAGGATCTATGATGGTTATCTTATTGAAAATAATGCATTTAGAAAATGTTTATCAACAATGATGGAATCAAGGACTGCT
Organism: Acheta domesticus; assembly: GCA_031308135.1. Taxonomy (NCBI): domain Eukaryota; kingdom Metazoa; phylum Arthropoda; class Insecta; order Orthoptera; family Gryllidae; genus Acheta; species Acheta domesticus. The sequence continues at coordinate 193,569,141 of JAHLJT010009436.1, read as the reverse complement.
GACTTACAATACGTTCACCGAGAGACCAAATCATGTGTCTCATGTCTCTCAGCCCCAGCCAGGACAAGCTTGGCATGTGTGGTAGTGCAGTGCATGTGACAGCTGGACATGTGGGTCGTGCAGAGCATGTTAGTGTAAGTGTGTATAAGTAAGGGATAATGATGTGACAAGGAATGGGAGGGAAAGATCGCGCGCGATCCGTGATCCAATTGTTTGGGTGCTGCTCCGTCATTCGCCGTGTTGATAGGAGAAACTACGGAAAACAACCGATCAGAGCAGCCAGCCACTAGAATTCTCCTCCAGACAGTGGCTAAATTCGACATCGTTATCTATCGTAATCCTGTCACCTTCGAGACTCGAACCCTATGACCTCCCCGTCAGAAGCACTATAGCCCTGAGCCAACTCTACCGGTCATTACCTCAGTAAAAAGTGCTGATTGTTTAACAGAAAAATACATTTTGGGGGTCATTGAAATTAAATTTTTTCTTTCTCTACATACAGTGTATTACATTGTCCCACGTACAGTAGACAACAACTACGTTCTAGGATCCTTTTTTAACGAAAAAGTGTTTTATCTCGAAACTTCTTACTCCCTGAACATCATCGGCGCCTAAACCTTTCAGTGAATTTCTCCACAACGAATATTCCCCGAACGATTTGACTGGCATTGCTGCCCCTCGAATTTAAAAGTATTTATTTTTGGAGGTACATCACTTAAAGCATCTAGGAAATTTTGGTAATATCAATGATATATCAATTTTGGAATGTTTAAGATATTTTCAAGGAAATTTGAGTAAAATCGTGAAAAAATATATAAAAAAAGTTTGCGGAAAAAGTTCCCAATTTTTCCTTAATTTTTTATCACTTGATGTCATACCACTTTTCATTACAGCCTCTAAAATTGCAAAATTTCCTCACTCTTTTGCTGCTCCGCGAGGGATTACATAAGAGCGCTTGAATGTGTAATGGATACGGCTCATGGACGGAGATTCTGTCCGTAAGTTGGAATCGTAGGCCGTGTAAAATTCTGTAAGTTCAACGTACTATCTTAGGCAGCACTTAAAAATAATCCAGTAAAGTATGTAGTGCTGTAGGACCACTAGTGTGAACCCGTTTCCCTAATTTACTTCCTTAGACTCTCGCTTTTACATCACAAGAAAACTAATTAAGCAGGAAAACATCCTGTCCTTTTAAAAAATTCGCGTCAAAGTAGAATTATTTAATAGCAGAATTGTTAGAGAGCACATGAAAAGCCTCTAACAACAATACCAGTAACCTCAGTGCAGGAACTTGAATGATTCGCATTTGCTGGGAGTTGCAAAGCAGGGGAACAACGTGGTCGAGGCACAGACACGTTGCACGTGAGAACGTAAAAATGACACTATCTCTGCACTTTCGAGCATTTCCCATTAGAATTATTTACTGTCGGAAAACCTTTAAATTTAAACTACGTTCGTTAACATTCTCATTGTAGAAGTGGCACATGCCGTATGCTCTCTCCTTTACATCTGTCGCTCAAACAGTTTGTGTGTAATTGTTGATTGCCGAATAGAATATACGTTGCTGAGCTCTAAAGCACTTTGTAGAGTAGAGTTAACATCAAATTATTACCCTGATTTCAGGCGGGTTCAATTTCTCGCAGTATAACATCAATGTCTTACTGTGATTGGTTTGATCGATTCGTCGGCACTGACTGTAGTCTCACGTACACGTCAATTACCTGGCATTGTCCATTCAGAGCCATGAATCTGGAATGCAATACTCCGCGTCCTATCTGCAGCAGCTGTCAGGTGGTCAGGGGCTGTGGATGTGGATGAGGTGGAAGGGCGGGCCCGTAGCGGGGAGATGCGCACGTCGCGTCGACAGGTTTGTGGGCCATAAAACGAGCGCTCAGTGCATCGGTCGCAGCGAGGCGATCCACAGCACGCGACCGCCCTGCCCCTTCAGCGCCTGCGTCCGCCCCCGACGTTCAAGGCAGAAGGTGGCACGTTCACGTCTTTCCTGATTGCAACATCTCCCACCTGATAATAACTAGGCAACATGATTTATCTTCTGGATTACTACTAAGATCCTTGGTATCGTTACAATTACTTGATATTACTGGTATTACCCTTGGTATTAAGGCAATCATATTACAATAAGAATCTAACACTGACATCACGTTCAATAAGAAAATATATGGAATAATTCACTAGGTTTTAAAAAAGACAAAATAGTAGCTTCTTTGCATAGAACTACTCGCGAAATACGTTTTTTAATACGCTAATCACGAAGAACAGTGTAGGCGAGCTAGATTTCTCGAACTCATCCCGACGTAAATAATATGAGTGATAAATGCTTAGAATAAATATAAAGATAGTTTCTCAAAAATAACTTACAAGTCTCCTTACTATTTTTCGCCTCATTCTCTTCTCCGAAGTGTATGTCTCATCTCTTTCATTGCTACCTCACCAACCATATTTTCACTCCATTCGAGAGGTCTAAGCTGAAGGAACGAGGGCCGGGAGCTGCAACAAGTAAGCGCTGGCCATCGCGCCCATCCGTCAGCGCGCCCCGGCCCCGACCCCCGGCCCTCGGCGCCCGGGCCCCGCCCGCGCCCGCGCACCGCTCAATTACGCCCTATCTGCGCGCGCCCGTCGCCCCCGCTCAGCGGCAGCGTCCTCGCCACCGCCTCCCGTGCTTTGCTAACGGCAATTAAACCAAGGATTTCTTACCATTTTCTGTCATTGACCCCATTTAAACAAATGGTTTGTTTCTTCGAGTCCCTTACATATTTTCTGTAAAATATAAATAATTACGTATTCACGACACATTCAATGACGGGTAAGTGACTTAAGGAAAGTCTGACAGCATAGTATGAAATTTTTAATATTTTAAAAACTTAAACTAGTTAAATTATTTAGACTTTCGTGAACACAGTGATATGACTTTTACTGCAAAATTCGATATAGAAGGGGTTTTTGAAATGTTTATATCTCTCTCCGCAGCCGGTCGGGGACATTTGTAATGACTCGTTTCGTTTCGTAGATAAAATGGTGTTTCATGTCGCCACACTTACTAAATACTGCTACGTAAGTGCGCGTTCTCTGCAATTTGACTAATTTGAATGGTTGTAAACCCCATGTGAACTGTGGGATATCAACGCTATATAAATATGTATAAGAAAACATTAAAGAGTTTGACTCAGATGCAAATGGATATACGAGTACAAACATTTAACATGCACAAACGTTATAGCAATGTAGCAATGATCGCTTTTCTCCGGTAATTAGTGCTAGCGGGATCCTCTGTGTAAGTTCTACGTAAGAGATTGTTGTTTCAGAAAATATTTCAAAACACGGCTTCTAGAGTGAAAATATAGTTTACTTTTCAAATGTCAATATCGTGCTCTGTTTCATCATTTTTATTTCTCCTTTTTTCACTATTCGTTTTTGAAACAAAGGTATCACACGCTTGATCGAAAACAATCAAAGAAAATTTGAATTCTATAATATCACGCACTACAAACCCCAAGTCAGCACAAAAAATTGTTCCGTTTATTTTCTTCAACTTGAAGTGTACCAAGATTCGAAATATGAGGTAGATGTTTAAACATCCATGTATTGGTACATTTTTCCCCTCTTCGTTAAATAAACTATCTAGTAAAAATTGATGTAGTAAAAATTCGGTAACTATCTAGTAAAAAATTGATGTGAAAAGGTCTTAGTACATAAAGTTAATAAAAGTGCCCGTATTTTAATAACAACAAAGCGTTATAATCCTGATAACACAATCTAGGATGCGCATGCTGTTGATATATAATTTTGCATTTTGATATTGAATTACCATTTGCAAAACGAATTCCGATCATTAATATTTACATAACAATGAGCACTTCCTTTGGCTTTGGAATGCAAATTATTTCAACAAGGTGTATTTCGACATAAAAATATTCCCATATCTCTTTGGTTACATTACACTACAAAGCTCAACATGATACCGAATATACAAGAGATATGGTAATCCGACATGTATGACATTGTTGAAAGCTAGGAATATCACAAGCCTGCAATACCATAAAGTCCAATTGCAGCAACGAGGAGTCAGGCACTAACAACCCTTTGATGTGGATATCGCACGCTACTCGGTTTGAAAATGGACGCGGCTTCTGCGTCCGAGTTTGACTTACAGCTTTTGAGTCCATAAAAATCTGTACTCTGCAGGTTTAAAAATGGGTGTGTATCACAATAAACACATACGAATCGAACAATTATTCAGACGAGATTGATTGATGCATCATCTCGTCTACAACCGGGCATTGAATGTAGTTTATTTTCAACTCTACCTCTTATTCAGATCAACATCGACACTCGGTGGCGTATTTTATGGCTCAGCGAATCCGACTGTGTTGGGTCGCTGCAGGTGATGCTGGAAATCATAAAGTCAACAAAAGCATTTCCCCACAGGCGGCAAGCACATTGCGCAAAATAAACAGGAGATAATAAAGTAAATAAATAAAGAAGGGAATTGACAAATAACGTACGCCAACTGTTGCCTTACTGAAACAGATGAGATTAGTTGATTTTGCGTGATGTGTGTGCGTTCCCATGCATAATTTTTCCTCTCCGACATTGTCAGGAAATGCAGCATCCCAGAACTTTTTTAATTCCATTTAAATGTTCTAGTGCAATTATTATATACAAAGAAGTTTGTCTTGCATGAAAACGTTAGAGGACATGATCTCATTCATCTCTTGGTTTCTCTCACTTCAGGCGCTTCAAAGACATTAAAAAATAAAAATAAACTGAAAATGAAATGCATGATATCATATTAAACTAAGTTACATTACTCTAAAACATAGAGTATCAGAGTATCAAACGATATTATGAGACGAAAGATAATCAAAATTCACATTATAATAAATGACTCCCAATGGTGTGTTGGAATGTAAAAGACACTATTATCACGAAAAGACAGTACAGATACTATTCTTTGTACAAAAGTGTTAGAACATTTAAAAAAAAGATTCGCATAACAAAGAATTACATCGAGAATTTCATCGTTCAAAAGTATTCGCAGTTCATCCTGTCTCCACAAAAGCAATCGGAAGAGTGAGGTTCTCTCAAGTGCAGAGCGCGGCCGCGATAGCAGAGAAGCGAATCAATACAGCAATGCAAACAGAGCGCTCGAGGCAAATGGAGGGAGGGGAGCGAACACCTCCGAAAGACGAGAAGGGAAGCGAAAAAGGGAATAAGAAAAAGTATATGGAAATAGTAAAGAAAGAATTTAAAGAAATATAAAAATAAAATACATACTGAAGAACTGGCGAAAAAAAATGTCTTAATCAAATCGATCGTACAAATCGCAAAGTACTGGAACGCGTAACTGCCGCTGGAAAACAGCCCGATAGAAATACTAAAAATCATGATTTTGAAATAGAGTTTCAGATGCTTATAACAACTAATCCAAACAAAAATACCAAAATGTGCAACGATGTGGGAAAAGGACTAAAAATGAGGAAATTGAATTTTTATCTGCTACTTTTTGCAACAGAATCTCTTGTAGGATGCCGAATTTACATTTTCCGGCATTGTTTTTTGGCTATGAAACACCTCCTGCAAAACAGCTCACCCAGTGCAGGGACTGGATCCTACCATGTTCCTCCTCCATTCATTTCACATGACTTCCAACTTACACTCTACACCAGGGTTCACGTGGCATCGCAGCTCCCAGGCGAGGTAGAGGTGCCACGTTGGCTCGTCATCGTCAGATTTTATCGACTTGAAGGATTAATGCGGAAAAAGGTTTTCAGCTCTGGCCGCCACCAAAAAGCTAACATATTTCACACATTGAGTCGAGTAAGAAATGCGAGTCACATTTCCAATCTTGATTCATTAAAATGTAAGAAAAATATTTCAAGTAAAGTTTATTCAAAAATAAAATGCCAGTAAATTAAAATTTGCTTGATGGTATCTTAAAAGCCAACATGAAATTTAAAAAAAAGTATCTTATTGGTGTTCGAAACCGAAGTTGATTAAACCCCACACTTAGTATCTATCATCGTTAACCAAAGGCGATGCTAGTATCCAAGTTGAAATGAAAGGAGCCGTGTATCCACAAAATTTGGAAGCATTTGCTTTAGAAACTCAGTGCATACTAAAGCCCCTCCATTAGATATATAATTCGTAATCATGAACTTCAAGAACAATTGGACGGTGTTATGTATCAACCGGCTATGTGACATCATAAAAGTTTTGAGATAATCATGTTCAAAGGTTTTATGACATTTTCAGCCCCAAAAACTGTAATTTAATTATTTCATTCATTGAAGCGCCAAACTACACAAATATAAGTGGAATATCTGGTGCTTACCTGCATAATGTGAAATTGACAACAGCAGATTTGAAGATCTAGATTTGTAGCCGGTTGTTGGAAAACATAAAATTCCTGATGTGACTGATAGCGTTTACATTTTTCATTAATTATAAGGCTATTTTTACAGATTTGGCGCCAAAATTTTGAGTACACTTAGAACATGGTCCAATGCAACTGATGCCGTCCACATCTCATTTTTATCAAAAATGTCGGAGCTTAGCCGGTTGATGCATAACACCGTCCAACTGCGCTAGCAAGGAACTACTGAGAATCCTTGTAACAAAAAAATCAAGCTCGTAAAATAAATCAGACAATATCAAGTGGTAGGGAGGGGAGAGTAGAAACCCCAGCGCGAAGGGAGATGGAGGCGCAGGATGGGGGAGGGCGCAAGGGGAGATGAGGTGCGGAGTGAGGCCGGCGGCGGGAAGGCGAAGGAGGAGGCAGAGGCGGCTACTGAGAAACCCAGAAAAAAAAAATCAAACTGGAAAATTAATCAGCCATAGGCAAGTGAAAGGGAGGAGGGGTTAGAAACCCAGCGCGAACGTAGATGGAGCCGCTCACGCGTCGAGGTGCGGAGTGAGGCCGGCGGCAGCGGCGGCGGCGCGGCCGGGGGCGAGGGACGGAGGGCGCGTGTCGCAGCGCGCAATCAGCGGAAACCCGCGCCGCGGCGGCGGAGGCGCCGGCGCCATTCACGCGTCACGCGCACACGCCCACGCCCCAGGCGCCGCACCGCGCCCGCCAGCCCGTCACACGCAAGCCCCGGCGTCCCCCCCCTGACGCCCGCGCCCCGCGACGTTTCAATTAAGAGCCGCAGGCGGGGGCGCCCGGCTCCCCGCGCACGTCGCCGCCGTTGGCCTCGCGCCCCGCGCGCGATTAGAGGGGCGTCTGTCGCCACGGACTTTTCCAGCTGCAAGCGCATTTACGTTCATTATCTCCAATTCCCATCGGGACAGGTGGCTCAGGGCATCAACTGATTTCACTCTCGTGTCTCTGACTGGGAGGTTCTAGGTTCGGGTACCGACGGGGGCAGGATTTTCGACACTAGCCTGTCAGCTAGGTCGGATTCAGTCGATGTGTGTGTGGAGGAGAATCCTAGCGCCCGGTTGCTGTGATCGGTAGTTTTCCGTGGTTTCTCCGATCAACACCAAGCGAATGCTGGAGTAGCACCCTAACAAACGGACCACGGACCGTGCGCGATCTTTCCTTCCTCTTCTTTGACCTATCTTGACCCGTAAAACACACTTACACTAACATGCACTACACTACCACACATGCCGAGAGACCGGTCGGGAGATTACAGCTTGTCCCTATTGGAGCGGTGCCTCGCTAGGCGGAGATACCTGGTTGGGAAATCCCCGCTAGCCGACGGTAGGTCGGGTCCAGATATCATACAGCGGGGCAAGACCACCGCCTCCTCCCGAAAAAAACACGAACTACTCTTAGCGGGACTATCGACCTTAGCCGTTGACGCCCCCGGAGTCACTAGTAATAAACGTGCGATTGAGACACGTCAGTTGCCACGGACTTTTCCAGCTGCATCCGCTTCCGCATGCCATACCAGCATTTTCATTCATTATCAACAATTCCCCTCGTATAAGACCATTTTATGGAGGTACAGGGAAACAGTGACAAACAACCACCGTCACAATGATAAGATGAGATGTTGCTGGTATGCAAATAGCATTCCAGACGAAGGGGCTTTATTGTCAGGAAGGCACGTAAAACAATAATGAGATTTAATGAAATTCACAATATGTTCTAAAATGCAGTGATCAAATTCTTAAATATCACATGTTAAAACATTCATTCAATAATATTCATCATTTTCAAGTATTAGCATTACAGCGTTACAGCGTTAGGCCAATAGCCGTTAGCATTAATATTGAAGATAAGTAAAGAAGAGAAAATGTTAACTCTTGACGATGGTTTGCACTTTTTTTGGATTGCGGAACAGCTTGTGAAAAGGAAAGTTAATGTATTTGACCAAAAGCTTATCCTGCAGTGGTGAGGAGAGCGGAGGTTCCTTCGGGCTATCTTCATAACTCAGACGCGAACCGCCAGCATTTTGGCGCTTCGGAGCCTGTGTCCAAATTCCTGTCTTCCTGCCGTCACCGCCACCCCCACCCCCGGCACCCCACCCACCCCCACCCCCACCACTACCACTACCAATACCACTACCACTACCACTACCACCTACCACCACCACCACGCACATTCCCACCAACATGCCAATTCTGCCAATCGCTCTTCCAAGTTTTCCTTTTCACTACATTCCATCTTCAACTTTCACATACCACGTCTTAACTCAATCGTCGGCATTTTCTAGTCAAATAAACATTTCAGTATTGCATTAGACAAGTTTCATTAATCATGAGTTTGCTGCTTGAAATGTAGTGTCAGCTCTCGACCTATCGCATCACACTACCATGTTTCTTTCAAATAAAACCTTTCTTCCATATCTTCATTTTTACACTTCGAATTACTTACTTGCTTTGCTTGTTCTCATTTCCCTCTTTCACCTTTTCCATTCATCATCTGTCTCTGACTTCTTCATATTTCTCTTTCACGACCTTTTCATACCTTTCCCGAAGCTGCAAATATTTCTACGTCCTGTTCTCCCGTGCCAATGGCCGCCCCCCTCCGGTCAGACGCGCCGCAGCCCTCCGTTCCGCTCTTCCGGCGCGGGGGCGCCAACGGCGGAGGGCCCTAGACGGACCGCGCATAATCCCGCCCCCGCCCCCGCCCCCGCCACCACCCCATCCCGTCCTGTCCCATCCCGCCCGCCGTTGCAGGCGCGGATATTAAGAGCGCACATAAAGCCAAAATATTTCCAGAAGGGGAGCGGAAATAAATTCGAAACTTGTCACAAGCGCCTTTCGGGCGCGGGCGATCCGAGCAGATACCCGCGAAGGGCCGCGCGGAAAGCGCTGCGTCGGCGTTTCCGCCCGCCACGCCCCCCGCCACGCCCCTGCGGCCCCCGCTCCCCTCGAGCAGGCGCCGCCCGCCTAACGGCCCCTGGGGAACGCCATCGCTTCTAATCTCCACTCGGACTTTTTCAACTTGTCCGCGCAAACACGACCCGGCTCCTCCATCTCCAAATGGCAGCAACTAAATATAAAACGGTGCGCAGAAAGAGCTCCTGGAGGGCGATATGTAAGGAAGGGCGCCTCTTCTGAACCTCTCTTCTTGGCGGGCGCTCCGCTGCGCTCTCTGTCGTGGTGCTCGGAGTAGAGGAGTCACGGGCGCTAGTTGTCAGGACTCCGATGGCATCTGCTCGCAGTGTCCAAGTGCTCGACTGTCGCCCCGAACGGATGCAACGGAATGAAGGCCAAGCGAAGGGCGAGAATATCAAAAAGTGAAAGACAGTTAAAGAAATCTAGAGAGAATATCTGGAGAAAGTAAGTGAAATGTTGTGGTCTTCACTCCACTAACATCCATAGTCATATATTTAATTTGTGCAGAAAAAACGAAAGAAAAATTATTTCCTAATACTACATAATGATTATTTCAACAACATACTTATTTTCTTACATGGATGCAATTATCTTATATAGTTATTTTTAATATTCTCCTGGGTATATTTTAAAACACAAAATTACTTTCATTATGAGTATATATCTATCAAAATTTTCCAAGAAAAATCAACGATGTAAAAATGTATATTCCCGAGATTTGTCAGTCACGTTTTCCATTCTTTTTTGAGCTTGTTGCATAGGAGATAAACTCAGAAGAACCCAATATAAAATATATTTCTGACTCAGAATCCCTACGTTTTTTGCCCAGCTTCTCTCATGTTTTCCTCATCTCCGAAAGAAGTTCAACCGAATGGCGGGTCGTAAGATAAGAGCCGAAGACCTTTTAGAAACGGTCGGGTTGCGAAGCGAGTCAGGGTCAGGAATGAATCACTGGAAAATCTGCTACATATGAGACATCTCCTCGCGTCTTATCGCACAAGCATTCGTATCTTTTGCGTACACTGTTTGCGTATCCACCGAAATTTTACAAAAACAAATCAATTGCCTGTCAGGACAGTGGGACTGAAGTTGGAGAATCAAAATCCGAAAGTAAATACCTTAAAGATATTAATATTAAAGATGGTAGGACAATACGCAACAGAAAATACAAATATGACATATCGTTGGGGAGCATTTTGTTCAAAATCATTATTTTACCTACTGTAAAAACAACAGATTTGATTATGCTATGATATGCATGTGTATACAGCATATCCCAAGCTTGTCAGTTACGATAAAACTAACAGGTTAGAATGCATTGCGAAGTTTATTCACATGTTTCTTCTTTTTAATCTTCGTGATTATTGTACATTATAACATCGTGTTTATTACACATTACTAATTTAACATTTTCGGTCAGTATGCAAATTATTTACTTCCTGATAGAGAATGAATTTGGTTGATTGACTGGGGAAAGAAGGGCTCGTCAACTGCCATTGACGTTAGTCCCATTCGTGTAGGTAGAGGATATTTTATCCCGAGAGGTGACGGTGATTCCGACCTCTGGATGGTGGCATTCCGCGCCGAACTACATGTCGGCGTGCGGGGGATTCCCCTCATTTTATCTTTCCCAGTGGAGAAGCACTCGCACCATTTGGGACAAGCTTTAAGCATCCGACTGGTCTCTCGACATGTTTGGTAGTATAGTGCTTGTAATTGCCTGTAAGTTCGAGGAGAGGATATGACAAGGACAAGGAACGAAAGATCGCGCGCGATGGCCCGTTTGTTAGGGTACAAATCCTGCATTTGGTTGGTATTGATCGCAAAATTACCGATGAGAGCAGTTCGCTGCCTGAATTCTCCTTCAGATAGCGGCTAACTTTGACCTGAGAATCGATGCTCGTGTTGATAGTTTTTACTGGTTAGCAGTGATAAGTTCAGAATCCCGGTGTTGTATAAATAAAGCAATTCGTTCAAACCACAGAAGTTCATATGATTCAGTCTTCAATATGTATGCATCCAGAATTGATAGTGCAACAATTTTTATTATTCCGTACATAGCTCTTTGCATCCTTTTTGTTATGTTTTCTTGCAAAGACAAGGTCAGTACATAAAACAATATAGAAACAGCTTAAAAGTTTGTTAAAAAGGGTTCTTCTTCCGCGTATATTAGCTTTGCAACAAATATTCTCTTATTGACTTTCGACATCACACGATGATACAAAATTTTATCTTGATATTTCCCCGTTGGAAAAACACTACAATAAATCCTTATGTGTCTTTAAAGCGACGATGTCCCCCTTTTTTCAATTTTCCCCTCTCCAGTTACCCTGGAGAGGCGGGAATTTATTCATTATTCTGCGTACATTTTATTGCTGCAGCCGGTTAGGCTTATGCAGCAGGGAGTGGGCCTATCTACGAACTACTTAAAACCTATCTTAAAAACCTATCTATCTCATCTATCTAACCTCATTAACTACTACAATTGCCGCTTTGGACATTGGATAGTTATGTACTGTTTCATTAATAAGTTTCTAAAATGTTCTTTGAAAATGTTCTTGTCTTCTTCGTTTTCTTTTTCTTTCATTCACTCTCATATTTATAATACTAGGAAAATCCCGGCAGACATTGTTCTGCCCTTCAATCACATTTACTTGCAGATTCTTCACGTCTCTGATCAGGTGAGGTAATATAGGGAAGCGTCGGACCAGCAAAAATGTAATAGAATGTTTAGGAAGAGTTCGTTCTGTGGATTACGGTGTGGGAAATGTTTCTTTGAGGCCTTCGGCCTGAAAAATTTAGTTTTTAAGGCCCTAGAACGCCCCGTTTAGGAGTTATTTAACGATATAGATTCAAATGCTGTCGAGTGTGTCGCAGGTTGCATTTGAGGTGAATATGCAGCGGATATGTAGTGAATATGTAACGCCATGTAGTGAGTTACAACAGAATTAACAACACATAAGCCTTCTCGGTGAAAAAACACGTCGAAGTGCCAACTTTCATGGAGATCGGTCCAACGGAGTCGGAGATTTGCTCTTATGTACATACCATCATCCTTTTTTATATAATTTACAAACCTCATTAATTCACTCATTCATACTGTCCCCCTCACACGGACCGCAAAGTGGGCCTGTTGTCAGCGCCTGCGACGGCAACTGCGCAACCAATCGCTCCCAGGGTCGCAGCGCCGCCCGCGCGCCCGCGGGGTACCGCTGTTATCGCGCGATCAGCGCGCGTGCTCTCCCGCGAAGCGAAGCGGTTGGCAGCCCTGCGGAAGCCGCCAGATGCGATCGCGCTCCGCTCTGCTTCGCTTCGCTTCGCCACTCTGTTTAAACACGCGGCGGGGAAATTAAATTTGGAGCTCGCGCGCGAGCGGGCTGGGTCGGCGAGCGGAAAGCGAAAAGAAAAGCGGGAAATGGAGCGTCGGCCCGCGGCGCGTGAGGCGGCATGCGGCGAGACGGCGGCTGCGGGCTGCCTCTCGGGAGAAACGTTTTAAAGATAACCTCTTACTTACACATCAACGTAAGAATGAATACCGTATTTATGGAACGTAAGCATCTTTAAATTTTCATTAAAATATCATAGTTAATGTATGTAATAATGCATCACTGAATAGTACGTAATGTCACTCATGTTACATTAATTTTTTAATACAACGAATAATTTTCAGTGAACTTTACTTTTCCTTATATTCTATGGATGAAAATCTCTAAGGTATTTGCTAGCAAACAGACAAGACTGAAAACCTAGCAAACGAAATAGTGCTGCAATCATCAAACAAGAATCTAAGCATTTTTTAAACATCTACAATCATGCAAAAACAGCTTTTAAGTCCATTAGAGGGTTCTAATACCCATAGATTGGCGGGTCGATTTTCTTTAAACACACATTGGTTTAATTTGTTAAGGCCAGTCGCTGTCTGGAGAAGAACTGTACCGACATCCAGCTCTTATCAGTATTTTTCCGTGGTTTCTCCGATCCACATCAGGCGAATACCGGAGCAGTACTCTAACAATGGAGCACGGACCGATCTTTCCTTCCTCTTTCTTCTTTTATCCTCACCCCATTCTTACACCCACTTACACTTACAAGCACTACACTACCACATATGCCAGGAGACCGTTCGGGAGCATAGAGCTTGTCCCGGCTTGGACGGTGTCCCGCGGGTGGGAGATACCTGGTTGTGGGAAAACCTGGTTAGCCGACCGGTAGGCCTGCGCCGAATCTCACCATCCAGCGACTGACGATCACCGCCACCTCCCGAAGAAAACATCCGCTACACTTGCGAAACTAGGGACTTTAACAGTTAAGGCTCCTGGAATCACCAATCGATCAATTTAATTCCTAAAAGTTTGGAAAAATTTAATTTAGTGACTTTTCGAAATAACCAACGGACATTCTCCAGTAGTTTCAGCCACGAGCCAGCGCCGAGGAGCGCGGAGGGCCGGCGCGCGGGGGCGCGGGGGGGGGGGCGAGGAAGGGAGTGCTGCGCGGGCGGAGGGAGAAGGCGAGTGCGTGCGGCGGCCGCGATGCGTATCGCGACGCGATCTAAATGGCGCCCATTTATTTATTCGCACGAACGCGTTTTTCCAGCGGACGGCTGCACCGAAAAGTGAATTATATCATTCACCAGTGGCTGCGCGCCGCCGTCATTCAAGTGGTGATGTATTGATTACAATTAAACAAGAGGGGGGAATTATTCGACTCGAAAATGACAAGGAAAAATCGCCGCGCGCCGCTGCGCCGGACGACCCGCCGCCGCTGCGCGCGATCTGCTCTCGCTTTTCTGCACGCGCAGAAAGGTAGAGCCACAATGCTTCACCAGCCGCACGGGTGAATGATAATCGCAGTCTTTCAGCAGCACATTTCTTTCACATCGCTTTACTGTTGTGTAGTTTTCAAATTCGCAAATCGTAAAAAGATATGAATGTTTTGCACAATATTCAGGCATTTTAATTTTATTATATACAATCGAAATTTCTTTCCCTCTGTTACGTTCTTTATTCCCATTTTTACGAATTTATTTTCACTATACGACGAATATCATGCTATCTCTTTTTATTGCATGGAGTACTTCAATCAATGCAAACTTCACATAACCATATTCAATTTTCATTTGGTGGATTACATATCGGTGATAGTATCTTAATCCCAATCACCACACATGTATATTCATATATATTTATTCATTTAGGGATCACGTGCAACACAAAGGCAGACTTTTCAACACATACTTCAAAATACTAATAAATCTCTCATTAGTACCACAGGAGTAAACAAACAAATAATAACGATATTCTCAAATGCTTGTTGAAACTGTATTCAGATGTTATATTAATAACGAAAGAGTTCTTCTGATTCTCGAGGTCTAATGGAGATGAGCATTAAATTTTGAAAGTTATTCATTTCCATTTGATAAGTGCTAGGAAATTACCTTTTCAAAACCCTTATATACTCTAAAAATTATCATAGTATTACATTAGAAGCAAATAAGGTGCAGCAGAAGGCAACAATCATGAAGGAATGTCTTGCTAAGTGAAGAGGCAGAAAATAATGTTGGCCTATTGGTCCACACCGGAATAGTGAGAAACTTCAAAAAGAGGAATTTTAAAATTCCTGTGTGAAAGTCAGATTACAGAACTGTAGAAGAGAAAAGATGAACTGTTAGGAGGAGATGAATACTCAAACGAGATCTGCGAATGGTGGACGTGGGTAATTTCAAATCCACGTTCAATGTTACAAATACACATGACATTTCAATGACAATTCGCATGAACACATGAAGTGCCAGATGGCAGAACAGATGAGCGAGCGCAGGCACGAGCCATCCAGAATCGGCGCGGGAACGGGCGCGGGGCGGGCGCGGGAGGGCGGGCGCGGGAGGGCGGGTGCGGGAGGGCGGGTGCGGGAGGGCGGGTGCGGGAGGGCGGGTGCGGGAGGGCGGGTGCGGGAGGGCGGGTGCGGGAGGGCGGGCGCAGGAGGGCGGGTGTGTGGGCGGGCGCTGGGGCGGGCGCGAGCGCCGGGGCGGGCGTGGGGCGACCGCCGGGGCGGGCGCAGGGGGCGGGCGCGAGGGAGGGCGGGTGCTGGGGCGGGCGCGAGGGAGGGCGGGTGCTGGGGCGGGCGCGAGGGAGGGGCGGGTGCTGGGGCGGGCGCGGGGGAGGGCGGGTGCTGGGGGCGGGTGCTGGGGCGGGTGCTGGGCGGGTGCTGGGGCGGGTGCTGGGGCGGGTGCTGGGGCGGGTGCTGGGGCGGGTGCTGGGGCGGGCGCGGGGGAGGGCGGGTGCTGGGGCGGGTGCGGGGGCGGGCGCGGGGCGGGCGCGGGGGCGGGCGCGGGGGCGGGCGCGGGGGCGGCGCGGGGGCGGGCGCGGGGGCGGGCGCGGGGGGCGGGCGCGGGGGCGGGCGCGGGGGCGGGCGCGGGGCGGGCGCGGGGGCGGGCGCGGGGGCGGGCGCGGGGGCGGGATCGGGGGCGGGCGCGGGGGCGGGGGCGGGCGAGAGGGCGGGCGAGAGGAGCGGGCGGGCGGGCAAAGGAGGGGGCGAGTGCGGGGTCCGAGGGCAGGCCGGCCGGCTTGCCGCGTCCCCCGCGCGCAATATCTGCCTGGTCAACTTCCCCGGAGCGGCTGGGCGCGGCGCGCGCGGGAGGGCAGTTTGCATTACAAAGTTGGCCCTCGCAGTGTTATTGTAAGCGCCGGCCGCGAACGCTCTCGGCCGAATCGGCCCCGCGGGCCAGGCGCCCGGATTGCGGCTGCCGCCCTCGGGCCGCGGCGCCCACGAAGATCGAGCCGCTCCACAAAACACTCAAGCCGTTCGCACCACACTTAGCACGTTCATTCAAATCATCCTTTTCTGCTTAAAAGCACCATTGTACTCTTGCACAAGTTCTTTGCGATATGGGCGTACAGTGGAACGTGTCGTATGAACTTTCTGACTTCTGACACTTTCCGCAGATTTGTTGAGAGTTAACGTCTAAGAATGTAAAAAACTCTGAAGCTCCTTATCATGGATTAAAGTAGGAAATGAATATTGTCAAGGCATTTATGAAGAAGTAAATTCGTCAGCAAAGCCAAGCAATGCATGAGTATTCTGATACACGTCATTTTGCAGCCGATTCTTGGTCAGGCTAAGGCGAAGCAAAGGAGTAAAGCCCACGATCGGCTTCATCTTCTCCAACAAAGATCTGAACTTGTCCAAATATCTCGTTGCCTCCTCCTTTGTCCAGTTCTTCCAAACATTTTCTTTGCAAGGGGTTTCAAAATTTGATAGCAATCTAAGACACGTAAACCAAACTATAGCTAGTGTGAGCACTACAATTGAAATTTAATAAGTGAAACGACATCGGAACAACCACAAAATTATGTTTTTAGAAGCATTATGTTTTTGTGCTAGATCATTTAATACGGATAATAAAATTTAAGAAAAACTATCCATTGCAATTTTTGTTCAAATACTGCTGCGAAACGACAATCACAGAGTTATACTATTTCGTAAACCCTTAAAATTATTTGCTACTGACGTGTATCGCTGTGAGTGTCATTTTTCATTTCAAATAAGATAAACTCGTGTAGCTACACGTTTCATAAGTAAATATTCCAACGACAGTTTATATAACTCCTCAAACAATATAGGTTATATTACGTTCTGTAACAGTAATTTCAATCAGCCTGTACTGAGCATAAAAAAATTAATATGCCTAAAACAAGCATAATACGAGTATTTCAGCTAGAGTGTCAAAGACACCCATCCCAGTCACATTTTCCTTTCCCTTAATCCATTGAGCAAATGTAGAGACGGCTTCTTTATGTGCTTCTGGACATAAATGTACCTTTACTTTTCGCGCACATTTTGAGCTCTTCGAGGGGGGGGGTGTTTGTAGGGGTAATCATGATTTTGTAAGCGGTACCGTCGACCTTCGTGTTTAGGCGTCAATGAGGTAATTCCTTCAAGTCGGGCATCATAAGAGATGAGATCCAAAATTCTTTCGTAGTTTTGGCAAAATAATTTTCATTGCACGAAAGCTACTAGTTCTTTTTACTAAAAACTCTATTTACTTCTTAAACAATATCTTTAACTAAACTATCTTTTCTTTTCTAAACTTTATTCTAATTCAACTTGATGCACAATAGTATAAGAGCTACGGTACATATAGGAGAGCTGAAGGAAACAGGCACAGAGAGCACTTCTCCCCATATACCATACAATTTGAAGGATTTTTGACATTAAATAAATAGATAAATTAAAGGATAATTACTCAAGTTCACAAACAGGGATGCATTCACTCAATTTCCTTCCGTTTGGCCCTTGTCAGTCAGGAACAGATCTTACGTACACTTCCACTGACTTCGCAGTTTGCGAACGCTCAGATGAAAGGCCAAGAGCGGCTGCGCTGCGAAGTGGCAGTGCTTCATTATCGGGATGCAACGGTGACGCGCCTCTATTCGCCATACAGCAGACCACCCGCCCCTTCCGCTCACGCCCTCTCACCCTCCCTCACTCCTACCCTCGCCCTCCCTCCCGTACACCATGCATCCAAGCGCCCGTGGCACGGCACGCCCCTCCCCGCTCCGCCCCAGCCCGCCCCGCTCCGGTTCTCCCCGCCGCGCCCCGCCCCGCTCTGCCGCCCGCTCCGCTCCGTCCCACCTCGCCCCGCTCCGTCCCACCCCGCCCCGCGCCGTCCCATCCCGCCCCGCTCCGCACCGTCCCACCCCGCCACGCTCGGCCCCACCACGCCCTGCTCGGCCCCACCACGCCCTGCTCGGCCCCACCACGCCCTGCTCGGCCCCACCACGCCCTGCTCAGCCCCACCACGCCCCGCCACGCCCCGCTCCGCCCTGCCGAACGGATCTCATGAATTTTAATGCGCAGTGCTTTTACGGAAAGTTGTTGGATGATGTAGATTAAATTCTTCAAATATTTACCGGTTCTTTCGAAACGACCCGTCGGAGCTTCCACAACGCTGTGTTCGCAGTCAGTGATTCAAAGTGAACTGCCCCCCGAACGGGGCTTATCGCCCGCGGCGTTTCAGTGGCCGCCATGAGGTAACGCTGACGACCACCCGATGTGCACGGGCGCTCAGTGAAAAATAAAAAGAGAAAGTCGAACGCAAGCATTCCCTTTGTAATCCCCAAATTTCAAAGAGGCCAGCGAGAGTTCTTTGAAAGTAAGTGAGATGTTCAATGTATATAATCAAGATCTCTTTGGCGCATCAACGTTCATTTTGCAATATATTAGAAACATTTTTTTGAAAATTCATTGGGTTATGCAGACGGGCCGAAAAAGAATTTGGGTCGTAATTGGCCAAAGCGAAGCACGAAGCGGAGATACTCCTAAGCACTGTACCCCCGTTAGCCAAGATGAGTGAATTACGGAACGCAAAGGAGGAATATGTCTAGTATCAACGTGAGCGTAGGGATACTTCGCACAGTTGATAAGAGCTATTAGAGAGTTCATGAAATACGAAGAGATTGAATATGTAGTGACTTTTCCTTAAAGCAATTGGCGCTCGTATGGTGAGTGTGTTTCAAAGCAAGAAATGCTCTTTAGCTTGTATTCACAAAGCTCTGTTCGCCCTGCTTTCACAGCACCCCCTATCAAACCGCGCATTACTCATGGCAATAGAGTTCACTTTATGCCCTAAGTTTTTGGCAACGGTCATTATTTCCTTATCACATCAGTTCTTATATTCACTAGGAAGCGTAAACTCTTTCTCACGAGGGTGCATGCACGCACACTCACAAACACACAGACACACACACAGACACAGACACACACACACACACACACACACACACACACACAAATATATACACACACTTACCTACATACATACATGACCGCAACTTAGTGTCCAAGTTTGGAGGTGATGACGCAAAAATTCTTTCAATGTATTAAATACGAAGTGAATAGCTTGTTTCAAAGTTCGTATTGCATTATTATTATTATTATTTTTATTTTTTACTACTATTATTATTATTATTATTATTATTATTATTATTATTCCGAAAAACGCGAGTGCTACGTCCTTCTCATTCTCGCAGATAAGTCTCATACTCAAAACAGCCAACTCGTTCAGCTCCAGGCATTAGAACTTATGCAGTCATCTGAAGTTACATTCCGGGAGGTAAAGTGTGTATTGGAGGAACACTGTGGGATGTGCGGAAAAGTCACTTGATCCAAACTGTTGCCGCTCACGAGTCAAAACCCTGACCCTAGAAAGCAGCCATCGGAAGTCGATGCCCTCGCTTGCAAGAAATCTGATGCGATGCTTTGAAATCCGAAGATTTCGTGTAATGGATTTCGTGTAATCGACACGTCAATGCTTTAATTTTCATGCAAAAAACCAATTTTGAATCTCATTATCTCAGCTTTGGAATTATTCTTAATTGTACAATTTTTGTTCACATATTCCTACTTATATATAATAATTCTCTAGTAATTCAAAACTTTCAAGACGAGTTTAACATTTCATATTAATGCATTTTACATGATGGTGTAAATTTAGTTACGCTCGAAATATTGAGTGGGGATGAGCAACTGCCCATTGGGAGCCAACACACAGACACACCCACCACACAGACATACACAGACACACCCACCACACAGACATACACACACACACACACCACACAGACATACACACACACACACACCACACAGACATACACACACACACACACACCACACAGACATACACACACACACACACACCACACAGACATACACACACACACACACCACACAGACATACACACACACACACACACCACACAGACATACACACACACACACACACACCACACAGACATACACACACACACACACACCACACAGACATACACACACACACACACACCACACAGACATACACACACACACACACACACACCACACAGACATACACACACACACACCACACAGACATACACACACACACACACACACCACACAGACATACACACACACACACCACACAGACATACACACACACACACCACACAGACATACACACACACACACCACACAGACATACACACACACCACACAGACATACACACACACCACACAGACATACACACACACCACACAGACATACACACACACCACACAGACATACACACACACCACACAGACATACACACACACCACACAGACATACACACACACCACACAGACATACACACACACCACACAGACATACACACACACACACACCACACAGACATACACACACACACACACCACACAGACACTCACACTCACACTCACACACACAAAGAGCGAGGCAGAATCATCCTACGCAGGGAGCTCTAGCTCGCGCTGCATCAGCGAACGCATTCTTCCTTGGGAAGCCGTGGCGCCGGTTGAAGCCGCTGCGTTGCGTTGCGTTGCGTTGCGCGTCGCCCTCGGTGGAGCGGCGGCTGGGCGGAGGGCGAAGGGCTGGCTGGCGTCCGTCGGCGACCGCTGACGCCGCTCCCACAGGATCATCCCCTCTCAGCCATCGCGGGGCGGGGCGGGCTGCCGTAGCTAGCTAGCGCTTTTTTCCGCAGCTTATACTTCCAATGGCTATCTTCACTGCTTGACATTTTATGGTCGTGATTGTCGTTTTAGGAGATCATTTCAAGAATATTTTTCTATTCCCCACAGATTTATTTTCCATAATACTTATAATTACGTTAAATTAAGCTTAAAATACGAGCACCTCAAAGAGTGTAATGATGTGAGAAGTTTAATAAAAAAAGGTCTTCCCCTCACTAATTATAATAATAGTAACTAATACTTAATTAGTTTGCAGAAATTTGACACGTCAATGCTTTAATTTTAATGCAACAAACCAATTTTGAATCACATTATCTCAGCTCATTTAAAATGATAAATACTCCCAAATAATGTTAACTAAATCACATGCATAGACATTGTCATGCTCGGACGTTCTAAATGAAATGTTATTTGAAATGGTACTCACGGTCATTTTTTAGTTTCAGTAATTACTTCACATATTCCGAATAAAATGTACGGCAGAAAACTAATTTTGAAAAGTGACGATCCGTAAATTTCACATGCTTAACTTTTTTCCATTTCACACATTCCCAAGCTTTCCAAAAATTGTCGACACACCTGCAGGTCGCCTTCTTATTTCAGTGAGGTACAATATTTACTCATTTTTATACCTAGACACAGGTATTTTTCAGCTAATCGTGCAATTCGTTACAGAGTTGTCCTCATTCTTTGTACCTATCGCCGCCATTATGAAGCCGTATTGCGTAGCATTAGCCAGAGCATTTCTTCGCCGTAATCTCTGCAGCTGCGCATTTCTGCCTCTACTCCATTTTTCCCCTCTGCACTTTAATACGCTTGAGCTTCTTCCGGGAACCGGAGGAAGAGGGAACATTTTAAGTACCCAATTACCCGAGCCTTTATGCAGTGGAATTCCGCCGCCGCGAGAGCATCTCGAGACGTGGTGGGGTACCAACGGGAGGGGCGGCACGGGGAAAGTTGCAAAGCGAAAACAGGAGGAGCGAAGACGTGCAGGAAGGAACTTGAGAACAGGTGGAGGACGATCAAAAATGCGCGTCGATGAGAACGAAGGAGACTGCTTAAGACACGTGAAATAGATTGACAATTGAACGGGGAGATTAAGAAGAGACGCGGTAACACAAGACGCGATGCGATGGGGCTAGCGGGGAGGGGTGACACGAGACGTGGGCATGGAACGAGACGAGAAGAATCGGGGCGACATGAGACGAGAAGGGGCGGTGCGACACGAGACGAGAAGGGGCAAGGCGAAACAAGGCGACAAGGGGCGGGGCGAGACGAGAAGGAGCGGGGCGACACGAGAAGAGAAGGGGCGGTGCGACACGAGACGAGAAGGGGCAAGGCGAAACAAGGCGACAAGGGGCGGGGCGAGACGAGAAGCAGCGGGGCGACACGAGAAGAGAAGGGGCGGTGCGACACGAGACGAGAAGGGGCAAGGCGAAACAAGGCGACAAGGGGCGGGGCGAGACGAGAAGGAGCGGGGCGACACGAGACGAGAAGGGGCGGGACGACACGAGACACGAAGGGGTGGGGCGTCACGAGACGAGAAGGGGCGGGAATGTGGCAGGGCGAGACGTGATGTCGCAAAACGGAGCGAGGCGTGACGCGATGAGGCGAGACGAGGTGAGGCGAGACGAGGGAAGGTGAGACAGTGAGACTGGGCGGGCGGGGGGGGGGCAAGACGTGGCAGCCGAGCTGTTTGAGAAGGGCGGGGCGCGGCGAGGCAGGGCAGGGCGAGGCGGGATGGAGCGGGGGGCAGCGCCAGGAGGGATGGAGCGGGGAGCGGGGCGGGTCCGGGCGGAGAGAGGATTAGTGGCGAGGAGGCTAAGCCGCGCAATTAATTCGCGGGGGCGTCGCGGGCGTCGCCGCGACCTGCGCTCCATATTTATGACAGCTTGATAGCGCCGCGGCTCATCCCCCGGCGGCGCAGCGACTCAGTCCGCAGCAGGTGCTCAGCGCGCGTGGGATCGACGCTCGCCCACACTCCTGCGGCGGAACGGATCGGAACGAAGTTTGCACATCGAACTCTTTGGCAAATACCGTAACAATAGTATTCTATTATTCAAGACGATAAAGAGATAAAGTATCTCTAAAGCAATGATAGGGGCGGGTAAGGTATCTATCTCGAGTAGACGAAGTATCTTTATCGTCGTGTGTAAAATCGTAATTTATTTTATGGTATTATATTCTATTTCAATGTTTATTATAATAAAAATTACAAAACATGCTAGTTATGCCAGTACAAACTAGTACAAACTCCACGCCAGTACAAACCAGTAGCAGCCCACGCCAGTACATACAGACGAAAGATGGCAAGTACTAAAAATGCCAGTACATACAAACCTAGTACATACAGAACAGCCCATGCGAGAAAAAACATATTGTGGAGTTGCCGCCATAAGCGAATGAGCTACAGCTTAGCAGACGTATTACAACGTTTTATCACGTGATTATAAAGTAATGAAGACATACACTAAAACAATATTTTCGGCAATTGAGTAAGGTCTTTAACATATTGAATAAAAATAAAAAATGTTAAGCACTCTGATATTCTAGGAATTAGAACTACAGATGTCGAAAAAGAGGTGTCCAATTCCGCCAGGATTACAATTAAAAATGAATAATGGAACAGCGCGAACCCTGAATGCCTAAAGAGAGTGACCACTTGGAACTTCAAAGTTGGATCTTTAAGGAGTTTTGTGTTTCTAAGTTGAAATGCTGGAAGTATTGAAAATGACTGCGTAAATCATACAACGAAAATTTCAAGTTGAATTAGAATAAAAGTCATTTTAGCAAGGACTTTCAGTTACAGAATAGTGATTATTTTCTTCTAGCAAGTTAAGTTGTGAAAACGGGAAATTAATAAAAGCCAGTGGCGGCTCTACCATAAGGTCACATGGTCACGTGCCCTCCCACTTGTAAAGGAAAATATTAATAGTGGACTGAAATGCGTGTCATATTTATCGAGTAATAATTCTAGAGAATAATTTCACGGATGATATCGATACTATTTCGCAGCGCTGATAACGAGGTAGTTGTGGCAACAGGGCGAAGTCCGCAAGCTTCGTGTGACCGGATCCCTCACGTTCAGCAAAGCTTTTCCACATAGTGCGAGGAAAAAAGGGAGGGGGTAATGCTCCCTTAAGGCCCTTCACGGTCACAAGCTTTTTGTGACTGCCACTGCAAGCGCCACTTTACAGATGTACAAACAACGCTCGTAGTGTCTGAGAAATGAAATGCTTATTAGCTCAGAGCCCGCGTAATCTTGATAATATCAGCAGCTGTGAATTCTGTGCGAGTTATTTTTTCTTGAGCGTTTGCGTTTGTTGTTTCAATTGAATTCTTTTCTCTTCTCATTCAGACGAGTTAATACATGAGAAACCAGTGAGGAATTTCAAGTGTTTTTCAGTTTACAGCCCTTAAACTTCAAAATATTTTTTTTAGTTATTTTCTAGATTGTTTTCGTGCCCTACCTGGCCTGAAGTTTAGGAGCCGCCACTGATAAAAGCATATAACAAAATGAAGAATGTTATTTCTTACAGTCACGTTCTATCTAACATTATTTATTTATTTGGTTAAAAACAGTTAATGGTTAAAAACACATTTTCTTGAGGTCCATAATAGTCATAATAAAAACGCGAGATTAGCAACATTATTTAAAAAACTAGATATTTTCGTTCCCGAGTTATAGAAAATAAAACTGCAACGATGAACGAACTGCAGATGTGATTTTTCTGCATTGCTAACAAAATAGTAACACCCTCAGCTCTACTCCTACCACTAAAAGCAAAAGGATTGCTCAAAAAACGTGCACATAGTGAAGCTACATTTATGTCCTGAAGCAAAACAAGACTGCGGCCCATCTCAGCATTTGCTCAATGGATGGAAACTGGACGAAAACCTGATCGAGAAGGGGGTTACTGACCCGGAAGCTGAAATTACATTACTTGTTACAGGCGTATTAAGTCTTTTTTAAAGTATACAATACAAATGTAAACTAATTCATTATGTATCATTGTTTTGTTAAAATAAACATTATTTTTCTTTTTGACGATCGGTATAGTCTCTAATTCTATAAAAATAGTTACGCAGAAGAAAATAGTTTACTTTTAACTTAAATTTGTGTAATGGTTTTAATTGTTTAATGTCATCTGGCAATGCGTTGTAAAGTAGCGTACATGTATTGTGTTAGTAGATAATTATTGTAAGACCTATCTATTCTTTACGAAACCAATACTAGAAGAATGAGTATTCGTGAACAACATTTTCTATTTACTAAGGAAAACATAGAGGAAATTTTCTAAGATGAATTATTATTATTCGATAAATGAATTTTGGAAACTGTCATCAATCTTCGGTCTCAAAACCGTGCACACTAATCACAGAAAAGAATTCAGAGTATGAGTGAAGAAATGGTTGGGACATCCCAGCCAACAAATGCGACAACTGATTTACTCTTGGAAATATTTTAAGTACTTTACTACAGAAGATCATGCAACTTGAACGAATTACAAAATCGTTCATTTAATATCATTCTATGTCTTTTACAGTACATGTACTTTTACATTACAGTTGGTACGACGTTAAAGCGCACAGCGTTCGAGATTCTAATTTCCTATTCAGTGAAATTAAGTACCATAGTAGCCAACATGTTGGCAGCCCAATGATAGACTGAACATTCACTACTTCCGGAAACATAATGAGAAGTAAATCAGAATTTGTCAGAATCAATTAAAGCAATGCGAATTGAAGATTGAATGTTCAGCTTGATTTGTGCGGAAATGTTTCTTTCTCAGCGCATTCTGTGCAGCGAGGAACTGAATTCCTGAGCAGCGTTCGACCGGTGGCGAAGATCTCCCAGGCGGTTGCACAACGAGCAGCTGCCCGCTCTAAACAATATCACCCAAACAGAACTACACACGGAAAGCGAACAATAAAAGTCGCCTGGTGAAGCATGGTCAATCGACAGAAAGAGCCTACGAAAACAAGGGAGACATTCCCGCCGGGGGGAGGGGGGGGGTCCTGGGCGAAAGCACGTCGCCTCGCTCTCTCCGTCCACCGCCGCCGTCCAGGCCGTCCAGGCCGTCCAGCCGCCCGCGTCCACCGCCGGGGCAGACTGCGGCCCATCTCGGGCGGCGCCCATGAATCAAAAGCTCATACCGACAACAGGGCTCTCCGGACGGCCTTTGCAATGCAGAACAAACGGCTACATGAAAATGTCCGCGGCGAGAAATATCGCTTCTGTATTCATGAGCGCGCGACACGCGTCGCGGCGGCGCCGACGCTGCGGAGGGGCCAAGGAGCAGGCAGAGTGCGCAGAGGGACGGGCGGGGAGAGGAGGAAGGAACTGTTAACGAAATTGTCAAGAGAGGGTGCAGAAGAGTGAGCAGAGAAGTATGATGGAGGGAGGACAGAGAGAATGGCTGACATGAGAAGGGAAGCAAACAAACTTCTTAGGGAAGGGAGGACTCTGAAGTGTGTAAAAATGGTGTAACAATTATAAAAAGAAATAAGAGGCGACAAAAAGTTACGAAAAGAAAAAAACGAAATGTAAAAATGAGCTTCGCGGCCGGAGCTAATGGATTCTAGCCTGTTTAGGAGTCGTCGCCTTCACTCATAATAAGTATATTCCAATCATCGTTGCCGAATATACTTTGTGGTGTCTCCAGGACAACTCTAAAATTCAAAGAAGAAATACGAAATAAATTACAATACAAAAAAACAATGTATTATATTTCATAAACTCGTACAATACAAAACACAATGATAGACGAAAGTGATAAAAATCAACCATACAAAGATGAGGTGTAATAAGAACGAAAAAAGAAGGATGTGTGTGAGAGGGAGAAACTGACGGATGGAAGCAAGGATAGTACGAGACAGAAATACGAACAAAACTGTGAGAAAATGCAGCTGAAGGAGGATGAAGATGATGCGATAAAGCAGCGGAGGGGGTTCAGAAGAGCACTGAGGCAGCGGCAGGCGAGGGGTGGCGTGGCGGGGGGCGACTGGATATTGCAGAGCGGCGGCGCCTCCCCCGCGGCGCCGCTGCATAAAAACGCCGTTTATTTCGAACTTCGTTATGTGCCACGCTTATAATGCAAGGCGACACTTCCACATTTCGCGCCAACTTGCCTTCCTCTTACACCCGAGTTACATGACCCAATTTATCCCTATGAATTAACAACAGCATTCTCCTCTCTTGTCACGTGAATTTTTCGCCGCTAGAAAAACGATGGGCGGCGAATACAGACTGAAGATTTCTTTCCAACCTTTTATTCGCGCAGCGGATGGTGGAAATATTTTACTTATTTTGCTACGCCAAGTCTTGTGCAAAATGTATTCTCGCATAACATTTAAAATAATAATACTCTTTAGGATAAGTGTATTTTATATAATGAAACCAAAACAGAAGTGGTATGCATGCATATACAGGTACCAATATTGGAAAAGTTTAAAAATGTTTTTCCTCGTCCTGTTAATTTGCCGAATTTCTCTTACATTTCTGAGTACGCTTCTGAGTACTGAACACGCTAGACAGAACTGTAAGAACATTTTAATTTAACTCGTAACAATATCATTCTTCTTGTAGTTACCCTTCAATACGAGATATAGTAGGTTGGAAACTGAACGACATGATGGAAGCACGCTGTGAAAGACGTGACGGGGGACCGTCTACTAAAGCGAAATTGGGAAGGTAATCTACTCTAAGAGCGGTGCTGGAGTTGGCAGCGCTAACAAAAGGCCGACAGCGCCCGACGTCTATGTGCCCCTGACCCTCACGAAGGTGGATCCACACGTGACGACCATTCAGTCCCCAATAATATTTACATAGTGAATACTCATGCACATAGACCTCGCGGGCTGTGTCTCACCTACAGATAAACAGTACCACGATAAAACACGTTCATCCATGTTAAATAAGCCAAAACCTCTTACTCCGCAACGTTGCACAATGACCAACCGAAGAAGTAGCCCAACTCAATAGGATTCTCTTCTGCAGCGAGGATACCCAATGAGCCAGAGGGGCTTTACCCCTCGCCCGACCGCAGACGCAGCAACGTATGTGCTGGGGCGGGGGCGAGGGGCGAAGCGGGGGCTGGAAGAGCCGCGGGCGCTGGCTGCCCCCAGCGTTCGCCCGAGCGTAAATGCGGTGCTGCCGCTTTGCATAATGCCCCTTCGCCTTTCCCCGCGAGCGGCGACGGCAGCGCTGCTCGGCGCCAGCCGAGACGACAGACCGACTAGGCCAGGGCCGTCAGACGAACGAGCACGCGAATGGCCTACGCAAAGGTTTGAGGCACGCGGCGATATGAGCCTTAGTGAAGTCACTCGTGTCACAGGCGGGAAGCAGGGTTGAGAAAACTTCGTGCGGATTCGGCGAGTTAGGGTCAAACATACGGGTTGGTATATCACAAAGAGGCATTTCTTAATTTGTACGAACTTTTAACTGAAATTCACATGTAAGCAGAAACTGCAGTTATACTAGCATTAATCATTTACACCAAGGAAACATTCACGCACGTTTCTTACTTAGTATTAGAGAATGCAATACATGAGAAATGTTAACTCTAATTACAAATAACTCAAATGAATATTTTAAAGAAAATAAATATAAAACAAAATATACGTTAAAATGTTTGTAGTCTCTACAGAAGATTTCGTCATGCTTTTTAACACTACTCTTCTTTGTTATTAAATTGTTTCTGCATATTAAACAAAGTGCATCACCTCCGCGCTCGCTGCACTAAGAAAACAAGAGCCCATTCGGACTGAAACTTGCTATACGTTTTCTTGCGTTCCGCCATGACTGCCTTCTGTGCATCCCCTGAGAAATCGGAGCGCGGACTCCCCTTGGCCGCGGGCACTGTGCACCCTAGCAGAGCGCGAGCGCGCTCCGAGCAGCACGTGTTCCGTTTGAGAGGCCTGGACTAGGTCAAGGGCAGATCCCCACTTGCAAGTACTTCCCCATTTTGGACCGGGAATTTCGCACTAACGCTAGTACATTTCCGCCTGTTAACAGCTGGATAGCTTCTTTTTTCCGCTCGCATGCAGTATATTTTGGGCCACATTGTGAATCTTATACTTACCCAATAATCATGTGAATATAATTTTGTCCCTCGAAAAGCCTTCGATGGTGCCGAACTCTGCTTCAGTAGAAAGACAACATGAGCATGCGCAGATCACAATAGCAGTTTTGTGTGTATGACCGTACCTTTTGCTTATTTACTACCAAATAATAGTAAACTACCGGGCAAAACCCATGGCCATGATTCTCGACCAGTGGTTTAATTCTTTGCAAACTACTTTATTAATATTAAATTGTTCCTAGCATGACATGAATTAGTTTTTCTCTTTTTCATTTCAACGCTCAAGTTTGCTTTGAAAAGTTTCTGGTGAAAATGTACTTAGGTAAAAAACTTAATGTTTTGGAAACGAGCAAACTGAAATAAAGGTTATGATGTAATTGTTCAGTATAAATTAAATATGTCCTTTCTTAACTTCGTGATCTGTATTGAACGCACTAGACTTTCAAGACACTGATTACAGTGATAATCGTTAATTTATCATCATGCCTTTATGATTACATTTTTGTGTCTCGAATATTTCCTTTCAAATACTGTTAATTTGGAAACTGTATTTATTGAACAATCAACATTTTAATATTAATGCATCATATTGTATATAATTAGAATCTTATGCGATGGAAATTATAGTGAAATATATCACAGGAACGCCAGGACGTTTTATCGAAGAAAATCATGAATAGTTGGCAATTTCGACTTTCCATGATTAAGCACTTTCGCAGTTCGCGCTAGATCATTTTAACTCCATAGCACCAATCGCAATCACTCTTCTGCCTCATTTCCTGATTCTTTGAATCCTCGATCACGACATCACTCGAGCCCAGGTCTGCTAGACTTCCTCCCTCCCTCCCTCCTACCAGCCCTCTTCCCCGCCCAGCAACCCATCGTGACCCCTCCCCGCCTCCGTGCCTTCCATACCCTCCTCACCACGCCGCCGTCACATACCCTCCTATCCGTGGCCCGCTTCTATCCTATGGTCCCCTGTCATCCCACTCACCCCCGCCGCGCTCTGGGTGACTGCTATACCTCGACCTGCACCGCGGCCGAAGCGTAAAGTGACCTGCAAGGAACAGCACTGCCAGCGCCCTCGCATTCCGGACGGCGCGGGGGAGAACTACGGCGGAGTGTTCCCCCGAACCCCAACTCACCGCACGTCGCCGCATTCCTTGCGCACCCAACCTCCCACCCACCCACTCCTCCCCACTTATCTACCCCCTCCTCGCAGCGGTTTCCTCTTACATTCTCCCTTATCTAATTTTACCGCGTTTCACCTATTGTATCCAAACGGAAATTCCTTCTTCATCCATAGAGTTTTGTTCTTTTCTCACAGCAATACGCGTTTTAATATAAACTAAATTATTTCACTTCTATCATTTTAAAATTCTTATCGAGCGCACATTCCTATGTCAACATTTAATATCGTTTACGCTAAGATTTCGGAGAAAATAATATATTGTAGATTAGAGAGTATGAAGAAAAAACAGGACTATCAATATTGAAACAGTTCTCAAATATTCTGTAGTCCTTTTCATTGGCTTAGGAACTCAGTTGGTTTGATAAAGGAAGCCTTTATTCTTCCCGAAATTTTTGTATGTAACATTTCATTTTTAAAAACTTATCATTTTCGTTTCTATCAAAAAATGATAACGTCTATTTCCTCTCCTAAAATGGATAATAACTAGCAGGAATTACACTTCACTGTATGATGGGGATAAAAAACGTTATTTTCACATGTAACGGTCATTTTATTAAATAAAGAGCATCATAAAACACTTTTGAAGGCCAATAAATCGCATTCTAGAAATTTTGAAATTCTGGTGTAGTACAGTAAATACATACATTAAGCGTAAATATATCTTAAGCAACTTTATATTATGAAGTAGATGATCAGCTTTGAATAATTATCGATTATCTTCGAATTTCCCACAAGCAAATAACTGAGTCTATTTCTATAAAGATGGCTATGCCATCGAATCTGCTCTCCTTATGAATAACAAAAACTTCAGTAAAGAAGACATCCTTATTTATTTATAATTTCGTCGACCTGTCATGATTTACTATCTACCCTTAGCTTCTACATCGCCTACCAACAGTCTTCTCGCGCCCTTCCCCGTTCCTGCACCCGTCCTCTGCTCTCACTCCCCTTCTCCCCCTTCCCGCGCACTCTTCGTCGCCAGGTATGCGGCCCGCGCACCGAACACGGCGTGTTATTTACGTCAATTCCGGCGCGAGGGCCGTCGCCTGTTATCGGGCGCCGGAAACCCGAGGCTGTCGTTGCCGTCTCCGCCACCTCCACCAACGTAACCCTCCCTGCCCGTGCCGCCTACGCCGTCGCCGTCCCCGTCCTCGCAGCTCCCGTCTTCCCCGCCCCCGCCGTCGCCCCCCGCCCCGCCGTCGCCCTCGCCCCCGCCGTCGCCGTCGCCCCCGCCCCCGCCGTCGCCCCCGTCGTCACCGCCCTTGCCGTCGCCGCCCCGCCGTCGCCCTCTCTGTCTGTGCCGTCATTACCCCTGCTGCCGCCCCCGGCGCCGCTGCTACCCCTGCCGCC
This sequence comes from Acheta domesticus, assembly GCA_031308135.1. Lineage (NCBI taxonomy): Eukaryota > Metazoa > Arthropoda > Insecta > Orthoptera > Gryllidae > Acheta > Acheta domesticus. Next base: position 193,537,680 of record JAHLJT010009436.1, on the reverse strand, counting down.
GTCCCCGCCACCCCAGCCGCCCACGCTCCCGCCGCCCACGCTCCCGCTGCCCCCTCTCCCGCCGCCCCCTCTCCCCGCCGCCCCCTCTCCCGCCGCCCCCTCTCCCGCCGCCCCTCTCCCGCCGCCCCCTCTCCCGCCGCCCCCTCTCCCGCCGCCCCCTCTCCCGCCGCCCCCTCTCCCGCCGCCCCCTCTCCCGCCGCCCCCTCTCCGCCGCCCCCTCTCCCGCCGCCCCCTCTCCCGCCGCCCCCTCTCCCGCCGCCCCCTCTCCCGCCGCCCCCTCTCCCGCCGCCCCCTCTCCCGCTGCCGCCCACGTCGTCGCCGCCCCGGTTGTCACCGCGCCCGCCCCCGGCATTCCCGCCCCCGCCGTCGCAACCCCCGCCGTATCGCCCTTGGCGCCCGCTCGGCGCGACGCAACGGCGGTGGCGTCGGCGGACAGGGCGGGTGCGATGGCTCAGGAAGGCGATAAAGAGCCAGCGGAGAGGCTGCAGGGCGAGCAAGGGCTGAGGGACGGCCGGAAGTGGCGGGGCGGGGGAGAGAGCGGGAAGGCGCAGGAAGCCATCGCCAACTCCCCGGAACAACGCCCCCGCAGAGTATACGGAGTGATAACGCCAGCTGCCGGCGCGGGGCGGGACGGGGCGGGGCGGGGTGGGGCGGGGCGGGGCGCTGGCGGGTGGCGCAGCCATATGACAAGGGTTCGCTCTTAAGTTTGTTTATGCATCTCGCTCGTCACCGCTGCGCGCGCCTGGTACGCACAGACGCCCGGAAGCAGTCGCGATCGCGAGGAAGCACGGCATGAGGTCATATCCGGCGGGAAGAGGAAATGCGTAGCTGGCGAGGCATGCGTTACTGACACTACGCACGTTTCAGTGTTCTCTAAAGCTTCGATGAAACTTATTATGGTCCTATACTGTTTGCTTTATTAAGTAAGAGCATTCAACATGATTCTTTGTTAATTTAAAATTGATTTACGAGTGAAGCACGACTTTTAACAAAGTAAATATTAAACAAAAAATATTAACTTACTAGGGGCAATGCAAATTTCCTTCGTGATTTCTTTAAAATCATGAATAAAGCAAACAACTGTCTTAACAAAAGAATAGGTATTGAGAGTACAAAAGTATTCTGATTAGAACATTTCATTGTTGCAAAGGGAATCAGTTACTGTTAGTACTTACTATTATTAGGCCTACTTACTACTCTTAAAAATGCATGAACCCTTAAAAACTTGATCGTTGACACTGCTTTGGGAGAATGCTAGCATACCACCAGCTGCCATCGGATCAAGCTATGGAGAATATTACGTGGAAGATGTTATATTTTTTAACATTTTCGAATTACTACCACACAATAAAAAAATTCTTAAAAATTTGAACATTTATCACATGACGCCTTTCAGATTATGCAATGAACAATATAATACTCAGTTTCTATATGTGTTAAATAGGTTTAGGCGTTGTAAAAGACGACCAAATGAAATGTAGTAAATCCTGCAATAAAATATGCTGAAATGGAAGGAAATGCTAAACCGCAAAGGTGCGGAAAACTTATCACAATGCCCTTGATAAATTTTCAGAGTACCTCACACTGTGCGTACTTTGGTTAAACTATGTCGTTCATACTATGATTTACACTCTTGAGTAGAGCCATTAGCCATTGAGTAGAGTTATTTTTAAAACGTAGGGTTTACATGAGTACCTCCAATCACTATGAATTTCACGGTTTAGAATTGTGTTATTATGCATCCCTGACATTTCATGGTATAATTTCAGCATAATTCAAATAATGTTAAGAAAAATATTTTAATAAAGAAACATTTTATTACAACAGTCAAATCTATAGAGAAAACATCAACTTGTTGGATTATTTGTAATTGTACAGCTCGCTCGTTGACATAGGAAATAAGGCAGCCTGAAGTGCAAATATGCAAAACTGTAAACACAGCACCCTGCAATTCATAAAAGGGAACGGAATAGACTCGAAATATTATTGGAATATTTTTCCTAGGTTAATACTTTCTTAAAACAACAGAATTTGAAATTCGTGGGCAATTGCTTTGCCTCACCCCAAAAATTTACCGCCACTCATATATTGCGCGTGACGTAAAACTCCGACAAAGCGCAAGTGGTTTTATTTGCTCTATCTATACTCATTCACCAAATTCAGCAGCGTCAAAGGGATGGAACCCGCGACTAGGAGCTGCGAAGCACCTTCGGAATCAGCTACAATATCGAGGAGCAAGGGTAAAATAAATATCTATCGAATGCCCGATCTCTCACGCAATCGACTACCCTTCGTCCTGTACCGACCACCTCTGTCCTTCCAGGAATAGCGGCACACGTGGAGGAGGCGAGCGGCCGGGCCCCGCCCCTCGCTGCGCCCGTCGTTATTTACCGCGCACGAAGCGGCGGCGGCGGTGGCGGTGGCGCTCCCCACGGGCGCGTCTGTCAACAGGTGCCGCGCGCCGCACGCGCCTCCGCCTCCGCCGCCGCCGCCGAGATTGAAGGCAACTAATTTGAAACGCGGGGGCGACCCGGGGCGCCGCGCTTGCAAGGGAATAGACAATTAACTAGAAGCGCCGGAGACTGGAAAATGTGCGGACTTAGCAGTCGGTGTGGAAATCCATGAGACTTTGCTGCGCGCGAGGCCTTGAACGGGGCTTGCCGGGGAGGGCACGGGGTAGAGGAGGGATCAGGACAGAGCAAGGGGCGTGGTAGGGCACGGAGCGGGGCAGGGCAGGGCAGGGCAGGGCAGGGGGCGGGGCAGGGGGCGGGGCAGGGGGCGGGGCAGGGGGCGGGGCAGGGCAGGGCAGGGCAGGGGGCGGGGGCAGGGCAGGGCAGGGGGCGGGGGCAGGGCAGGGGGTGGGGCAGGGCAGGGGGCGAGGCACGGTAGAGGGCGGGACAGGGGGCGGGACAGGGGGCGGGACAGGGGGCGGGACAGGGGGCGGGACAGGGGGCGGGACAGGGGGCGGGACAGGGGGCGGGACAGGGGGCGGGACAGGGGGCGGGTGTAACGTCAGACTCTGCCAACACTTTTTTTGTAGAATCTTCCGTTACAATTACTGTAACTACTTTTTTTTAAGTAGTAACACTTCAATTCTTTTTTTATTTTAGTTTTTATTTACATTTTTTTGTACAATGTACTTCAATACTGTACCTTCTTACGTTGTATAATTATAACTTACATATCTCATCAGAGGAACACGTTTTACGTTCAATTCTCTCTCTAGATCTCATCAATATATCCGTTGCTAACCTCTTTCTATCACAACCTGGGTACATCATATGTTTCTTATTTATAACATAACAATGTAAAAAATGTAAACAAACATTGAAATTGTGCGAAACGTTACACGGGACAGGGGGGCGGGACAGGGGGAATGAGAGGAGTAGGTGAGTCCTAGCGTGGCGAGATGGGGCGAGGCGGAATGGGGCGGAGCGGAGCATAGGGGAGGAGTTGTCTCGCGACAGGCGGCGCTCTGAGCGAGGAGAGTTAAACGAGAATTCTGTTCTCTGACCCTATCCTATCTTTACCCTATCGTTCTTTTATGCGAAACTGCGAGACCTTATAAAGCTAATGGAGCGAATTTTAATCTTCCTGAGATATATACATTCTTGATTTTTGTTAGCGAAGATACGAAGAAACAGCAAACAGAATGCTATACATAAATGCCCGTCTACTACGAAAAATATTTGTTCATTATTCTGCACATTCAATAGGTGATCAAATATCTGGAAGCTGAATAAACCAAGACGTCGTGTCCGCGGACTAACTTCAGACCGACCTCATTCTTCTTGATACTTTGTGTTTTGAAGAGGCATTTAAGAATTTTCTAAGAATGATGCTGATGGGGAATCTTGGAAGAAGAAAAACAAGAGAAAGGATCGTATTCGTGGATCTACAAAAATAAGTTTCTTCTAATGTCAAACGAATTAAAACAACAACAAAAAATCGTAGATTAACAACAGATATTAAAATTAGTATAAAAGGTGTCTGATAATAAACAGACACATTTGATACTCATTTTGCATCCGTTGTATTTGGCCGAAGATAACACATACATAGAGTAATTGTGTGAAATTTATTGAGCTTTGAGTGTGTAATCATCTTAAAACATGATCGTTTTAATTCCTATTTTTTTGGTTTAATCTATTTACTTATCGCACCCCTTCATTTCTGCATATGCTTGTCCCTAGGTCGGCTAGGCGGCTTAGTGTCCTGCCACCCCTCGATCGCCACCGTGCATTTGACGAGCGCATCGATGCCGCCGCTTAATCGATTGTCGCCCAAGCCGAGCAGATGACGGATGGAGAAGCAGCACCGCGCCCCTCTGCACCCACACCCCCACCCCCACCCACAATCCCCGAAGCCTTCAGCTGCAGCGTCGCGCCGGCACTTGGTGTCGTCTCAGGGCGGGGGCGGTCGACTCACGCGAAGGAAGACCTACGGGCGAACTGTTGAAAGTGGAACTCGAAAGCTATAAAACGCCATGTTTTAGTTGAGCGACAAAGGATGATCAGATAGGACAGTTTAATCAGATGGGGCAGTATTGTCAAGGTCGATGGCACGAGCGGGAGTCCGTGGCGCGAGTGCCACGACGAAATCGCCCCTTCACGTAGTTCGTCACCCCGCCACCAGAGACAACGCCTTCCCTATTGTAAAACGGCGGTGTTATTAATAGTTTCCTTTCCCGACGCTAGTTGCGCAGAGTAGCTCGTGGCATGCTACGGAGCCACGACGCGTGCCACTGTCACCAGTAGAAGACCTTGACATCACTGTGATAGGGGATTAATGAACGATTGCACCAACACAAAAGGATTGCTAGTGTTCGGAGGAAACTTAAAGGGAAGTAAATTTAGGGATGTCGCTTTTCTCAACATTATTTCTATATCCAATGAAAACTGCTGAAACGACCTCGTCAATTAAGCGAAAACCTCCTTTAACTAACATTTTTTTGTGGAATAAATTGATTTTCGTACAAGGTACACGAGTATATTCCATCTGTTAAGATGTTTCCTTGCTCCGCGGTCAGTGTCCAAGCATATTTCGAAGTATAACTTGTATTACACATTACTTGTTGATAAATTTGCGATTTTGATCCGTAATGTTATATAAAACGAGTGAGGAACTGTTTATTAAGTAACTTTCGGTTTTGGAAGGTCATGTCAAATTACATACAACAAGAAGCTCTTATATTGCGCTTTGTGGCTTTATCTGAAAGTTTTTCAAGGTGGCAACTGCAACTTCAAATCAGTTTAGTTCAAAATAAGTTCACGAATGGAAAGAAACAACCAGTGGAGTGAGTTTAAAAAGAAGCGTGTGAATATCAGGAATTGAATGTGCATATGAGATTTTTAAGTGAGTATGAGAAAATAGCTTTCGATATTTTTAGAATAACTGCAATTAACTTTTCATTAAATAAGTATTAAATAGTAACTAACATAATTTACCTTAACAAGCAATACTTACTAACTTCATTACAAATACCAGTTATTCCGCTTCTCGTACTCTAATAACCTCCATGAAATGGTCACGTTTACTAACGACGATTTTTCTTCAGAATCACTAGTTACCGTTTAAAATGAATATTAAATTAACTTAATATAACACTGAGAATGGCTTTTTAAAGGTAATTTTTTAACGTGATGGCAGATATATTTAACAGCGCTGCTTACAAAGCAAGTTCTCCCAAGAACGAGCTATAGTGGGTACACAGTACTAAACCAAATTACCAGTGGCGTAGCGTCAGGGGACGCAGAATTGGTGAGCATCCCGGTATATAATATTAACAAAGAACCCTAAATACTGTATTGATAACCTTACAAGTGGTCCGTTGAGCGAAACACGTTTTGTATTAATTTTAAATTGATTTTCTATTATTGAATTAGGCGGGTTGTTGAAGCTGGGCTGTGATTGGAAGCTTAAATGCTTCTAGCGTCTGCCGCGAGATTGCGACGAGCCATGACGCATGCGCAGATAGTGAGGTTCCCCTCTCCCCTCTTTACCCTGCCCAAGAGAAACCCAACTGCTTTACGCTAACATCCACTGTGGAAAGAAGCACGTTTGTGCACGAGAGTGCAGCACACTTCAGGCGGTCAGTAAATTCTCTCTCTCTCTCTCTCTCTCTCTCTCTCTCTCTCTCTCTCTCTCTCTCTCTCTCTCTCTCCTCTCACTCGGGAGTCCCCGCTTGATCATAGAAATAGTGCCCGACTACTATTTCTTAATTAATATCCAAGAAATTGAATTATCCCTTAAATAGATTATTTTAGTCTGCAATGTATAAATTAACAAGTGGTCTCATTGCCCTTCGCGTATAAGAATTAAAGCTGAGCCATTGTATAATTTGCTTTCAAGACATCGGCAGTCCTGACTGCTGTGAGGATTTTGCAGGAAGCGCCTACACCACCGTCGTAAGCCAATCGAGATCGTGGAAGTAGTTCCAATGTCTGCCTTGTGTTGATGAAGTAGTTGATAGTAACATTGTGTGTTATTGTTGAGTATCCCCAAACGTGCGAGTCACGCTACGTCACTGCAAATTACATCAAACATTAGTGTGTTGTGTCCGAAAAAAGTGCTGATACCTACATTAAATTAAGTTCAGAATGAAATGGCACTTTTTATAATATATTTTCATATAAGTTTATGCAATGATTGATTAGGTTAAAATATTCAGATTTAACGACGAAAATGCACATCGGATGGGTGATGGACAGCGTGCTAGCTTTCTGTGAGGCGGTCCTGGTGCGATTCCCGGCTGGGACCAACACAAAGCTGTAGCTTTCTAATACAAATTGTCTCAATTTCTTCGTATGTGTGACTAAATAAATCCTAGGCAGACCAAATAAGCCAGATAGGGTGATAGGAATACGTCCTGCTCGTCATGTGTATTCCTTACTCCCAGGTGTGGATAATAAATAAAACCAGGGCCCAGGGCTGCAAACACCGCTAGTTGGATCCAGCTCTAAAATGCCAAACACGCACATAAAAAAGAGAATGTTCACTTCGGAAAGTCTCAAAGAAAAAAGGTGAAATAAATACGAAAAATGAATAACTTAAGACGCATTTAATTTACGAAGTCTAGTAATACTGTCGCTGCCTTGCAGGCTGCTGATGTCATAAATTCCAACACAAGCACATGCAAGACTTGCCATGGGAAGCGGAGGTCGCCGAGATTGGGGTGCTCAAAAAAGAGGGCGGGCGAGCGGTAGCAAGGGAGTTCTCGGTGTTGCGTCGCATTGGCCAGCTGACACCAACCATCTCTTCTTAAGAAATTAATTCCTTTCTTAACAACAACAAACTTTTATGAATTCACAAAACATTCATGGTTCTAGTTCGTCAAGAACTTACGGAAATATTCAGAAAACTATCCACAGCTAATCTACCATAGCTATCGTGGATCTGAGAAATCGATCTACTCACATCGACCTCTCAAAGCATTCTGCTTATTAATTTCTGCCAACAACTTCTTCTGTTGCTAAGCAGCACATACGACTAACAAACTACTACGTCACACCGGCCAGACGCCGGCCATTTCACATGCCCCCTCCTTCTTTCCCCTCTCTCCACCCTACCCTCACCATTCACCAACTTCACCTTCTGCTTCTCGTCTTGGGTGCTCGACGGTTTGGGCAGCCGCGGTGGGGCTTCGGGTCTTTTCAGAGGCGTCCGCCTTCACTTGGAGAGCGCTCGTTTGGCGACTTTTTTTCTCATGGAAATGCAGCGACACTCGGGCCTTGGGCCGGCCTCCGACCGAGAGAGCAACCGCCGCCCCAGAAACCTGCGTAAATCCCCTCCGCCATTCACTGTAGTCCCGCCGCCGCCATATTTCGGACCGACCGGCATTGAAAGAGCGCCGAGACTCTGACAGGTTCGCAACATTCAATATAGAAGTTCTCGGACGGCTTTGAAAAAAAAATCTCCAGTGGAGTCGAGTGGCCAACAATGAGAGAGATTTAACTCGGCCCTTAAACGAAATACATTTCAGGAAACTGTCTTGGGAAGGAAATCTACTTCGTGAAGCCAGAAATCTTGAGAGAGAATATGCTGTACAAAAGTGTCGAGTCAATTTACTTAAACCGAGTGGCCACTTTCGGAAAAGCTGGGAAATATCATTCATCTGAAAAAGCCAAAAAATGAATTTAGTAAAGAATTGCTAGAACTCAGTGCAAGTTTTGAGACAATTATAAAAGGAATAATAAAATTAATAGAATAGTTTACTTTGACACAATTTTATTTTGTGAGCGAATATGAATAAATTTGAACTCTTCATAGCGATATTAGAGCTGACAAATTAATAGCAAGTTCTCAAATTTTGCTTCTTTTAAATTTACCAAATGCAAAACATGTGACTAATTTTACTACTGATTTTTTCAAATGCACCAGAAAAGTAAGAAAAAGCCAGGGCAATATTCCGTTCGCAGAAAAGTGGCCATCCTATTCAGGTATCATACACCTGCAATGTTTGTCTCTCCTCCAGACAGTGCTGAGTAGTAGTGATGAGTGTGCGGTGAGAAGCGCTGCGTTGGCGGAGGAGGAGAGAGAGAAACGGCTGAATAAAGCATAGCGTGCTCTGCGGTGCCCAATGAGCCGGAAGAAGGCGACGCCCCATTGCCGCGATGAGGGCGGAGGCGGCGGAGGCCACGCGCTGCACGTGGAGCGACGTGCAGGGCAAGCGCACGTTGAGCTAATATGGGCGCGAGGGGGAGGGAGCCTCGCGTAAAGGCTTAAGGGCGGCGCCGGACACGTGACATTAGGACGGACGGGCGGGTGGACGAGGCTGGGGAACGGAGGGACCTGCAGGATGTGGACTGAGATGATAGGGCTTTCCAAGAGAACAGACACAACAAAACAGGCTCACTAATAGAGCAAACATTTCGTTATGCGACAAATGTAAGAAATGAAATAAATGATTGAAATGAAAACGACCGAGGAAAATTAGTGTGAATATTTCGCTCGTGAAATTAAAACCAATACTGTTTAACTATGCATGTAAAATGCCCCAATCAGGAAGGTGTATGTTTCGCTTCATCTATCCGATTATTCTTACCTCTTTTAACGGGTCAATAACAAGTTGTGTCTCAGCTATCTTAGGAGGTGGTATGTATCCATCGCTGTATTGATGTGCAATAAAGCGCGAATGTACTAGAACATAACCCCTCTGATTTTAAAATGCTTTCAATTATATTTAATATTGGGCGCGTTTTGGAACTCTGTTGGACCTAACTTCATTCGAGGAATACCACTCGTACCATCACTTAAATACCACTCGTGCTTTGGAAATTCTCAGATAAATCCCCTTCACTTCGCGAGTCGGGGATTTATCCATAAATTTCCAAAGCACTCGCGGTATTACCTATGAAAGTGTAGTAAGTAGTATTTACTACCACAAGTAAGTAAAAGTAGTAAGGGTGTAGATAAAATTATAAGAGCATGACAACGAACAATACGGGAACGCTGCCTAGCTTCCCGCTGGAAGGAATGTCTCATGGCACAACTGGGGCAGCGTCAGCACATGGAAAGCAGAGCTGCAGAGCTGCAGAGAAGCAGCAGGAACGAGCGCAGCCCGGGAGGTGGATCGAGGGGAGGGGGTCGGGGAGGATATTTCAGCGCGCGAATGTGGCAGGTGGCTGCGGGGGCGGGGCGAGGCGGGGGCGGTGGTCATAAGCGTCACGCCTCAGCGCGCCTAATACCGGTGGCTAACAGCCTGCGAGCGGCGGCGGCGGCGGCGGGTCTTTTTCCTTAACCCCCTCGAGCCAGCGCCGCCGTTAGGCGCAGATGTGGCGCAAGAAATGCTAATTAAACCGCGCGGCGGCGGCGGCGGGGGAGGGGCGCAGGGCATACGCTCCGCCGCGCCGCGCCGCGCCCGGTGGAGGAGTAGTGGCAAGGGGGGGGGAGGGGCGGAGGTCGCAGCGAGGCCCCGCGGGGCGACGCACCGCCGCCGTCCGCCGGCGCCGCAGTCGTTGGCCGCAGGTGGCACCACTGGCGCCCTCGCCCTTCGCCCTGGACGCCGCGCCGAGGGCCAGAGGGCCAGGCTTGATGATGCGGCGGGATGATGAGGGAGCGGCCACATCATGCAGGCGCTTCGCTCCGTCATTAGCGCGCGCCGCGCATGCGCATCCGCCGCTGGATTCATGCGGAATGTAGTTGCGCGGAACGCAGCTCATACTTCACGGCGTCGTCACTTCGCTCGTGTTGTGAATAACACACGTTTATGCCTGCTACTATGGTGCCACGGAAGCGACTGTCGTTATCAATAATGAAATTTGAGAATGGAGGAACCACTAGGATGGACTTCGTCTTATTTGCGCTGCCGTTTCCCTTACAAACAAGCTTTCCAAGTGTCGACAATTTAAACTTTGGTATACCACCTGTTCATCTACTTAGCAGTGCTTTATAATGCATTTCGAACTTTCATGTAAAAGGAATGCATGTCGTGCAACAATACACTTACTCTGTTTCTTCCTAGAATACGCTTTACAGAACAACTGAGGCCCTTCCTTGTCTCTGGAATGATTGTAGGACACGCAACATGTAAATAACAGCTACGTTTAGACGCAAAACAGAGAGCTAAGTTTTACATGCATACAGTTTGTCGCAAATAAACTCCGCTGGTTTTCTCAGTATTTCGTACATACCCTCAGAATGCAGAAAGACGTTACTTATTCGAATGGATGTGAATATATGGAATGATGTGAATGGATGTGAATACATATTCGAATGGATGGAATGAATATATGAGAATGGAACATCTCCATTTTCAAATTTTAAACGATTAATTTAGGGTTATAAAAATGCTAAGGGCAAGATAAAAAAATGTCATGAGACAGTCCGTGTGAGGGTAGATGTCAATGTGTCAGTCATGACAAAGGCGTAGACGATGGTGATACAAGTAATTAAGAGGAATACTTTTGAATAGTACGAGTTATCTCAGTTTGGTAGTACGCATGATAGAAATTCGTTATAACTCCTTAAGAGTAAGATATCCTTTGATGTTACGGTGGCAATGTTGATATCCCTTAAGTTAACACTGTCTGATGGGGATGCAGATGGCGATGTTCAGGGTGATAAAAGTGAGAAAAGGCGTTGCAAGCGTACAAGATATAGTTGAAACGTTTGACAGTCGTTTAAGTGTACTGATGAAGTCAAGCAGCAAAGGCGCAGTGATCATGTTTATTCTGAAACTATATTACAACTTTCTGTGCAGGAGTCTTCTGTAAGAGATTACATAATGATCCGACAACAATGATCCAATGAATAATAAAAAAGTATGTGAAAGCGAGAGAACAGGCGAGAAAAGACAGAACCCTGAGAACCCCTACCGCTAACTTGTTTGTCCTTCACTGATTGTCCTTCACTGTTTGTCATTTCTGGGATTTGAAACTCGCAAATCTACCGCGTTGATCACAGCTTCCGGAGAGTCGGGGCGAAAGGCCGGCGCAGCCTCTGGCGGAGAGCGCCGCCTGGACGAATGGTGCGCGGCGACCTGCGCAGGTCGCGTCGCGCGCGTGGATTAATCGCCCTCTCTGCCCCTCCCACCTCTCGGCCCACGCCCTTCGCCCGCGGGGGCACACCTGCGCTTCGCTGCTGCTGGATGCTGCTTCTTCACCATCGGGCGAGGGGACCGGGGCGAGTGGTGCGCGAGGGCGAGTGGTGGGCGGAGGTGAGCGGTGGGCGGAGGCGAGTGGTGGGCGGAGGTGAGCGGTGAGCGGAGGTGAGCGGTGAGCAGGGGCGAGCGGTGGGCAGGGGCGAGCAGTGAGCAGGGGCGAGCGGAGGGCAGGGGCGAGCGGTGGGGGGTGGCGAGCGGTGGGCGGAGGCGAGCGGTGAGCGGAGGCGAGCAGGGGCGAGCGGTGAGCAGGGGCGAGCGGTGGGAAGGAGCGAATGCTGGGTGGGGGCGAGTGCAGGGCCAGAACTAGTTGTGGGTTGGGGCGAATGTTGGGCGGGGGAGAGTGCTGGGCGGGGGCGAGTGCGGGGCGGAGGCGAGTGCTGAGTGGGGGCGAGTGCTGGGCGGAGGCGAGTGCTGGGCGGAGGCGAGTGCTGGGCGGAGGCGAGTGCTGGGCGGAGGCGAGTGCTGGGCGGAGGCGAGTGCTGGGCGGAGGCGAGTGCTGGGCGGAGGCGAGTGCTGGGCGGAGGCGAGTGCTGGGCGGAGGCGAGTGCTGGGCGGAGGCGAGTGCTGGGCGGAGGCGAGTGCTGGGCGGAGGCGAGTGCTGAGTGGAAGCGAGTGCTGGGCGGAGGCGTGTGCTGGGCTGAGGCGAGTGCAGGGCCAGAACTAGTGGCGGGTTGGGGGCGAGCGGTGGGCGGGGGCGAGCGGTGGGCGGGGGCGAGCGGTGGGCGGGGACGAGTGGAGAGCGGGAGCACGCCGGGCGCCGCCGCTGCCTATTTCAATTTTTCTGCCCCCTTCCGCGTCCCCCGGGAGCACGCAGTCGCCATCGCTCACGCCCCACGCCCACGGGGTCCCCGAGGACGCACCGCGCCAATGGAGATGGAACGGAGGAAACGTGCGCAGAGCAAGGGCGAAGGAGAGGACAAGAACGCGGTGCGGAGGAGCCCGACGGCAGAGCGCGGGCAGAGTGTCAAAATGTGGCCACCCATGAGGTGGAAGGTCAGGGTGCCAGTGGCAACGAGCGGCACGGAGAGGGTGGAGCGTGGAAGGGGGGCGGAGAGTCCCGTGGGGGGAGAGCGTCGATTGATTTCGCGCCATCGCTCTCGCCCACCTGAGCTCCGCGCACGGGTCAAGGGGCCGCGGGCGCCCAAGGGGGCGTGAAAAATCGCCTGCGAGGGCGGAGGGGAGGCAGTGCATGGAGGAGAACCGCCTAGCCACATGCCACCTACAATTTACTCGCGAGATGCTTTTCGGATGAGCGCTGTTCGCGAGTCTCCACTTTTTCGTCGTTTGAAAGTTTTCAGTAATACTGTTCTGTTGCATCGACTTAACGCAACCTAACAGAGGAATGAAAAGCCACTCTAACGGCTGGTGTCCGTTAAGGGTTTGACAGTCCGCTGTCCGTTAAGAACGATCCAATGAAACGAGTTTTAGTTTAAAATGCTGATGAGTCCGACAATTCAAAGAAAAACTATTTTCTTATTGGCATTATTTTTTCTTATAAAAAGGTAGAGTTACGAAAATTTCTGAACGATTTACGGCCGACATAAAAAAATTGACTTTGTTGCTAATGATTTAGGCTATTGCGTCAGTTTACAAATTTCAACAGCGTCAGTCAATTGTTTTATATCAGTCTAATGACGTATTGATATATAAGCTAAGGACTTTCACAAAAGCATTACTCTGGGTACTACAATATCATGGAAGAGGAAGGAAAACGATCATAAAATTCATGCCTCCATGTAAATGGTTGTAAAATTGTCTACATTTTTCAGTTTTGTTCTTATTTACACATATTCAATGCATTTTCATATTCGTGAAAATTATCTAGTTGAAAGGGCGGACACGGTTTCGTTTGCTCGCACAATCATTCTTGCCCATGTCCCAGCGAACATGATCAACAGTCACTCAAAATCCAGCTGCAGCGGGCAAGCGACGAAGTCTGAGAGCTTAAACGTCGCTGGTAGCTCGATTAATTAACGACTAAGATAGAAGGAAGATTATATGAGTACTTTATTCTAAAATGGTGTAATTGATGCGTAGAATGACATAAGAATAATGTAGGCATAGCATACGAAATATTCACAGAGACAAACAGACAAAAAATTACTATTTTATAGAAAATTGTATTAATCATATTTTCGTCGTCATGAGTTCATATACTATACAGTTAATATTTATTGTAAGTAGTTTTATAATAGTTATTGTTGTGATTGATTATTTCCTAACTCACGTTAATCACAAGGCCTAAAGTGTACATAAATATAGTCTACAAGTGAAAAAATTAAGTTAATAAGAAAAGGTAGTAAACAAATGCCAAATCATTCAATAAGCTAGTATAAAAGTTGCATATCATTATATTCAGACGAACTCTCATCCCTACATCCAACACAATGCATGTTTGCAAATACGTGCTCAGGTTTTGAAGACCTGCTACTGCAATTCGTGCAACTAGTTACCATCAAAGCGTTACAATTAATGTATGAAACGAGGTCTATTTCATTTCACCACTGCCATTCTGTCTCCATACAAAAGAAATATTGAGGTATCTAAAAATATGTTATTAAAAGCTCAAAAACTTCAAATGTATAGAATATCACTTTCAACAACACTAGGGGAATGATAGATGTTTACCACTTTCATTTCAGAGAGAATGTTTACATGGAATCATATTTTCATCCTCTCTCTTTGTCAGTGCGATAGTTTTTGTGAGTGGCGTTTCAAATCGCAAAAAATTATATTCAGTTTCTAAATGAAAATACGGACACATTTCCAAGCTTCGTTGCATCAAATATTTGTGTTCTGAGAGGAATGATATTCTGGATTCTAGAAAATTCTAGGAAATATCTAAAAAATATTTTCAAGGAACCTCGTAATATCAAGATAAAAGTACCACAAAAGCAGAAATAGTTATGTCAATTCTTTGAATGCGGGAATCCCACAAATGAAATTCCAGAAAGTGAAATTAAAACATATGAAAGGGACTAGCACCCATGATTTCTATAAATACTTCACCCGCTTGCTAATTTTTCTTCTGTATACTGTAACAGGTAATTCACGGTAATATACTCCTTATCCTCTCGCCAAAATCACTACAGAAAGGCCCGACATTTTGTCAAAACATTATATTACGTGGTTACAGAAAATTTCTTTGGTCGCAGGTCGTGGCTGGCCCCTACGGGAATTACCTGTAAACTAACGTTCAATACTGCAGCATACCCAGGCTTCTATTTAATTCACAATAATAACACATTTTCTGTGAAAGAAAGGAAAACTTCGGAAAAATTCCGTTCTCATCGGTTTATTTCTATTCAAAAAAATGAGTATTCACATGGAAATTCTCTTCGCTTTCGTAAAACCCTTACCCAGTAACTAGACAACATGTAAATACAACAATACGAAGACACACACATACACACCCGCTTTGCAACATCAACAATACAATATGATACAATAACACTTAAAAATCCAAATGATAAAACCAACTGACTGACTAATTTATGTAGGAATTCCTACTTTGTAAAAATATTTATCTAATTTTTTCGTACGTACATTGACCATTTGTTAATAAGAACACTTAGTTTTTATAACCTTGCTCAGCGACAACTCGCATGCACTATGTTTTAGAAAATACTTCACAACATCTCTCTCAACTAATTTGCAAAGAATTTAAATTATTTTGTCTTAAACATTCTTGATCTTGTACATATTTTAACTGGAAATACTACACAAAAAAATGCGGGCACTTCCTTTGTCGAAATGCAGCCAGCACGTCGTCGTTGCCCCAAATACGGTCACCAGCGTGCCCAATTGCACGCGCCGACAGATCAGCTTACACCAAAACTGCATTCACCAACTTTCAAAAGAAAACCATAGCCTCCAAGAATTTCTTAATTACTCACGACTGCGTTTTTTGCGAAGCATCTACAAAATAAATTTCTTCTTTAAGTATTTGTCGCGTCAGTATCTAGTTATTGCGACAACAATGGACGCCGTCGCTGCCTCGCGAAAATAAAGTTCACTATGTAAAAATGAAATTACAATTCGTTCGATAAAACTTTCAACCGTGTCTCACAGAAATAATTGCAGTTTTTTTTCACGTTCATGTTAAAACATATTCGTCTATGCCGCGTCGACTTGCTGCGAATGTACTAAGCCCAAAATCGTTCACGTTTCTCAAAAAAATTCTATGTCCACCAGCACTGCACTAGTTCGATGAAAAATATTCTAAGTCCGGTTTGCACACAAACAAATTTTAACACAGCCTAACATAAATTCGGTGTCTTGCCTCCACGAGCTGACTCAAAAGTGACACAAAATCAGCGTCGACTCATCACCTAAGTTCGTGTTGTCTACTGTTTTTACAAATGCCAGCGAATTCCATTCTTGCATTCCTCTATTGTTGTTTCATAAAATTTTCTAAAATCTAAAATATTAGTTATTTTGACATGCCATTACGTTTATTTATTACTATTTGTGCTGAACGTCCGAGTTTTATTGCTAAAATACACTTTTCTAACGCTTAATATGCCGAAAATGAATTTCTATGTCGAAATTATGCACTGCTTTGGCAATTGTTTTTTGACATTATTAACACATACAAGATTTCTTCAAAATAAATAATTCCGACGTTCTATAAGTCTTTTAAGCATTCCATAATTTCGCTAATTTTAAATTATGCTGATTTGCAACGCCTTTCGTCGCCCACATCACGGTTTCTTCATAAAATCTTGACATTTATATTATTTTATTTGAACGTCTCACGAGAACTTTTCTCCATTTATACATATTCAAAATTTAAGCGAACCCATTGTCCGATTACGTCCACACAAACACCAAAATGTTTATTTATTCCATCTCTAATTCGTTATTTTGACAGACTTTATTTCTGATACGCGTTTTCAAAAATTATAAAATACAATTTTTCCGCGGCGCGTCATTCTTTTGTTTTGTCACTATCGATTCTAGTACAGGCCGGCCGCTTAGCTATGGTTCATGTATAGTTGGACCGCTTCCTGCTATAGTCTATTCAATGTTTACATTTATTTCGAAAACTGTTTATGGGGGATTTCGGGGTTTTTATGTAATAGATGAAATCATAACAATACATACGAGTAATTTGCAAACTGATTTATAAGACAGTAAATTATCACGTTTTGGTACTTGCATAGACTGAAAAATGAAGTACAGAAATACAACGTCATTCGGGCAACGAAGTGTTGGACATTCGGTATGCAAAACTGCATTCACTTTTGAACGCTTGTATGGACTTTATAAAGTTACATGACGTACAAGATGATTAAAAAATAAATATTGCATGCTACTGTTAGCAAAAGCTGAAGAATTGAGTAACGAAACACTGTGTCTATAAACAGTATTCAGACCTTGACACATAACGTTGGGTGGGATTTCGTACGCATGTTTGAACGTGGCAAAGCTACCCAACACCGAACAAGGCATAGGAAAGGGACAGATATCATTAGGGCGAATGCGAGCAAGACGGCGAGAGCGAGAGGGCGAGGGGACGAGAGGACGAGAGGGCGAGAGGGTGAGATGGCGAGAGGGCGAGAGTGAGCGAGAGGGCGAGATCCGCGCCCCCTTGCCCTTGTTTGTGCCAACTTGACGCCAGATTCATTAAGGCGCCATCGTCATTTTTTATTAACGCGCGACGCCGCTCGACTTCTTCCGCGCGAGAGGCAATCTCCCACAACGTATACCCCCTCAGGGAAACTAACTCGAGACTTATTTTTCACGCATGCAAACCCTGTGTACACGCTACAGATTTTATATAATTCTCTGAATACTTTTATATAGCCTTATACACCTGTGGTTCAACGATGGTACGTAATCTATACATACAGATGGGAAACAGGGAAATATGTAATAATTCGCTTCAAGGCATTCACAAAATCCATGGCAAGCGCATTAACTTAAATGCTCAACACGAAATGTTTCCATGTCATGAATAACAAAACATTAATATTTCTCTCTAAACTGTGATAAGTAGTCTCCTTATGACTCACGACTTTCACATGAAAATTTAAATGTAATATTATACAAAAGCGTAGACCACTACACATCCAAGCCAATTCTAGCAGTTGGAGGCCAAGGTGAGAACCAATACGGCGTATTACCCTTTACACAACAACAACAAAAGTGTGAGAGGGCGGAGAGCGAGAGCGAGAGGGTGAGAGGGCGAGAGCGAGAGCGAGGGTGAAAGGGCAAGGGCGTGAGCGAGAAGGCGAGGAAGAAGGCGAAGAAGTGGAGGAGGGAAAGGGCGAGGTCACGACCGCACATCTCCCTCGCCCGTCCGGTAACCCGAGGCGCTGCGCAGCGCCCCGCCCGACGCCCGGCGGCGCGTAGACTTCGGATTTCCGCACCTCCGCGCGGCGCGCGCCCGTTTAATTATTGACGCCGCAGAAGCGGAGCACGCAGGAGGGGGTGGGGCGCCAAGGCACCGAGGAAGGGGTTCGGTGGCCGCCACAAGAGACACCAAGCGGCGACAGATGCGGTTACGGCTACTGTGGGATTTGACGGGCGATCGGACAAAGGAGCCGTTGGAAGCCGATTACGGGAAGGACAAACTGCGAATGGCACGAGTCAAGAGAAAGCGAGGACGAGCTAAAGGAAGCTGATAAGTGCTGCGAAAGATAAAGCGCGTGCTGCAAGTGATGCTTTTAACGTAAAATAATTAAAGTGCGTAAATAGCAACCATAAAGATTCTTCCATATTTTATTTTTGAATTGTTCAACACCTGTCATGAATTCACAAGCCACGAAGTCTCTCACACACACAACTTATGTATGTTATGGTAACAACTACTGTATGTTATGGAAAAGGAAAAATCATCAAGAAAACTGCTGCTCAGAATAAGGTTCTTGAAATTCCACGGAAAACTTTTGTCGATCTGACCGAAAATAATTCGCTGATGAATCTTTTACCAACTGAAATGACATATTCTATTAAAAGATGTCTCCGATGTCACAACATTGTCTATAATACAATAATACGTATTTTGTGAAAATTTTATTGCCATTTTAATGCGAA
Source organism: Acheta domesticus (assembly GCA_031308135.1). Taxonomy (NCBI): domain Eukaryota; kingdom Metazoa; phylum Arthropoda; class Insecta; order Orthoptera; family Gryllidae; genus Acheta; species Acheta domesticus. The sequence goes on along the minus strand of JAHLJT010009436.1, from coordinate 193,519,037 downwards.
TAAATATCTCAGATTTTGTGTCCAACGTTCTTGTAGTTCAATGAAGAATTCAAAACATCTCGCATTTTCAACGATAATTGTACCGCAGCCGATATGACTGCATCCGACAAAGATACACGTAAAACAACTCTTGACAAATTGGCAAATAATGTTATTTAGGAAGTATGCTCATTACAAGTAACGTACAGATCTTTCAGAATCGGTACAAGAACCGCCGTGAAGCCAATGCGCGGGGTTAGGCACGGCTTCCTTAAGAGTGGGGAAGTGGAGTGGGGGACGAGGTCGGGGCGTGGACGGAGCGTGGACGGAGCGTGGACGGAGCGTGGACGGAGCGTGGACGGAGCGTGGACGGAGCGTGGACGGAGCGTGGACGGAGCGTGGACGGAGCGTGGACGGAGCGTGGACGGAGCGTGGACGGAGCGTGGACGGAGCGTGGACGGAGCGTGGACGGAGCGTGGACGGAGCGTGGACGGAGCGTGGACGGAGCGTGGACGGAGCGTGGACGGAGCGTGGACGGAGCGTGGACGGAGCGTGGACGGAGCGTGGACGGAGCGTGGACCGGAGCGTGGACGGAGCGTGGACGGAGCGGTGGACGGAGCGTGGACGGAGCGTGGACGGAGCGTGGACGGAGCGTGGACGGAGCGTGGACGGAGCGTGGACGGAGCGTGACGGAGCGTGGACGGAGCGTGGACGGAGCGTGGACGGAGCGTGGACGGAGCGTGGACGGAGCGTGGGACGGAGCGTGGACGGAGCGTGGACGGAGCGTGGACGGAGCGTGGACGGAGCGTAGACGGAGCGTGGACGGAGCGTGGACGGGGCGTGGACGGGGCGTGGACGGAGCGTGGACGGGGCGTGGACGGAGCGTGGACGGAGCGTGGACGGAGCGTGGACGGAGCGTGGACGGGGGCGTGGACGGGGCGTGGACGGGGCGTGGATGGGACGTGGACGCGGCGGGGACGCGGCGGTGACGCGGCGTGGATGGGGCGTGGACGTAGCACGGACGCAGCGTGGACGGGGGGGGCGAGGCTTGGGGGGCGAGGCTTGGGCGGCGCGTGGGCGGGGCGTGGGGCGGAGCGTGGGCGGGGCGTGGGTGGGGCGTGGGCGGGGAATGGGCAGGGCGTGGGCGGGGAGGGGGCGGGGAGGGGCGGGGAGGGGGTGGAGAATTGGGGATGCAAGTGGCTGTCTCAAGTGGCGTCAAACGGCTGTGCAGGCGACTGTACACTCCGTCCTGTCATTAACATTCAATTAACATGAGCCTATCCGCGCCCCCTTGCCCTTGTTTGTGCCAACTTGACGCCAGATTCATTAAGGCGCCATCGTCATTTTTTATTAACGCGCGACGCCGCTCGACTTCTTCCGCGCGAGAGGCAATCTCCCACAACGTATACCCCCTCAGGGAAACTAACTCGAGACTTATTTTTCACGCATGCAAACCCTGTGTACACGCTACAGATTTTATATAATTCTCTGAATACTTTTATATAGCCTTATACACCTGTGGTTCAACGATGGTACGTAATCTATACATACAGATGGGAAACAGGGAAATATGTAATAATTCGCTTCAAGGCATTCACAAAATCCATGGCAAGCGCATTAACTTAAATGCTCAACACGAAATGTTTCCATGTCATGAATAACAAAACATTAATATTTCTCTCTAAACTGTGATAAGTAGTCTCCTTATGACTCACGACTTTCACATGAAAATTTAAATGTAATATTATACAAAAGCGTAGACCACTACACATCCTAAGCCTAATTCTAGCAGTTGGAGGCCAAGGTGAGAACCAATACGGCGTATTACCCTTTACACAACAACAACAAAATCGTATCCAATTTCCCCGTATCCGTATTCCCTTTAATAGAAAGTTATTGAAGCGATATATTACAATGGACTCGGCTTCTGAGAAAAGTTCAGCAGCGACGTTGAAAGGCTGCTGCGCATTTTTAAAGGTCTGGAGCGGTCCTTGGCATCGCAATTCGCCGAGGGCCCGGGCGTCGTAAAGCCCCGAATTTCACGCCGCTTAATTTGTTGTCGGCGGCGCCGTCCGTTCGTCGGACGGGGAGGGCGGGTGGGCAGAACAATAAAACGCGGCCTGGGCGATTGACGCAGGTAATCGCATGCGCGCAAAGCGCCCGAAGCCCTCCGCATCCGCCCGCTGACTGACGGCCGCCCTGAGCGACAGAGCCCACCCGCCGACGCTGCTGTTTATGGGAGCGCCAATCGCTTCCACTCCTCGTCCCTTGGGCCTCGGTTTGTTATGCGCAGTGGCACAAGCAGGTTTTGTTTTTACGAGAAGGGGTGGAGGGTATACGTACAGTGTGTAGTCGCCTTCATATTTTCGTAAAAGAAGCTTTTCATGTATGAATAATTTAAATTATTTTCTTATTTATTTATTATTATTATTTATAGTTACATCTTCGGGTTGAAGATATTTAATGACTTTAGTTTCACTTCAGAAATTGATGTACTTGCAGAAAATTAGAAAACACTATAATTGCAGGGGATTGTATCGGGATTGAAGCACCAGGACATCCTCTGCCTTGATCCACGGTTTATAGTTGTAAACATTACAGATTTCTTTACATTTGACAAAATGCGACTAAGAATCCTAATTAAACTGTTTTTTGCAACAATATGAGTTAAATGAAAAAAAGAGAGAGGATCGATAGGCACTATAAAATAGAAAATAGGCGGGGAAAAACACTAAAAATTCTGAAAAATAGGCACTAAAATAGACATTTATACCCAGAAAAGGCACTTATGAATGAGTAAAAATAAATCACTGTCGATATTTTTTGCTAATTTTACATTTTATTATGGCAACAAATTACTACAAAGGGATGGAACCAAATGAGATATACACGTCAACCATCGTAAATAATAATTTTTCATGTTAATCTCACGTAGATGACAACTCTTTCAACCAACCTATTTAAAAGTAAGTAGAATATATATCTGCTAAACCCAAGAAGAAAGTTCCAAACAGACATCTTGAAAAGTATCGAATACTGAAATACTGTATTACTATCTACTGTATGCAGTGTATTACTCAATTCCATTCAAGATGTGATGAAGTAAGCTGTGATCTCTTATCACTGAAAATATTTTTGTAGCTTGAAAACGACCTTTCTACCTCACATGAACACATAGGTGCATATTTCACAGACGACAGTTCCACGAGATCAAAATTAGGTATCTCACTTTTGCCTTTCAATATCGAACCCACTCGTGATTCAACCAGAATTACTTTGCAATACTTTTTCAAATTTTGCCACCACTTCTTTTTGGATGTTTTAATGAGGCTTAGCTTAAATAAGTTTGAAGATTTCAACCTGTAGTTACTGCATCCACCACTAAAATACCAGGTGTTTCACGGAAATGAATAGCAATATAAGACAGAATTTTCTGCAAAATTTAAAATTAATAAGGTCTTTTTTGTTTCAGGTAATAAAGACAGCTTTGTCTTTGTCACAAAAAAAAATACAAATTATATTAGTGGCATACAAAGCAAATGCGTTAGAAATTTTCTAGACATTTATAAATTATACCAACTTTTTAATGGAAATTCGCAATTTAAGAGAAGTGGTTGGGCTGAGAAATTAATGTTTAAAGCCTAGGTACATTGTTATGAAGCGCGAGTTAAAGTCATGGTTCGCGAAATCATAAATTAAAAGGAAAACGTCCTCGAAAATCGAAAATAAGGCGAAAATAGGCATTTTTGTCTGCGGGATTCTCGGTCGCGGGTCGTTTGAAATTTACACTCATTCCTTAATTTGATACCAAAGAAAGGTTACAATTCTTTCTGTTTGAGATTTGGTGCCAAATTTGAGTTATTTTCGGCACCCTATGTGTAACCAATGGTTAATAAATATGACGGCACTAAAGTAGTTTAAAATGCCATATGAAGCCAACTATTTAATTTCGTCAAATGCAAGAAGGATTCAGGAAGAACTTTAAAATGCTTCATATCAATGCTTTATATCTGAACTTGTAGGACTCATATCTCGACTGACCCCAATTGTCGCCCACGAATACTCAATAGCCATCGTATGAATCAAGAACCAATTAGTAAATGGGGAGAGGAGCAGCTCAACTGACAATCCAACACGCAATCCGGCACTTCAAAGCGAGGATGACTGCCGTGATTCCGCCGCTGCGAGATTCATTGGCCGTTGCGGGCGCGCGGCCTGCGAGTAAATTCTCTTTCGGATGACGTGATGGGGCCGGCGCGCGCCCTCCCCGCAATCTGCTTGGATTACTGCGGCCGCGGCAACGAGCGCGCAGTGGACGGCCATGGGCCACTGGCCCGCGCGGGGGCGTCAATTGCCGACGAAGCACCGCTCGGAGGATGGGAGTAATGCGCCTGACAAGTACGGGGAGTAAGATACATTGCATCTCTTTAAGAAGGAAATGTCTGAGAGTGCTGGCCCTGCCATTATCCTTCGCACGCAACATTCGTAACATTAAAAGAAAGTATTGGCTTATCAATACTTTAGACTGTCTGTTAGAATACAATATTAATATTAAAATAATAAGTTCAAAGAAGATTATAGACAGTAAAAAACAATACAATTTAATCATAAAATCACATAATTACACAGATGAATATTATACAGTTTTGGCAACGTCTCGGAAGACAGTTTTCCTCCATCATCAGGCCTTACAATGAATAAGAATTACGTAATGAACCATATGAATAAACAACATAGGCCTTGGCTCAATAAAACTGATGTTGCTTGTTGACACGATGTATGATTCTGAGTGTGATATTAGTAACAACCATACTGAGGTTA